>JAHDVF020000668.1:0-334988 GCA_022606425.2 Lepidostoma basale
GATGGCTCGGGGGGCGCGCTAGCTGGGGCGGGGGCGGGGCAGGGGGCGGCCGCATGACCCGCTGGTGGATCTTCAACGTCTGCAATGGGCGGCAGTTCAGAGACGAGCAGTCGCCCGAACAGCAACAATTGGAACCTAGTCAGTCTATTTTATTACTACCTGTTACAACATTTTTCTTTTCGAAACTTGGAGTAAGTTCTTATCACAAATATTTTATTTTAATATTTTGTTTTGCATTTTCAAATCAATTTTTTTGATATAGATAATTTTTTTCTTTATTATATGCTAAACTACAAAAAAATCTATAGATTGTGTCGTTATATTATGTACACTTATAATGAATATAAATATTAACTTATAAGATTAATATTTTTGTGAATGTATACTTATACTTGTATACGAAATTCTGGATTTTCACCGAAGGGTGGTCAATTCAAATTTAATTGTATCTCAATAGAGACGAAGACGCAAACTGAATATGGATGATCAAGGTGTTAACAGGACTTATGACCTGTCATTGGTTGGGTTAAGCGCACGCTTTATGTAATTACAACATTTCCCATTCCACCTTTGTTATGATCATGCATGACAAATTTTTGGAAGATGTATACGAGGTCTGTTCAAAAAGTATCGCGAATTTTGAATTTCCGCTGGCTACGTATATTTGATTTTTGATTTTTTGTAGCGTTATGTTGGTACTCATGTCCCTTACTTATGCTGACAAGGTCGGCCATTTTGAATGTTTAGTTAATTTTTGACAGCTGTTTTGCTTAGATGTGTTTTGGCTCGTCTTCGATTTTTGCCTTTTCCAAAAAATGGATCAAAGAATCTGTATCAAATTTTGTGTGAAAAACAAAATAAAGTGCGCGGACGCATTTCGAATGTTGACTGTGGCATATGGTGAAGCTACCTTGGACCAAAGCAACGTTTATCGGTGGTACAAAATATTCTCAGAGGGCCGAGAAGATATGAACGACGAAGAGCGTGCCGGACGCCCGAGCACGTCAACAACAGACGAAAACATTGATAAAGTGAAGAAAATAGTATTAACCAATCGTCGAATCACCGTTAGAGAAGTTGCTGAGGACCTAAACATATCGATTGGCTCGTGCCATTCGATTTTAACCAATGATTTGGGCATGAGTCGGGTCGCCGCGAAATTCGTGCCAAAATTGCTCATTTCGACCAAAAACAGCATCGCGTTAACTTTGCTCAGGAGATGTTGGACTCGGTCCGTGACGACCCAAATGTGCTCCAGAGGGTCATAACTGGTGACGAATCATGGGTTTATGGTTATGACGTGGAAACCAAAGCTCAATCATCCCAATGGAAGTTGCCGCATGAGCCAAGACCAAAAAAAGCGCGCCAAGTTCGGTCGAACGTGAAGGTTTTGCTCACAGTTTTCTTCTGTTGCAGGGGCGTGGTGCGTCATGAGTTCTTGCCACAGGGTAGTACGGTCAATAAGGAATATTACCTGCAAGTTATGCGCAATTTGCGCGAAGCAATCCGCCAGAAACGCCCTGATTTGTGGAAGAACAAAAACTGGCTTTTGTACCATAATAACGCCCCTGCTCACACATCGTTGCTTGTGCGCGAATATTTGGCCAAAAACAACACAGTAATGGTGCCGCAGCCACCGTATTCCCCAGACCTGGCCCCCTGTGACTTTTTCCTGTTTCCAAAACTGAAGAGGCCCATGAAAGGACGACGCTACGCCACGATTGAGGAGATAAGACGGCATCGAAGGAGGAGCTGAACAAGATCACAAAAAATGATTTTTTTAAGTGCTTCGAGGATTGGAAAAAACGTTGGCATAAATGTATTATATCCGAGGGTAATTACTTTGAAGGGGACAAAATAGATATTCATGAATAAATAAATACTTTTTGAAAAAATATAAAATTCGCGATACTTTTTGAACAGACCTCGTATATACTTCAAAATCCATACCTATCTTCACGTGTCAGTTTCAACTATCCATCTATGTAGATTTGGTTGCACTTGTGAATCTATTCAAGAATAACTTATACAACCGACCCACTAACGCCATCTATGGAGAATGATTTTCAGCATTTAGCAAAGTACCTTATTAACACAATGCGAAGGCTGTAGCCCATAAACGCATTGTTTAGAAGTCGCCAGGAGTATTATTCCATTCTAATTGCCAGAGAGTTGCCTAGAATAATTATACAAGTATAAGTATACATTCACAAAAATATTTGTAATTATTCTGGGCAACTCTTTGGCAATTAGAATGGAATAATACTCCTGGCGACTTCTAAACAATGCGTTTATGGGCTACAGCCTTCGCATTGTGTTAATAAGGTACTTTGCTAAATGCTGAAAATCATTCTCCATAGATGGCGTTAGTGGGTCGGTTGTATAAGTTATTCTTGAATAGATTCACAAGTGCAACCAAATCTACATAGATGGATAATTGAAACTGACACGTGAAGATAGGTATGGATTTTGAAGTATATATACATCTTCCAAAACTTTGTCATGCATGATCATAACAAAGTTGGAATGGGGAATGTTGTAATTACATAAAGCGTGCGCTTAACCCAACCAATGACAGGTCATAAGTCCTGTAAACACCTTGATCATCCATATTCAGTTTGCGTCTTCGTCTCTATTGAGATACAATTAAATATAAGATTAATAATTAAATAAAACGATGTATTTTACTACTTCCACTTTTTTCTTTATTTCGACATCGAGCCTAGCGAAACCGGTCGCTATCGAAATAAAGACAAAATTGGAAGTAGTTAAAAAACATCGTTTTATTTAATTATTATTTAAAATGAACTTCCATCAAGAGATTTCAGTAAAATCATTTGATTATCTTATAAGTTTAATTCTAACCCTATTTTGTTGTCATATAAAGATTATTTAAATTAAGAAAATAAATTGAAAATTCATCCCCCCTTTAATCTATTTAATATTGGCGAAAACATCAGTTTTCTAGAGGTTTTATTATATTTTATGGGAGTGACATGTTTTGCCTTGCTAGGGCATTTAAAATATCCGCCTGAGTTTCAAATGTTAAATGTCACTATATTTTTTTTATATGGATCATTAATCTGAAAACAGTTTAATGCCTATTATGGAATTCAAATGAACCGTTAATCAATGGTAAAATTCGTTGATTTATTAAAAAAATAACTTGAAACCTAATTCAGTAACGTAATTTTGATATCGCATTTGACCCGGATCGAAATATAATTCAGTACTGTAAATTGTCATGTTTATTTGTTGTATTAAAAAAAAAGTTTTAATTACGCCTGCAAATTTATTTGTAATTATACATAATTAACACGAATGAAAACGCCTGTGTTCTGGAAAATTTATTATAATTTATGGAAATGACATGTTTTGCCTGTCTAAAGAATAATCAAATGATATTTAGACAATCCATTGTATTGGCGGAAACACTTTGATATTTCAACATTATTAACTATTTAAATGAAAAAAAAGTTATCAATAGCATCGTGAAGTCTTATAATCAAAATTTTTTTTTAGTTGATTGTAAGATCGGACGATGCTTACATCGGTTAGCGAAACAGCTGTCGCGACAAAATAAAATCAATTTAAACAGTTCAAATGATATTTGATAATGCCTTAGACATGTGAAACATATCATTCCCATAAAGTGTAATAAAACTTCTATAAAACAGACGTTTTCATTCGTATTAATTATTTAATACGGAGTTTTACATTATTGTTACAGAAACAGTAAATAAATATTAATACATATCTCTTCTTCTTCATATTGTCCTGTCACGCATCCGTGATGCACAGGGCTATTGAAGAATTCTCCTCCACCCCACTCTATTTCACGCCTGATGCCTAACACTACTCCAAGTGATTAATATTAACACATATATGATCTACAATTAAGTTATTATCAAAAGACACTTTATCTAGTTGGTATGCATCTCTCCTCCTGCTCTCATCTCCCGCCCGCCACTAACTTCTGATCTCTAAGTTTCCCCTCCGTTTAAATCCTTAGTATGCGTTTCACGTTTATTTTATGTGTACTAACTTCTACAGTGTAGCTTCTCTTAACTCCCTACATTTGGTTAAAATAGTCTCTTCTCCATTACCATCCAAAAGCACGTCTTGTCAACCTTAATTATAATCAGTAATTTACATACTACAGTATTTAATACTACGAAATATCTTTAAGATTTTTATATGTATACTTCTCTAACATACTCTTTCGCACGCCTTTTTTCCATTTATTTTTTCCCACTAACCGGGACACTGAAAAAAGGGAGGTACCTACTTAATAATAATAATAAATTTGTTCAACTTATATAGCGCTGTTTTCGCGAAAAATTGCCAAAAATGGCATTTTTGAAGCTCAAGGATTCACACACAAGTAATTTTAACATTTTTTTTTTACACCGGGACACGCTGCCTGAAAACAGGACTGTCCCGCTGAAAACGTGACGTCTGGTTACATTACTTATGCTTAGCGTCATTTCAAATGAGGCCATGCCGCCTTAACGTCGTCCTGCAAGGTTTCTCCTCTAGGTGGCTCTAGGTCTGTCTCGCTTCCTCCATCTACCCACAGGGGACCAGTCTAGTGGGCCCTGAGCGATGCAGGGTGGGTATCGTATCAGGGTGTGACCGACCCATAGCAATTTGCGCCTAACGATTTGCTTTCTGATTGACCTTTCGCCTGGTATGACCCGAAGAGCGGAATTTAACACCGTTTGGCGCCAGAAAATCTTGTATATTAAGCGGAGACCCATATTTTAAAACACTCGAATATTTCCAATGACGTTCGTGATAGATTTCCATTGATCCATGTTTAATAGAGTATAATTAATATATATTTTTATTATTATAATATTATATAAACGAAGAAAAGTGTATTATTAGTCTTTTTGTGTAACGTTGGACAATCGAAGTTTGCGCGGGAGATGCCTATTGGTGGCGATTAGGTTCGCAACCCATCATACCGCGTCTCTCGCGGGGCCGAAAAGAGAAGGATGGAGTGCCGCATCGATTAAAGTATGCAGTCCATTCTTTCTGCCTACCTTTTCGGGGAGACGGCGTGATGGTTAGTTAGTTTCTGATTTATTGTTTCTTGAACAATGGTGTAAAACTCCATATTAAATTGAGGGTATTAGTTGCAAACCCGGCAAACTCCATCATTAGATGTTTTGAGTAAATCGCAAAAAACTGGTACGCTAATAAAATGCTCTTTTTTACGATATATTTTTTTTTCATCTCAACCAGTTAGTATTTTAAAAGTAATCAGCCATGAAATAATCATCATTATGTTGATAATTAAAGCAAAATAATGAATTTCATTTTGGAGTTTGCCAGCTTTGCAACACTCAAGTGGAGGTTGCCATGTTTGCAACAAACCCTATATTTTAATAGCAAAATTCTTCAGAATGAAGCCGAATTTGGAACTGAAAATCAATAAAAATTATTAATAAGACCCAATATTAGTATTATGAATAAGACCCAATTCATATCTCACTTTTAATTGTTGGTGGAGTTTGCCGGGTTTGCAAATAATGCCCTCAATTATTAATATGTATGAAAAAACTATAGTTTTCAGGGAGTTTTATTATAATATTTATGTATGACATGTTTCGCCCTTCTAACGCATTATCAAATGTTTTATTAAATGTTTTATTAAACATTTGATAATGCGTTAGAAGGGCGAAACATGTCACACATAAATATTATATTAAAACTCCTTGAAAACTATAGTTTTTTCATACATATTAATAGTTAATTTCTATTTTATATGCTTTGTATACACAACACAGACTTAAAAAAGGTCTTTCCCTAAGCGTTATTATATATATATATGTATATATATATATATATATATATATGTATATATATATATATATATAGTAATAATATATGTATATGTATATATATATATATATATATATATATATATATATATATATGTATATGTATATATATATATATAATAATATATATTATATATATATATATATATATATATATATATATATATATATATATATATATATATATATATATATATATATATATATATATATATATATATATATATATATATATATATATATATATATATATATATATATATATATATATATATATATATATATATATATATATATATATATATATATATATATATATATATATATATATATATATATATATATATATATATATATATATATATATATATATATATATATATATATATATATGTATATATTATATATTGACCTTTGTTTAAAACATCGTCAACTAGTGGACAAAATTTATATATAAATGATCCATGTGTGAATAATCCTGGCCAATACGCATCTTGCCATCCCAAAATAATATTTGATTGTGAAAATTTATACCTTTGTGCTGTTTTGGTGGTGAAAAATATAATTACATTGTTTATGTGAAGTGTTTTGACAGGTGCCAAATTGGTTTTCATAATTTTATTTTTCGAACGTTTATGTACATTTGTTCCGATGTCTATTTGAAAAATTCTTTTGATTCATATTGAAGTGCTTGCTGGAAATTAAACTATTTAAAGTGCCTAACTAACTAAAATTTTATTAATATAACGGTGTTAGCGGAAGAAACAAACTTTTAATGAAAGGATATTATCTTAGAAAATAGCTTATGTGTTATAACTTTTTTTTTTTTTTTTTTTTATGTGTTATATTTTGTTATTTTTATTTTATGATTTATTTTATTTTATTTTATTTATTTATTTTATATAATTGAATTTTATTTAAGATATAGTTTGTAAATGATTTAGCATTTAAGTGTGTGCGGGTGATGCCTACTGGTGGCGATGAGGTCCGCAACCCATCACACCGCATCTCCCGCAGGGGCGAACAGAGAAGGGTGGAGTGCCGCATCGGTACATGGAATATAAGGGGAGGTATGGAAGGAAAGTTGAATGAGATGTGTGCAGAAATGGATAAAAAGTGTTTAGATGTTTTATGTGTGACTGAATGTATGATGAAAGAGTGTGGTTCCTTGGAGCATGCGGATAAGCTTGTTCTGTGGTCGGGTGTGCCGAATGACCACAGAGCATGCCAAGGCGTGGCGGCAGTGCTAGCTCCAAGGATGGTAGAATGTATGAAAGGTTATAAATGTGTTAGCCCAAGACTCATGTGGATTCGCTTCAGGATCGGGTTAACAAGAGTTTTCCTTTTAATTGGATACGCCCCTGGTAACAACGAAAATGAGGCGAGTAAAGATGAGTTTTGGGACAAAGTGAGAGAGACATTGGTGTGTAGAGTGAAAACGAAAGATTGATAATAGCAGGTGATATGAACGGTTGGGTGGGAATCCGTAGGAGTGGGTACGAGGAATGTCTGGGTACGTTTGGTGATAGACGAATAAATGATAATGGAAGGAGACTGCTTGAGTTGTGTATAGAATGGGGTCTCTTTTTATCAAATACCATCTTCGATCATAAGAGAATCCATCTCTATACTTGGGAAAGAGGATTTGAAAGGTCCATTATAGATTACGTCATTGTAGACTCTAGATTACGGGCGGATACTGTTGATTCAAGGGTCTTCAGGGGAGCCGAACTGGAAACGGATCATTTTTTAGTAGTGGCAAAAGTGATCTTATTCCGGGGATGGCGAACCAGAAGAAGCAAAACAGTAGCCGCACCGACTAGAGTCAAAGTTGAAAAACTGCAAAACAATGACGTAAGAAATAATTTCGTAAGAAAAGTGAAAGATAGATTGAGTGAGCGGGATGTAAGTGAGTTGAGTATTGACGAGACCTGGAAATACTTGAAGGAGAGTTTGTGTGAATCAGCGAAAGAATCGTGTGGTGTGTGTGTACAAGGAAGAAGGAAAGGGGATGCATGGTGGAATGATGACGTAAAGATTGCTATTAAAGAGAAGAAAGATGCTTGGTTGAATATGTTGTCGATAAATAAGAATGACAGAGTTAAGTATGAAAGAGCAAAAGATTTGTATAAGGTATGCAAGAAGAGAGTGAAGTCGGTAGTGAAAGCGCGGAAAGAAAAGCTGAAGGAGGAAGAAGGGCTCAAAATGACAAACAACTTCCAAGCAAATTTAAAAATGTTTTGGAAAGAAGTTAAAAAAGCCCGAAATCCTCCTGATAGTGGATGTGTGAAAGCAATTTTAGACAACGAGGGAAGAATGTTAACGGAGAGTAAGATCATACAAGAAAGATGGATGGAATATTTTAAGGAGATGTATGGTGGTGATACAAGCGTGATCGAAAATATGACAGCTAGTGCGAGTGCGGGACCTATGAATGATAATATTGAAAAAATAAGTACGAATGAGATGAAAAGATCCGTGAGTGCAATGAAAAGTGGAAAAGCTGTTGGGTTTGATTGTATTGCCATAGACTTTATTAAAAGCGGTGGCGAAGTGGTTTCTACATGGTTATGTAAGTTATTTAACCAGTGCTTGGAGGAGGGATATACGCCGCTAGACTGGAGGAGAGCAGTAATTATGCCCCTGTACAAAGGAAAAGGATCGCGTATGGAATGTGGAAACCACAGAGCTATTAGTCTTTTGAGTGTCGTTGGTAAAGTCTATGGCAGAATTTTAATAGAAAGAGTAAGAAAATTGACGAGTGACAAAGTTTGGGATGTGCAAGGTGCCTTTATGAATGGCAGAGGATGTATGGATCAAATTTTTGGACTTCGTACATTGACAGAGAAGTTTCTGGCCAAAAATCGCAAACTTTTCTGTGCATTTGTCGACTTACAAAAAGCATATGATTACGTTAATAGAGAAAAGTTGTGGAAAATATTGTCTGAATATGGAATAAGTACAAAACTGATCACGGCCATTAAGTCGCTATACACGGAAAGCACTGCTAGTGTCAGAGTAAATGGAGATCTTACAGCCTGGTTTGATATCAATAAAGGTGTCAAACAAGGTTGCGTAATGTCCCCGTGGTTATTTAATCTGTATATGGACAATTGTATGAAAGAGCTGAAAGGGTTGGATGTAGGTGCCAAAATGAGTGGAGTGTCAGTAAGCTGTCTCTTGTATGCGGATGACGCTGTCCTACTTGCTGACAACGAGCATGAACTACAAGTCCTGGTGAATTGTATGTATGAGGTATGCATGCGAAATGATCTGATGATGAATGTTAATAAGTCCAAGGTAATGATTTTTGAAAAGGAAGAAACCATGACAGTCTGCAACATTAGCGTGAATGGTGAAAATTTGGAGCAAGTAGTTGAGTTCGTGTATTTAGGTAGTATGTTTACAAGAGATGGGCGAGTGGAGAGGGATATTGAAAGAAGGGTTGGGGCAGGCAACAAAGTGAATGGTGCACTTAAAGTTGTCATCGCAAACAAAAACCTATCCAAAAAAGCTAGAATGGCAGTGCACAATGGTGTTCTTCTACCGACCCTTATGTATGGAAGCGAAGCATGGAACTGGCAAAGGAAGGATGAAAGTAGAATAAATGCAGTAGAAATGAGATCTCTTAGACGAATGTGTGGATATTCTGTGTATGATAGAGTGTCGAATGAAAATATAAGAAGTGAATGCGGTGCGAATGATGGTGTCATGAATAAAATAACGAAAGGATCATTAAGATGGTTTGGACATATGGAAAGAATGAATGAAGAAAGAATGGTAAAAAAATTATATGTTAATGATGTAAATGGTACCAGAAATAGGGGAAGACCAAGGAAAACGTGGCACGATCAAATAAATCAAATATTGAATGTCGGCGATGTGAGGAGTCAGAGAAATCGACGCGCGTGCATGACACGATGTATGAATGTTGAGGAAGCGAGAGAAATATGTCAGGAAAGAAAGGTGTGGCAGTCCAATCTTTCTGCCTACCCCTTCGGGGAGACGGCGTGATGGTTAGTTAGTTTTTTTTTTTTTTAAAGAGTGTGCACCTATGTACGCTTGTAAAAAGTTATACTTCTTTGAAGTAACAAAACAAAAACAAAAAAACTCAAGTTTTGTCACTGATTTTTTTTTTTTGCAACACAATGTGGAGAAACTTAATGAATTACTTTGACTTCGTCGTGTTACTACAAAAACTGTGGTTTCTATGACTAACCTGTCTAAAACGTCTGTTTTCTAGAAGTTTTATTCTCACATGGCCGACATTCTTGATCGTGGCACGTTTTCCTCCGCCTTCCTCTATTTCTGGTTCCATTTACAACGTTAACATATATATATATTTTACCATTCATTCTTCATTCATTCTTTCCATATGTCCAAACCATGATCCTTTCATTATTTTGTTCATAACACTATCATTCGGACCGCATTCACTTCTTATATTTTCATTCGACACTCTATCATACACAGAGTATCCACACATTCGTCTAAGAGATCTCATTTCTACTGCATTTATTCTTCTTTCATCCTTATTTTGCCAGTTTCATGCTTCGCTTCCATACATTAGTATTGGTAGGTAAAAAGAAAACGATCAAATAAATCAAATATTCAAAAACGATTTTTTTAATGAAATATAACGCTGTTTTTCCACTTTTGAGGTTATTTTTCTTGACAAGTTTCGAAGTGTACACCTTCATCATTAAGAAAAGGATCAGTTTATATCGTTATGTAAATCTTCGAAAAATAATCTTCAAAGTGAAAAAAAGTTTTACGATAAAATTATTCGTCATTATGGAATTCCACAGTCTTAACGCCTTAAGTTTAAATATTTAAACAATATGTCGTCCACGTTTAACGTTGAATATATGAATATTGAGGAAGCGAGAGAATGGCATGTCAGGTATAAGATCGAACAGTGTGGTGATCCATTATTTTTTTCTATCCCTTTGTGTAAACGGCGTTATAATTAGTTTTGTTATAGTGACTACTACCCTTTTGAAGGGGTTCAAAAGGGTAGTAGGGCTACGATGGGGTAAGTTTTGCTGAAAAATAAGCCTCTACAAAATGTCGTAAGGCGCCATGTTGCATTTACAACAGCAACACTACTATCAAGTCCAACTCTCTAGCGTCCACGAGAGGTCTTTTAAAGACCCCGCGAACCCCGGACAATGTGGCACATATTACTTAGTGCCATAGCAGATAGAGAGAGGACGAATGGCGAGCTTCCAGCGCCATAAAACTGGATACACCTAGCTAAGGGAAGGTAACCCCGACAGAATATCCTCCAGAGAAGGCAAGGGGATACCACTCTGGATATTTTTCCCCAGGTCATCACCATGAGGCCTACTCAAGGGTGATAGTCAACGTAAGGGAGACCTGACAAGACACAGAAAGATGAGAAGATAGTGAAACCGTGTAAAACGAGGTGCGGTAAAAGGCGGGATACCTATGCAGCGTGCACATGTTATAAAGTAGGAATAATAAAATGGGCTGTCCACCCGACCGTCGACTCTACGGGGGCCGCGCCGCTTAGGTCCGAGGGGGGTATAATTATAACTTTATTATTTGTGGCGGTAACTCACGATCCAACAGCGAATGACCGCTGGTAACGTGAACAATTGATTGATTTGTTTATACCCTCGGCTTACGAAGTCCCCCGCCTACAAGGATTTATCGTATCATTACGATTAATAACACACTCCAAGCTCCGTAGATCGTGTAAACAATGTAGGGACAGTGGAATCTATAGTCAGTCATTCAAAGCGGAGAAAAATATATATAATTAACACGAATGAAAACGTTTGTTTTCTAGAAGTTATATAATATTTTACGTGAATAACACCTTTCGCCTATCAAGGTTTAAATGTTTTTTGTAAATAATATACTTGATAATGCCTTATACAGGCGAAACAAAGCTTTTTTTCGATTTCTTCTTTGTTCGCCATACTTTGTGTTGTAGATACTTTATTTGTCTTTTTATCTTTTATATACTTTGTTTATACAACACTAACTTTAAAAAATATATATATCAGACATGTTTCGGACAACCGGTCCTTCTTTAGCGATACATATTATAAAGATACATTTTTAAAATATGTATCTTTATAACATGTATCACTGAAGAAGGACCGGTTGTCCGAAACATATCTGATATGTAATTTTAATTTTTAAAAGTTAGTGTTGTAAAATTATTTGTAGATTTATTTTATTTTATAGGAATGACATATTTTGCCCTCCTTAGACTAATCATTTGATAACAAAAGTTTTCATTGGTATTAATATTTAATTTTATAAGTTTAGAAGTTAATAATGATTCATGAAAACTCTTGAACCCATAGCTTAACAAATATGTTTTTGACAATATTTCAAATTAATTTTATTCTCGGTGAAAGTACCATTTCTCAACAGAATATAGATTTTACTGTTATTTATTTATTTTTTATGAAAATTTATTATATAATAGATTAATTGTACACATTTTTAACGATTGTTTATTACTAACAAGTATATGAATATAAGAAGAGGAAAAAAAACTCTTTTTCATTTAATAATTACGTAACGTATTCAGGAGAATGTATGTGAAAACTCAACTATTCATGAATTTGCGATGTTTTATTTGAAATCAAACGTCAGTTCAAACAATATTATTTATACCGCAATAACATGCTTGCTTCTATGATCTACAAATATTTACACTTATATGATTTCATTTTAAAATACATGAAACTATGGCAAATGTATCACATGCATTCTCAAACTGCTTACATTTTAGAAATTCAATACGAAAGGAAGAACTATAAATGTAAACATGATCATATCTTCGATATTTTATTCTTCTTCAGCCTTCTTCCCTTGACTGTTAGATTTTTAGCAAGGCGAAACATGCCATTCCCATAAAATATTATAAAACTGACGTTTTCATTGAAAATTTTTATTTAATGTGAAGTTTTACACCATTTTCCGAGAAACAATAAATAAATTAAAATACGTTTTTTTTTTCAATTTTATGTTTAATCTTCTTGACTTTTTCAAAGATTTTACACCTTTATGTCGGAACAACATCAGTTTATATTGTTCTTCCGATTGTAAATGTTTAAAAACTTTGAAACAGGTCGAGACAAATAATCACTAACTAACTAGCCATCATGCCGTCTCCCCGAAGGGGTAGGCAGAAATAATGGACTGCCCCACTTTTCTTTCCTTACATATTTCTCTAGATTCCTCAACATTCATACATCGTGTCATGCATGCACGTCGATTTCTCTGACTCCTCACAATGTGAGGAGTCAGCCATGTCATGGCCGATTTTATTTATTTGATTTATTTGATCGGCATATTTGATCGGCATATTTATTTGATCGGCATATTGGACGTCCCCTTGCCCGCTGGACCGACGATCTGAAGAGGATTGCTGGACATGGATGGATGGGAGCGGCAATGGATAGGGGGCGGTGGAGGGCTTTGGGAGAGGCCTACATTCAGCAGTGGATGACAGACGGCTGATGATGATGATGATGATGATATTTGATTAATTTGATCGTGCCACGTTTTCCTTTGCCTTCCTCTATTTCTGGTTCCATTTACATAGATAACATATAATAATAAATAATCACAAAACGAAAAAAAAAAGTTTAATTTTTTTTTTAAATTGAGGGTTAAAGAATGTGGAATTCATATCATCCTTATAATAATAATAAATGATCCACACACTAACGATGAAATTAATCGAATTGCATGACGTCTCTATCGCCCGTAAATCAGGCAGTATTTGCATAAAACATTGATATTTCGCACGACAAAAAATAAGACACGTAAAGCTTAAATACGATTCGTGACTCGATATCAGATCGTTCTTATAAAATTATCGCCCCGTCTCATAAATAAGTGCCGCCGAACCGCCCGTGGGCGCGAGCCGCCCTTGGAGCCTATAAATTAGGCCTCCGATAAGTTACAACCAATTTAAAAGTTGTTTAAATGAGCGGGGAATGAGGCGTAATATATCTTCGGGACAGTCGCCGCTGAAATATCACTTCCAGACTCAGATACTTTACAATATGTTCTGGTGTCTTCCATATAGACATGGAAGAGGTAGCATTAGGCTGCTTGCGTGTGACAAATTTTGAACCTTATTTTTAAATATTTTTTGAATGTATACATATACTTGTATACGAATACTGGATTTCACCCATTGCGGGTTATCAATTTTTATGATTTAATTGTATCTCAATAAAGACGAAGATGCAAATCGGAAACTGAATATGGTTGATCAAGGTGTTTACAGGACTTATGACCTGTCATTGGTTGGGTTAAGTGCACACTTTATGTAATTACAACATTCCCCATTCCACCTTTGTTATGACCATGTCTGACAAATTTTTGGAAGTTGTATATATGTTAAAGTCCAACGCCAGAATTCACATGTCAGTTTCAATGCACCATCTAAAAAGATTTTGATTATATATGTTAATCTCGAAGATTAATCTATATATAATCTATATACTAACGCCATCTATGGAGATTTATGGTTATTAAGCAGTTTTAGATCAACTTAAGGAATGAAAACGAATGAAAACGTCGGTCTTCTAGGAGTTTTTTTCTATTTTAGATGGAATGACAGGTTTCACCCTTCTAAGGCATTATCAAATGATAACGCCTTAGAAAGGCGAAACATGTCATTCGAGAAACAATAAATAAACTCATGGCGTTCGTTAACATTGTAGAATTTCATAATAAGGAAATTTCCAAAAAAACTTTGTTATAATTCATGAAATATTATTATTTTATTTTAAATAAAAAAATAATAAACACATGTATTTGCGAAACAATGGCTTCCGAACTAAAATATTTCAAATAACGAATTCTTACACAATTTCTTTATCATTATATTTTTAGTGTTATAAATATTTACCCGGATAAACAAAAATGGAAGCACGCTAAATATATAATAATAAAGAAATTTTCAAGAAATTTCAATTAAAAATATTAATTATTTAAAGTATTTTACATAATTTATTACATAATTATTTCAAATAATCTTCCATCCAAAAATTTCAGTAATGTGAATGTGAATCTTGAAATCCTTCCTCGCCCACTTCAAGAGGAATATTCCGGGGCATAAGTATGTTAGGATATGTTAGAAAACAATCATGTGTAGGTCCATTATTTCTACCTACCTCTTTAAGGAGACGGGATGATGGTTACTTAGTTAGTTTGTTATGTTACGATGCTTATAAAAAACGTTGTTTATTGCTTTATAATCAAATCAGTTAATTTACTCAAAATGCATTACAAACATCATAAATGTTTAAGGCATCTGATGAGTACAGGTTAAATATTATATACATTCAACATAATACAAGAAACGCATTAGAGATGATTCGACATTAGGAAGATAAGATGCTATCTAAATTCGAGAGTATTTGTCTCCTGAAAGTACTTTCACTAATGTGAAAGAATTCGATATCCGAGGAGACGCGTTCAGCAGACTAATTGCTCTTCCCACCGGTGTCACCAAGCAGATTGGTTCTGGCGGCCGGTAGGTAAAACAATATGTCCTGTCGCTGTAGGAGGTATCTATCGGGGACAAAAAGACCAACATCCTCCAGCACGGCCGAGTTCTCGAATTTACTGTGAAATCTTAAAGAGGCTTGCTTCATTATTTTACTTTGATGTTCCATCTTGTAGTATTAGACTTCGTTAGATCATGAGTTATTGTTGCTCCCTGCTAAGTAATGTGTTGTGTATTAATATTTTGGAATTCGATTTGGATAATCAATACTTCCATGCAATGTTGGTTGTCGGCAAAGAGGTTGTAACACACCCAAAGGTGTTTTCTTTAGTATAGCTTTTCACACACTTAATTTGTTTACACTTAATAAATTGTCATATAATATACTAAGAATATATAATTGTACATTCTTGTTTACATTTATAATGTGCGGGAAAACTTTGTATGATAGAATACCGAACGATGGAAAAAGAAAGAAATGTAAGGCAGATGAGTTTATCATGGATAAAATTAAAAAAAAGATCCCTGAGATGGCTTGGACATATGGAACGAATGGATGAGAGTAGAATGGTTAAAAAGTTGTACATAAGCAGCGTGAGTGGAAAAAGAAGACATGGACGACCGAGAAAAACATGGCGTGACCAAATTAATCAATTAATAAAAGGCTCCAACATTCGAAGTCGGAATAATCGACGTGTGTACATAGTACGATGTATGAATGTAGAGGAAGCCCGAGAGATATGCCAAGAGAGAGCATTGTGGCGATCAATCCTCTCTGCCTACCCCTCCGAGGAAATGGCGTGATGGTCAGTTGGTTAGTTACATCCTTTTTTTTTCTATTTTCGTCTCACATACACATTTTTATAAATATTTTTTTTAAGTATGCATTGTATAGTGTGTTTTTTCTTTTAGAGGTAAACAATACATATTCAAAATGAAAAATAACATTAAAATAATGTTAATGTCTATGATATTGGCTTTATTAAATAGATAATTTTATGCCATTCTTGTTTAAATATGATTTCGGGCATATGAGCGCCATGGTTAGCTCGAATGAAGCGCAATCGTGAAATCCAATTTTCAACAATTGTCGTCTTTGTGGATACGTATTATCCACTAGAGTGTACGTGGTGCGAAAACGATCCATGGTCTTCCGAATAACTTGCTCGGATGGACAATTATGTCGACCGTAAAATGGACGTAGTGCACGATAAGTTTGGCGAAACGAACAATGATTTTCGAAATAAATTTCCACAATTTGTATCTAGTCAGTCTATTCATGGTAAAATGGCAAAACGTATTGACAACAAATCAACTGTCAACTGTCAAATTGACAGTCTGTAGAAACAAAGTTGCCAGTTTAAAAACCAAACCTCTAAAAAAAAACACACTATGTATGTCTTGTCTTGTCTTCATTTAAAATATTGACGATAGGTACTTTTAGTTTGAATAAAGGGTATTTTAACTACTTGTATTTGAACCATTTTTCCTTAACGTAACTAACAAATCGGTCATCGACATGATCCGGTACTTCATAAAAAAATGTTATAATTTTTGGTAACATTGGAGTGTGGTTACAAAAAAAAATATTCACTGTTTTTATTTTATTTTTTATGATTAGAAAAAGGAAAATAATTTCAATAATGTATTATATTCAAACATGTTCTATTTTATAAATACGCTATCAACTTTAATTGTAATAACCACAAAAATAAATTCCATTAAATTGACACACAAACATGCCCTTCCGCCAATAAAATTAACTTATTTTCCAAATTTCGGGATAGCAGAATGGTCTGAAACATGCTAGATATTTTATTTTAATTTTATGTTTTTAATAAATGTGAGTTTAATAAAAGTATATAAAAATATATATTTTTTATGGACGTTTTAGTTTCTAACTGTGCGCGGGAGGTGCCTATTGGTGGCGAGTTTCGCAACCCATCACACCGCGTCTCTCGCGGGGGCGAAAAGTGAAGGATGGAGTGCCTCATCGGTTATAGTGTGGCAGTATATTCTTTCTGCCTACTATTTTGGGGAAACGACTTGATGGGTAGATAGATAGAAATAGACAGATAGATTGGAGAATATATAATGAATTCCAATACTAACTAATTAACTAACCGTCACGCTGACTCCCAGAAAAAGGATTGACCGTCACATTGTTCTGTCCTGTCATATTGCTTCCTCTCCATTCATACATCGTGTCATGCACGTACGTCGATTTCTCCGACTCCTCCGACCTTTAATATTTTATTGAATTGATTGTGCCACGTTTTCTTCGGCCTTCCTCTATTTCTAGCTCCATTCACGTCGTTTACCTATACTTTCTACACCGTTCTGTCTACATTCATTCTTTCAAGAGTCGAAACCATCTTGACTCCCCCTATCATCTTTTTTAGTTATTTCAGTAACTGAAGTTTTAGAGTTCAATGAAAGTGTGATGTACTCGTAGTTATGATGGTTAAATGTGAAAAATCTAATATTAAATATACTGAATGTAATATCAAGTGTTTTTGAAATGTAAATTTAATTCTTAAAAAAAATTAAGTATGAGTATAATAATTACAAAAAAAAATAAACACTTTGTACATTATTAATACAACTCACTAACTAACCATCACGACGTGTCCCTGGAGTAGTAGGCAGAAATAATGGACCGCCTCAGTGTTCTGTCCTGATATGTTTATCTCGCTTCCTTGTACATTTATATGATTTAATATGATTATCGAGATTTAATATTTGATTGATTTGATCATGCTACGTTTTCCTCGGCCTTCTTCTGTTTCTAGCTCCGTTCACGTCGTTTTCATATAACTTCTTCACCATTCTGTTTTCACTTATTTATTCCATAAATTTTTTAGATCTTGGAGCAGAGTTAAAACCCCAACGGCTAAATGCATAAAGTCCTATAAACTTTGTTATGAGAATAATAATTATAGTTATTATTATGAACTTTATTTAAAATGATTACAGTCTTATGTCATAATTTTTATGTTGCGATTTTTGATGAAGCAATGAAATATTTTATCACGACATGTTCTAACCTTAGATAGAGTAACTTGTGCTTTGTGAATTCACTGTTCATAAAATTGCTCAATATTTATTAACTTAGATAATGCAACCATAAATATAATATAATGAATAACAATTTGTCCGGCATTAAGCCATCAATGTGAAATCGAAACGAATGCCATATCCCTGGCCATTAAATAAATTGCATTCTTGGGCATTATTCAAATACAAGATAAATTATAGCCAACATTCAATTTATACGGCTAATAAAAGGAAATGATTTATAGAAAAACTTATGCAGAACGCAGACAAAGTCAGCGGAAAGAGTAAATAATCGCCTATAAAAGCCTAAATAGCACCAAGTCTCTATCGACGTGTATTTACGACCCGAATCCTCATACAAGTTTTCGTTCAAACGGCCTTAAGTCTGACATACGTTCCCGGAGTCCATAAATCAAGATTTATGCCTGCTTCGCATGTGTGGTGGGGGCCTTTATGATTTTTTGAGTTATGCGCGCCCCGCGTCTTATTCTATACGACCGCAAATGGATTACGATTCTAAAACTACATTAAACTCAAAATAATTTATTGGATCCCAAATTATTATTGTCGGACGTCAGAACGGCAACAAAGTCCGCAGGATACGAGATTAATATCTAATCATCACAACTTACTGCCCACGAAACCAAACCAAATGGTTTCTTGATGATTATTTATAAATCAGCATCAATCAATCCGGTCGAAAATCGCAACAAGGCGTTCAAAAAACATCACGTCTTTAATTATCGTATTCAAGGTAAAATAATAAGCGTGTAATTACAACCGTTGGAAATAATAAATCAAAATACCACCACAAACAAAAAAAAACATTTCATGTGAAAGATTATAAGAATAGATAACATTAGACAGCAAAAAAATAGTTATTGCTTCTTGAATATAATGTATAACTCCATATTAAATAATTAATCGATATTGTCTGTTTTCTAAAAGTTTGCCTTGGTAATGCAAAAAACTAACAATTACGCCATCTCTCTGGAGGGGTAGGCAGAAAGAATGGAACGCCACACTGTTCTGTCCTGACATACATATCTCGCTTCCTCTACATTTATACATCTTGTCATGCACGCACGTCGATTTCTCCGACACCTCACGTGACCGACATTTAAATTTGATTGATTTGATCGTGCTACGTTTTCCTCGATCTTCCTCTATTTCTAGCTTCGCTCACGTCGTTTACATATACCTTCTTCACCGTCTTCACTCATTCTTTCCACGTGTCCAAACCATCATAACAACCCATGACACTATCATTCGCACCGCATTCACTTCTTATATTTTCATTCGACACTCTATCATACACAGAGTATCCACACATTCGTCTTTACTCGTCATTACTGCATTTATTCTACTTTCATCCTTCTTTTGCCAGTTCCATGCTTCGCTTCCATACATAAGGGTCGGTAGAAGAACACCATTGTGCACTGCCATTTTAGCAGGGTTGCGTAATGCCCCCGTGATTATTTTCATACATTCGGTATTTTCATTTACATTTAATTAATTTACACAAAAGCAACTGACCACATCTAAAAAATAAGATAACAGTTAATTGTAAAGCGCCACATTTGTGAGTTTCAAATGAAGACTACTCGATGATTATCATCCGATTGATCTTTTATCATCAATGAATGAATTGTGAATGAATCTATGAATTGGCTAGAAATCTTGAAACAATAGGTTCGCATGTGTCAATCATACTGTATCATCTTCAAAATAAGCTATTTATTCGTTGTTTTCGTAGAGAACAATCGTATATGCAAAGCATCAAAAAACCATTATCCGTGATGATTTAAGGTAATACTCAGTTAATCTTAAATATTTCGGTAATAAGACAGTTTCTAACTAGTAAAATAACGCCTATTGTACTAGTAATAAAGAAGCTTGTCTAAGTTTTTCTATAATTCTATAAATGAGATGGTATTCCATTCGTATATGCAAAGCATCTAAGTCATTTTCCATTGTGATTATTGATATAACTCACTATTTTATATCCTCGAAAGAAAATAGTTTGTAATTAGAATCATAACACCAATTTTACTGGGGACAAGGTGTCATATCCAATTTATTGATTCTTGAACAATGATTTCAAATTCCATACTACATAATTAATACGAATAAAACACCTGTTTTCTGGAAGTTTTATTGTCAAAACAAATCAAATCAAATCAGTTTCTTCATCAATATACATTACAAAATTAAGGGTTAAGGCATCTATTGAGAACAGGTAAAATAATATATTGTATATAGTATACTACCAGAAACGCATGAGAGATGGTTCGACATTAGGAAGACAATATACTCTCCAAAATCAAGAGTATTTGCCTTCTGAACATACTCTCACTCATATGAAAGACGTTAATCTTCGAGGAGACCTCGTTCAGCAGATTAATTGCTCTTCTAACTGGTGTAACCAGAGGCAGGTTGGTCCTAACGGCCGGTAGGTAAATCAATATATGCTGTCGCTGTAGGAGATATCTATCAGGGACAAAAACCCGAACACCCTCCAGCGCGGCCGAGTTCTCGAAATATCCCCTGAGTAATCTAAAGAAATTGGTTACGAGATTCCCATATCTTCAAAGTTGCATAGAGTTGGTCCCAAGCATGCCCAAAAGAAATGCCGTGGGATAGAGCCACGGATAGCTACCGTATTCCCTCGTGTACAGCTATTCATGTAAGTACCTGTATTTAATATTACACACATCTAATCCATCTTTAAATGTAAGTCCCGGATGGACCGGGGACAGGCCCAGGAAGAGTATGAGCGAGGCTGACAAAAGGGCGCCGCTACGCCCTATAACAGCCTCGGGTATGTGACGGGAACTTCTATGTTCCTTTAAAAAAAAAAATACTTTATATAAATGGATTTTACTTCATTCGTTATAATTATTTAGCTTGTCCAATTTTGTCCTGTATTCCATCAAGGATATGTAATTCCATTCCTTTGTGCAAATCATTTTGGCCATTCTCCGTGGTGATTCTTGATATAACTCAGGTAATTATAAACATCATCGTAAGAAGATAGTTTCTAATTAGTAAAATTACGTCTATTGTACTAGCGATAAGCCAGCCGCTATGTACATACTATACGTAATTACAGTACGTCCATGCCGTCTGGTGATAAATTGAATTTAGCGTCTTATTGACTCACAAAGAGCAACAGAACTGTGAAAGGGAGTTCTTTGAATGCATAAATCTGAAATACCATCAATCATGAGTCAACAACTGTTCGTGATGTTATTGTTAATCTGTCAGAACGTCCGACTACCAGTGTGTGTATATAAAAACATTCAAATTGCCGAGGCGTATTACCTACTCGACATCCAAGCGAAATAAAAGAACAAATCATCCGTGATGTACAGAAAAATCTATCGAATCGATTCACGATAAATTGTGCAATTGCAAGTGATCGATTGGTGAAATTTCAATGACAAGTTTTTTTTAACTTCTTCGATAGAATTAATTAAAGGGATTGATTAATAGATATGCACCGAGAGAAAAAGAAAAAAGCAAAGGAAGGCTTGGCGAAAAAATTATCATTGGCAGTTTATATCGTTCTCCTGAAATGTGGGAAAACGGTGCTTTTATTTATGTAAACAAATCAAAAATTTGAAATGTGAACCTACCGACGAGTTGCTCATGTTTCACGGAAGGACAACATTACAAATGAGGAGGTTCTCAGTAGAGTTGAAGAGAATAGGCACATGTTGAACACCATAGCGGAGAGGCGCGCAAGATGGATTGGTCATGTGTTGCGACACGAATGTTTCCTGCATGATGTATTAGAGAGAATGGTCGAGGGATCGATTGGCAGAGGACGACCTCGCCAGGAGTACCTAGACCAGATTTGCCAAGATATGGGCTGCACCTCTTATGCGGAGTTGAAGAGAGTTGCCGAGGACCGAGCGGAATGGAAGAAGAGATGCGTCACCTTGCTACAGACCAATCATTAGATTGAGACCGGGAAGAAGAAATCAAAAATAGATAAAAAAAAAAAATTGTTTTGTATATACGAGTACATACTTTGTATACAACACTCACATTTATTAAAAAAAAAAAAAATAATAATGTCGTACATGTTTCAGATTAACCAGACCTTCATCAGTGTTATTATATAAATATTTAAAATATAATAAAATTTGTATTTTTCTTTTTTATGCACTTTGTATATACAACACAACTTTAATTTTTTTAAATTACATATCAGACATGTTTCAGACAACCGGTCCTTCTTCAGTAATACATATTTAAAGATACAAATTTAAAATATTATAAAATTGTTTACAAATATGATTAGTTTTGACAGATGTTTTAAGATTTATTTTGGAACAAAAAGACAAATAAAACATCTACAATACAAAGTATGGCGAACATAGAAGTAATATTATAATAAAATTTATAAATATGGTCAGTTTTGAGAGATGTTATATTATTACATAATATAACATCTAAACTAATATGACATGTTATCTTATTATATGAAAATACATTAATTATGTGTATTTTACAAATATCTGTCAAACGAAAAGCATCTTCTTCTTCACTATTTTGAATCTAAAGGATTGGATTGTAGCAAAGTGTTACATTATTGAAGATTGTTGGAATGCCAATTGGCCCTTTAATATGGTAGTTTCCCGTTGCTTTCCACATTTGTTTACAGCAGGTTATTTGAGCCCAATTACAGTATACAACTTTTAGCTATTGATTCTCGTTACATGTGATAGGTAGCAAATCTATCGCCACTTTATTGTCACGTCAATTCTACACCGGACCAAACACAGTGTGAAAATCACACTGTCATTAGCGGGAACCGGAACCTTCGGTGAGGCAGACAAAGCTCTTGTCAATAATTTCAACGATATTGAGGTATGAACATCGCCATATTTCCTCGTTAATTCTTTACATTTAGTTACTATCCCCTGAGCTTTCGAACCAATCTTAGCCGAACCTTAGGCGTGCCTCGATGTCAGTATAATTTTATTATGTACTGGATGTATTTAACAAGCTTTAGCAGCTGAACTTACTTTTAAAATGTTCTATTCAACAAATTCCTTTTGTTGGTGTTAAAACTAAAACACAGCGAAGTTCCACAATTTCAGTATCTGGTTCGCAATATTTTTTTAAATTTCTTCTTTATAAGCCATCAGTTTGTCTCGTGGATACACATTTAAATAACTTATTGAAAACATTATATTTTCATAATGTTTTTTTGCACTTTTCACACATATGTTTCGGGACACAGAAGCCCTTCCTTGGTGTAGAAAATTTTAATATGTGTAAGGAAACAAACCTGTTATTAATATAATAATCAAATAAAAAATAATAATAAAGAGAAGGGGGAGGAATTAATTATGGAATATTAATTATAGATTGTAATGTAGTTAGATATTTGCGAGAGGGGAAACAAATCGGACTTGAAGTTAAGTTTATAGAACCGGCTCCGAGAAACAACAGACGAAAGAGAAAAAAGGATCCATGAGATGGTTTGAACATATGGAACGAATGGACGAGAGAAGAATGGTTAAAATGTTGTATAAATACAGGGTGAGGAGAAGGAAAAGAAGTGTGGAAAGAGCAAATTTGACGACCTTCGTGGCAAAGTGGTAAGAGCTCTGACTTCCATACCGAAGGTCCCGGGTTCGATTCCCGGCGATGACAGTGTGATTGTTACACCGTCTTTGGTCTGGTGTAGAATTCACGTGATAATAAAATTGCGATAGATTAGCTACCTATCACATGTCATGAGAATCAATATATCAGCTTAAAAAAAATGTATACAGTAATTTACTTCAAGCGACCTATTGTAATCGTAAAAAAAGCATATTGTTTTCCTGTGCTTTATAAATACTGTTTTTTTTAATTAATTTCTGCTCTTTCTAAAACCTGTCCTCCATCCATCCCATCCCAATTTATTCATTCTTACTTAACATCTTCCCGCCTCTCTCATACACCATCTTCTTCTTGTTTTAAAATTTAGTTTGTTATATATTTGTCCTATTGTGTATTGTGAATTAATGTGTGTTTTATATCATTTTAATGTGTTTTTTTTTTTTTTTTTACTAATTTAAGGTGTGCTTTATATAATATTTACTTCTGATTTTATTTCATAATAAAGAGATGTGAGGCCGCGCGGGAGATATATAAGGTTAAAAGAATAGATTAAATGTGGTCTGTCACCCTTTTGATTGATGACAAGAAAAGGCTAAATTAAATTAACGTAAGTCCCGGATGGACAAGGAACAGGCCTAGATAGTGCAGCGAGACTGACGAAAGGGCGTCGCTGCGTCCTATAACAGTCTCGGGTGGTGGTGGGAACCTTATATATGTCATGAGAATCAATTTAAAAATAGCTAAAAAAAAAACAAATTGTATGCATTGGGTTCAAACGACCTGTTGCATACAAAAAAAAATTTGTTTTCCATTTTTTTTCCGAAACACTATGATACCTAAAAATTTTAAACTGTTAAATTAAATAACTTTGTTTTTTGTATCACAATTGTATTTTATTTTACGCCACAGCTATTTCATCAACCTATGTTGACATTCAAATTGACATAGGAACAAATACACATAAAGATTCGAAAAATCACGAAAATTTAATATTTGAAATATTATTGTAACACCTGATGATATCAACATAGGTTGTTGAAACAGCTGTCGCGTAAAATAAATTACAATTGTGATACAAAAAGAAGAGTTACATAATTTAACGGTTTTAAAAAAATTATGAAATACTGAAAGGCGGCCACAATCGAAATCGGGAAAAATCGACGAGCGTGCATACTACGATGTACGAATTTAGAGGAAACTAGAGAGGTGGCTATGGGGGTCCATCCTCTCTGCCTACCCTTCCAGAGAAACGGCGTGGTGGTTACTTAGTTGGTTAGTTTAAGAAGAAGAAGAGCAGTAATGCATTTTTTGTATAATAAAACTATTACAATCGTAGATGGAACCTTTTCAATGTAACTCGGTGTAATGTTGAACAGTTATAATGTATCCGAGTAATGTATGCTAAATGTAGGCCCCGCTAACATGTCCATTGGTCAGGCGTCAGACGTTGGAGCGGTGGATGCAACAGGCAACAAGTGGGGGTGATTTACACAACAGCCAACAGTCTGACTACATCTGTTAACCACACCGGTAACTAATTAGTTCCTTGGAGGCATAAGGGAACGTTCAAGTATGCAGAACATAAATGCAGCACTAAAACAATGTAATGTTAAATGGAACTATGTACTAGTGACGTAAGTTTTCAAACTGCCTGTTATTTCATCTACATATTTTAAATTATAATTAATTTAAATTTCTTGATATTATTTAATTTTTTGTCTCATTGGATGTTGTGAATGTTCATTTTGAAAGATACGTATAAATCAAATCAAACCAAATCGGTTTATATACTCTAAAGACATTACAAACAGCATAAATGTTTAAGGCATCTTTTGAGTACAGGTAAAATATTATATACTCGTACATACAACATAATACCAGGAACGCAATAGAGATGGTTCGACATTAGGAAGACAAGATACTTTCTAAATTCGAGAGTATTTGTCTCCTAAACGTACTTTCACTAATGTGTCGTCGACCACCGAAGAGACCGCGCTCAGCATACTAATTGCTCTCCCCACCGGTGTAACCAGGGGCAGATTGGTTCTGGCGGCCGATAGGTAAAACAATCTGTGCTGTCGCTGTCAGAGATATCTATCATATATAATAAAATATTATTATAGAATAATAAAAACAGTAGATATGAGAAGAGGAATGTGCACAAAATCTTGGTAAAGAGTTTCGAATGAAAACGTGTGGTAAATCTGAAGGTATATGATAGAGTGTCAAATGCGAATAAGAAGTGAATGCAGTGCGAATAAATATGTTATGAACAAAATAATGAAAGGATCAAGATGGTTTGGACACATGGAAAGAATAAATGAAAAAATAATGGTAAAAAGGAATATGTTAACGATATAAATGGAACAAGAAATAGAGTAAGACCGAGGAAAACGTGACACGATGTATGAATGTTGAGGAATCGAGAGAAGTATGTCAGGAAAGAACAGTGTGGCGGTCCATTATTTCTGCCAAGCCCTTCAGGGAGACGGCGTGATGGTGTTAGTTATGAATATATTTTTTTTTTTAATATTTCACTGGATTTTACTCGTACCTACTTTTCAACAACGTCGCTAACACCGATATTACACTTTTTTATTTAACATCAAATTTTATAAAAAAATAAATATATAACCGTGATTGGTTACCTAAGCTTCCTTCATGGCTGAACCAAAATAAGCGATCACTTGCTCATTTATAATGCATGGGAGAATATACGTTTTAATTCTAAGTGTGTTCATGGTGTATAAAAAGGTTTAGTTAATTTTCTTTCAATGTTTTGCCCATTTTAATTCATTTAGTATACATACACTCGTATACTGTTACAAAATATTGTATTAGTAAAGTAAATTTTTCTATCAAAATCAATTTAGAATCAAATTTAATTGTATCTCAATAGAGACGAAGACGCAAACTGAATATGGATGATCAAGGTGTTTACAGGACTTATGACCTGTCATTGGTTGGGTTAAGCGCACGCTTTATGTAATTACAACATTCCCCATTCCACCTTTGTTATGATCATGCATGACAAATTTTCGGAAGATGTATATATACTTCAAAATCCATACCTATCTTCACGTGTCAGTTTTCAATTATCCATCTATGTAGATTTGGTTGCACTTGTGAATACATTCAAGATTAACTTATACAACCGACCCACTAACGCCATCTATGGAGAATGATTTTTAGCATTTAGCAAACTACCTTATTAACACAATGCGAAGGCTGTAGCCCATAAACGCATTGTATTAGAAGTCGCCAGGAGTATTATTCCATTCTAATTGCCAAATAGTTGACCAGAATAATTACAAATATTTTTGTGAATGTATACTTATACTTGTATACGAAATTCTGGATTTTCACCAAAGGGTGGTCAATTCAAATTTAATTGTATCTCAATAGAGACGAAGACGCAAACTGAATATGGATGATCAAGGTGTTTACATGACTTATGACCTGTCATTGGTTGGGTTAAGCGCACGCTTTATGTAATTACAACATCCCCATTCCACCTTTGTTATGATCATGCATGACAAATTTTTTGGAAGATGTATATATACTTCAAAATCCATACCTATCTTCACGTGTCAGTTTCAATCAGTATCAATCCAATTCAATTCAATCAATCCATATTCAGTTTGCGTCTTCGTCTCTATTGAGATACAATTAAATTTGAATTGACCACCCTTTGGTGAAAATCCAGAATTTCGTATACAAGTATACGTAAGTATACATTCACAAAAAAAAAAAAACAATTTAGAATCATATTTTTGAGAAGTCTAAAACTTGCATATATAATATTATATATGCGGAAACATCAATAATAAAAATAACATAAATTTAATAAAAACAAATAAAAAAACTTACCCATTTCTTAAGCCATATTTTCTTCGAAAACTTCGCCAACTTGAAGAAAATTCTCGTTTACGTTCCGGATGGGTTCACAGCGTCAGCATTTAATGTGTTATATCCTAACATGCAGAACCAACTGGCCTTGAGAGCTAGAAAGAATAGCATTACAATTAATGAACATGATCCCAGATCGATATTTTTCATATTTTCTTGGATCATGGATGTGTCCCTTGATCTAGTTTCCTAGATTATATTAACTGATAATCAAATGATTTAACTGAAATCCCTTGATGGAAATTCATTATAAATAATAATTAAATAAAACGATGTTTTTTATAACTACTTCCACATTTGTCATTATTTCGACAGTGATCAGTTTCGCCAGCCTCGCTGGAAGTCTGTCGATGCCAGCGAGCCTGGCGAAACTGGTCGTTGTCGAAATAAAGACAAATGTGGAAGTAGTTATAGAAAACATCGTTTTATATCATTATTATATTAAATGATTTGAGAACGCCCTAACAAGGTCCATATCATTCTCATAAAATATAATAGTTCTTCTAGGGAAAAGACGTTTTCAATAATTCCAAATAATTTTATCTAAATAATCACGTTTTAAAAATTCTATTAAATTTATTCTAATATCGAATGTAAATGGCATGTTTCGCCTTGCTAATGCAAAAAAAAATGATTCAATGAATCAAAAACGTTGCTGTTTGTATACCGAGCCACATTATACAAATAATACGGTACTTAGGTGCCTATACTATTTGATGTGGCTTAATATATTGTTAATAGTAATTAATGAGCATGGAGTAAAAGGCAATATTTGTAATTGTTACTACGTTATTCTTCTTCTTCTTTTTCTTGGCGCTGCATCCCGGTGTGGGATTTGGTCTCATGACAACAGTCCTCCACTGGTTCCTGTCGCTAGCCATCTCTCTCCATTCTCCAATTGTTACTCCATTAACAATTTTAAATATTGGGGAAAAAATTACTAATATGAATTTGTTAAAAACAGAGAATTTTATTTGTTTTAATTATTTCTAAGAAAAAAGTAACTGGCCTTGATAACATAAGATTGGATGATAAATGAATTCATTCTGCAACTTGCCGAACGTTTTTACAAAGGACTCCCTTCACATCCTAACCCCACAATAAAAGACAATGTTCCTATCAGACGTAAGAGGACACATGAGCTGAACCTCTGTAAGCCAGAAGATCCAAGTACAAGTCCAATACTACAATTGTATACAAATGTGTGATTTTTTTGATACAACACAAATAACTTGGAAACCATCCTTATAAACTTTTTTTCCTTCTGGATTAAATATTTTTTTATTAACTTTGTTACACAACTCTTAATTACGCGTTTATCATCAACGTGTTTGATTATTGAATAATATGATAATGCTTTAGCAAGGCGAAACTTGATTTTAGGACATATTCCGTAGATTTTTTGTAGCGTGCAATAAAGTTAATAAATACGAATTAAATTAATTGATATTTTTTAACTACTTCCACTTTTGTCTTTATTTCGACAGTGACCGGTTTCGCCAGGCTCGCTGGCATCGACAGACCAGTCTGTCGATGCCAGCAAGCCTGGCGAAACCGGTCACTGTCGAAATAAAGACAAAGGTGGAAGTAGTTAAAAAATATCGTTTTATTTAATTATTATTTAAAATGAACTTCCATCAAGAGATTTCAGTAAAATCATTTGATTATCTTAAAAAAGTTAATAAATGCTGTGCAATTATGAATTCACAACATAAAGTAATGTTGGATATAGAATAATTTTTTCTCTATTATAAAATAACGATTGTGTGGGTTAAGAAGCGTGGTTTTTACTTTAGAACTTAATTATTATTTTCCTCCAATAGTAACAACATGTGTTTAGCTCCGCATTAGTTGATGTGGTGTTGCGGACTCACGTTTATGACGACCATGAAGAAGTTCAAAATAAACCGCGCCGTATTTCTGGGCTGCTAACGAGTAGGCAGCTTGGATGGATTACCGCTTACCACATCTTTCAGTTCTGGACTCATGCGCCGCTCCCGCGTGTCGGTGGGTTCCTGTGAGTAATTACAGCCATAAGTCACAAGTATGACGCTTGACTCATTCTAAATTCGTATTTTTATTACGCCTTTCAAGATTGGCTCGAATGTGCCGTAGTAAAAGTCGAAAATAGCATATCGCTTATTGCTAACATTCATATTTCACAGTAATGCAAAATAATGTTAGAACGAATGAAAACGCATGTTTTCTGGAAGCTATAGACCTCCCGGTTTGGATGATGTTTGTATCGAAGATGGTTACGAGGAAGAATTATATTGTCACTGATAAAGACTCTTGCAATGTTCTCGTCTCGTGTATATAGTAAGTTATATGTTAGACTAGGATGGAAGGTTAGGAAGCAGTTGAAGTGTGGCTCCATCGCCGAATGCTCAGAGTTCCTTCGACAGACATGGTTACCAATACCGAAGTCCTGAGGCGAGCTAGAGTTGACAGAGAGCTGTTATCAACTATCAAAGTTCAAAAGATCTCTCACATCTGGGTCATATACTGCGTGGGGAAAAGTAACACCTTCTCCAACTGATATTTGAGGGAAAAATTGAGGGACGCCGAGGGCCCGGTAGGAGACAAATATACTGGCCGCGAAACGTGAGGGAGTGGACCGGAATCCGAAGTGTGGAGGAGCTTTTCCGAGCGGCGCAGGCCAGGGACAGGTTCGCCGAGGTGATCGCCAACGTTGGGGGAACCCGACGAGGCACTTGAAGAAAGAACTTAATAGTATGAGTGATAGTGCGTTTACAAAAAATCGAGACGCTATTTTTAAATAATTTTTTTATGATTGGAAAATTAAAAAATGTTTCAGTCATACATTTAAACATTGAAATAAATAAACATGTAATTTTTATTATTTATTATTAACAAAAATGCTATCGACTTAATTGTAATGATTGCAAAAATTAAGTTCATTAAAATTATAACATGTTTATTGATTTTTATTGGAAAAGCGACTAATGGTAAGACTAATATTAATGATATGTTTTATTTATTTATTGGTTTCAATTATAATACTTGATCTTTGCAGGTGTTTATTACTAGGATATTATTACAAAATTCCTTTATATGAGCAGCCGAATGCGTGCGCTGCGCCTCGCGTCTCGCAATACACTGACGTTTGACGTACCTAACCGGACGCAAACCAATCAGATTTCAAGAAGGACCACCATACTAATACATAAGCAAAAGCTCTTCGGTTTGTGAATCAACTATTGTGAATCAACTGCTCTTGAATAAGGGTGCGCTTAACATAATGTTTACAGTCGATGAGTATTTCTCTAAAGAGTTCCGTGGATCAGAAAAGAGCAATGCCCAATGTTTAAGAGATAAGCTCCATCCACGATGATGATGTCAAGTCCGATTACAATTGATGGCTGGACATTACAAAGGTGCCAAGTGTACAAAAATTGAATAATATAGTGTAGTTTAAACTTCACCCTAAATATGCCACCCGTGGTATATGAACATGACATATGGAACAAAAAACAGTTTTTGCTTATTTTCTCTGCTTTGTGTTAAAACCGCTTGGCACCTTTGTAATGTCCAGCCTTCAATCAGACTACAGGCAAGCAGGTCTGATGATGTAAAAAAGTGTCAGGAAGTCAACGGTACATTACACTTTATTGGAATGCATTATCAGTTGTCATTTTATAAAGCTCTACAGGGCGAAACATATCATTCCCATAAAATATAATAAATCTTCTATAAAAAAATATGAAAGTAACGTTATCATCATTTAAATTTATTTTATCATATATTTTTCTATAATTATTGTAGTTCAGCCGTAATTTTGCGTTCATTTTATAAATAAATAAATCACATTTTTTCTTCAGCAATTGACGCAACAAAGACATCAACTGGTTTATTCTAAATTGCTTTATTTCCATCCGATTTCTAGGACACGTTTTAAAGCAAGAGAATCTATCTATCTTTTGAGAATATTCAATAATGGGATATTTCCACCGGCGGGACTCGGTGTAATAGTAAAGTCAGATATATGCAGGTACTGCATCAGGAATTCAATACGAGCTCAAAGCGAAGGGAAATGCAATAATAATGGTATGTTTGACGCGAAATTCCTCTAGAGTCTGGAGTGACTGATCAAAGTGCTTGTGATAGAATTCTTGCATACAAATTCTACCCTATCGCTGGAAGATTGAATATTGTATCATACAGATACACACGATATAACGCAAAATGAAAATATTTCACTGAACATTCCAATGCTCGATAGTGGAAAATATTTTCGTGTAAAATCACGTCGTTGAATATTTATCATCATCTTGTTGGATATAAGTCAGAACCGATACCAATAGGGCTAAAAACCTTCTCAGAGTAGCAGAAATGAGAACCCTACTCTCCATCGCAGGCAGAACCCTCAAATATCGGATCAGAAATGAGACGACAAGGCCTGTATATGGTGTTGAACACATAGTAAGGTGGGGAAGAAGCAGAAGGCAATTTTAGAGAGAGGATACGAGAATTGCAAAAATTGACAAATACGAAAACCCCAGCAGCAAGAGAGCTCACCGTCACAGCTCAACTAAGGAGAAAAAGAAGAAGATCACCTTCATTGTTTCAACTCTCAACAGACATAAGAAAAACTAGCGAAATAGTGGTTATCGTTCGGTGAGTAGATCCAGAAAAAGATACTGGAGGGACCATGTAGCCAGAATGGATAGTGACAGACTCGCATATACAGCCGCTTATAAAATCCCCTCTGAACACCGTTCACCAGGAAGACCACCTAAGAGATGGAGGGACAGTGGGACCTCATCATCCCAGGAGACATGATGAAGAAGGAATAATTACGCGAGAGAAATTCAATTGACGGATTATCAGTCCATTGTTTTGATACTGATTACATATGATACTTCAACATTATAAACTGTTAAATTATTAAACTCTGTTTTTGTTTATCACAATTTTATTTTTATTTTTCGTGACAGCTGTTTCATCAACTTACGTTGACATCATTTATGTCATCATTCATTGTAACACCTGATGATGTCAAAATAGGTTGACAAAACACCTGTCGCGAAAATTTTTAATAAAATTGTGATACATAAAAATTGAGTTTTATAATTTAACAGTTTATAAACAATTTTTATTTTAAACTTTGATAATCAGCCATTACTTGGTGATTGGACATATTTAACACTTAATTAAACACTTTTTGTACTTGGTATACAACCACTTTATTTGTGAGGATTAGGGCCTACCGGTTTCGCTCTATGCGAGCTTCCTCAGGGCTATACAAATACTGTAAATCCCTATGTGTGTATGTAAAATAATGTGTAAAACCCTGAGGAACCTCGCATAGAGCGAAACCGGAAGGCCCTCATCCTCACAAAGAAAGTGGTTGTATACCAAGGTTGTTTACCATTGTTATCAACTATCAAGGTTCGAAAGATCTCACATCTGGGTCATATGACCCATAAACTGCGTGGGGAAAAGTACCACCTTCTCCAATTGATATTGGAGGGGAAAATTGAGGGACGCCGAGGGCCCGGAAGGAGACAAATGTCCTGGCTGCGAAACGCGAGGGAGTGGACCGACATCCGAAGTGTAGAGGAGCTGTTCCGAGCGGCGCAGGACAGGGACAGGTTTGCCGAGGTGATCGCCAACGTTGGCGGGACCCGACAGGGCACTTGAAGAAGAAGAAGTATACCAAGTACAAAAAGTGTATTTTTATTTTTTTTCTCTAAAAATTCCCTAAATAAACCATTTTATTTGATTGTGGTCTTGAAACCATGTAACTTATTGGTCTATCATTACATTTTTTTTATTAACATGTGCTATTCTATTGGCGTTGGAATTAGATAGCTATACTATTTATTTTAATTAGAAATATAATAAATTATACAAACAGAGTTCTAGCGCTCATTAATAATTTATTTCACACTACATAACTCACCCTTACTTTTTACATCGTCCGTTAATTTATCTTCTCTCACGTATGGCGGACATTTTTTTTACCAAAGAGGCAAGATTGTGGTACCACATTCCGTACACGAGACAGCGGTATTCTGGACTCGACAAAAAACCACTGGCGGGTAATACTGAATACGTAAAGTATACTGGTAGCTCTGAAATGTCGTGGTGAGCTTTTTTTGAATCAAGTATGCCGCAACTTCGAATCTCGCTCTTTAGGAATGGGATAAAAACATTGAGAGCTCGTGAATTTTACTATTGAACTAACTAACTAACCATCACGCCGTTTCCTCGAAGGAGTAGACAGAGGGGATGGACTGCCGCACTTTTATATATCCTGACATAATTCTCGCGCCTCTTCCACACTCACACATCGTGACATGCACGTTCGTCAATTTTTTTCATATTTCGATCATGGCGCCTTTCAGTAATTGGTCATGCCATGTCTTCCTTGGTCTTCTTCGTTTTCCAAACCATCTTAGTTCTCACCCTTACTTAATTTTATTTAAAACTCATTCATCCGCCTTACATTCCTTTCTTAATAATTAATAATAAAAATATGCTAACTTTTAAAGCGCCGTTTTTGGGATGTAATTATTTTAAGGGCGCATTGAGACTTGTTTTAATCTAATAATCTAAACATGAACGCTGTATATGATATTCGCGATCGGTTAGAAAGTATAATAGAACAAAATATACAAGTTTCAAAAAATTGGGTATGAAATATGTAAACGATTGGCTTTCAGCTTAGATCTGAAATCTGTTGGATCATTTATGTATCTAAGGTATGAAGGGAGATTGTTCCAAGCTGATGGGTCGGCTACTGCAAAGGCTTGATTCCCAAAATTTGTACTAGGGCAATGCTTGGGCTCAACTAATCTTCCCATTGCAGAGGAGTTTGCCGAGCAAAGTGTGGATTTCCTTGGACTCAGGCTGTGCATTATACAGAGTTCAGATATATAACTTAGTGCCATTCCATTTAGCGCTTTGAAAACTGTCCAGCAGAGTTTATACTGGATTATTTCTAGACTTTTAAGCCAGTGAAGATTTTGCTCTGGCTCTGACCAGTAAAAAAGTCCACTGAATAAAAATTAGCATTAAATCTTAATCGTTTATACTTCATAAGGTATTCTATAATATGTAGCTTGTCCGCACATTCTACGGCATTTGTTCTAATTTCATCCTTTCTCTGCTACTTTCGAGCTTCACTTACATACATAAGGATTGCCACTAGAACTCTGTTGTACACTCCCATCTTTGTTTCAGTCAATTAACATCCCGTTTTTGTTTTGTTTTTTAAACTACCAAGCGAAATCAGTTATGTTTGGATTTTAATTTGGCATTTGTATTCGCTCTCTAGGAACGCCCCTGGTCCGAGACGAGAGTCTCACAAGACGTATTGAGTGCTCCATGTCGGGAGAAGGAAGTTTAAGTGTTGTTAGTCGAATGGGCGGACCGCTCCTACCGACAGAATGATTAATGACCAGCGTCTTGCACTAATGACTTTTGTTCTTCAAATTGTATCCTATCCTCTATCCCCTACCCGCCTCTGGCAATCGGATAAGAATACGAATGTGCTCAGTACATTATATTTCATAAAAAAAACAATTGCACAGTTGTTTTTAGTAATGGTGTAACAATTAACATACAAAATTTAATACGAATGAAAACAACAAAAACTTTTATGCTTACATAAATTTAGCTTAATGATTACATAATATCTAAATATATGGCGCTAGCGTAGATTGAACTAAAAAATGTGAAGTGTTTCTCTAGCATATATACATCTTTCTTTCATCTGAGCTCTGGCTACGTGACCTGCCCATTGCCATTTTAGAGTCGCCACCCTGTGGATGATGTCAGTGACCTTTGTTTTTTCTCTCACCGTATCGTTTCTGACTAAGATACACTTAGGCTTATTCCTAACATGGCTCTTTGGGTCACTAGTTGTTTCTCGGCACTTTGTTTTGACAATGTTACAGTTTCAAGACCATAAGTTCCAACTGGCAGAACGCAGGCTTCATAGACTTTTCGTTTCAGGTTGATCGTTTTTTTCCGATTTTTAAGGTTTCACGTTGATACAAATGACGTTTTTTTTTTAATTACATGCAGAATACTACAAAAAACAACGATTGTGCATATTAATAACACATTACACTAGTTTTTTGACATCATATACTTGAAATTTCTGATTTCTCGACACTAAAAAAAATCTTAGAAAAAAAACGCATCAATGTGCCCAAGTTGACTATGTTAATTTAAAAAAATGGATTTGTTTCAAAATTGTCGCTATGCGACGAGCGTCGGCGTTGAATCTTATGAGATGGTCGACACACACTTAGATCAGTGTAGATTTACGCAGCGAGATGAATGTAGATTTATCTACGTCTATTTCCGACGCTCAGATGCGGGGTTCCCTAACAAGTGCTCACATCAAGAGTTTTATAAATTTGGTCATTGGTTTTTTAACGTAATGTCATTAACTATTCATTAAAACGTCTTGATTGTGCATCTTGGCGTAATTTTTCATTCACAAGCTAATGGATAGGTTTTAAGGGCCCGACAATTTCACAACTAACTAACTTACTATCACGCCGTTTACCCGGAGAGGATGGACCGCCATACTGTTCTATCTTGATATAACGACCTTCGTGGCCCAGTGGTAAGTGCTTTGACTGTTACCCCGAAGGTTCCGGGTTCGATTCCCGGCGATGGCGGTGTGATTGTCCTACCTGTGACATGTCACGAGAATCAATTTGATAGCTTTACCCATCGTTTTGGCTCGCGCTGTAATTATGTAAAGAACGATTCAACAAAATAATAAGTAAGTAAATAAACTCTTGCGCCTCTTCTACATCCAAACATCGTGACACGCACGCTCGTCGATTGTTCCTAGCCTTTCAGTAAATTATTAATTAAAGAAACACTATGATATATGAACATTTTAATTTGTTAAATAAAATAAATTGTGATACATAAAACAAACTTATTTAATTTAACAGTTTAAAATAATATTATATAATGATAGGGTCATTAAGATGGTTAAGACTCATAACGAACGGTAAAAAGAGTAAAACCGAGGATTTTGTATTTTTTGTAACACCTGATGATATTGACATCGGTCGGCGAAACAGCTGTGCGACAATTATACAAAAATAAAATAAGTATATTCAAATTGTCATGTAATAACAGTGTTATAAATTACGTATTTAGTTTAAAATAAATAAAAAATTATAATTAGGCTGTTAAATTTTTAGCGTTATTTAGTATTCAAAATGCTGGTAAGGATTATTTGATATTTCAATATCTATCCATCATCTTAGTGCTTTTCAACTGATATTTTCAAGAAGAAAATTTGCTCCCCCGCGTACAAATGAATAATCGCTTTGCAAAATAATAATATTTTAATGATAAAACTCTGGAAGATTAACGTCGGATGCTCTGAAATTTTCGCCTGTCAACACGTAATGAGAATAATTGCATTCGGACGCACAGCGCGACAGTAGCGCCATCAATCACCGCGGACAAAAAGGCAAACACATTCTCGAGGCGCTCAGATATTCCTTTGTGTGTTGAGAGATCAACAAAATGGCTGCCAGTCAAAAAGATTTGGCGGGAAGTGTTCAACGGGAGGTGGTGGGCCGATGGGTACATCAAAGACCTGAAATTTAGCTACAAAGAATAATTTATCGCGTGATTTGTCATCCACTTAATTGAAAACGAGACAAAGGGCTTTGAAGTATTTGTCAAGTGTAGTTTTCTGTTAAGTTTCGCCTCTTCTTTGTTTTAATTAAATAGTTGATAAAACGAGAAACGTACTCTTAGCCCGAACGCGGGTGACATTTTTTTACGACGGGACAGATTGCAACTGGAACCTAATTTTAAAATGCCAATTTTAAATTGATAAATGAAATGAAATTCGTAAAAGACGACAAAATTAAATTGTTCGCAGAAACACTAACCAATTGTAACTGAATTGATGAAAAAAATAAAAGAGATTAATAAAAAAACAGGTGAGCTTGACAATTCCATAAATTCGTGTAAATCACAACAGTTACTTTTAACATTAAATTTTACGTTACTGCAACGAATATTTTTTTGTATTAAGGAGACATCATCCCATCATCACGCCATCATATAAACTATTAACTGAATTTTCGCGGTATTTATTTTTATATAAATTTTAATACTGCAGTGATTATGTCATTATATGTGATTCTGAGATACACACAAGCAATATGAATAAATAATGGGGAGTTTTCACAGCTATAAATATATCCTTCATAAGGAGGCTTACATAAAATATCTATTTAAAAATAATAATAAGACCAAGGGTTTACATCAATGGTATTTTAAATTCTAAGGAATGGTATTAAATTCTTTTGTAGTGTCACATTTTGATTATTGCAACGGAATGTACGCTGGATTGCCAAATAATAAATAAAACAGAATACAAAGCGTATTCAATGCTGCTGCCCGATTGATTATAAGGCAACAAAAATACTGTCATATCACGCCGCTCCTAAAGGAACTTCACTGGCTTAAAATCCGAGAGCCATGGAAAGGCAAAATTCACTCCGATCAGTAGAAACAAGTGCAAACAACATAACAATTCCAGTCAGAGCTAATAAAGCAAGTTTCTATGATCGTGCTTTTAGCGTTGCGGGTCCGTTGGCATGGAATAGTCTCCATGTTAGAATTAAGTATGATGAAAGTGACGTTAAATTTAAGAAACTTCTAAAGACTGCACTGTTCGGTCAGTCATTTCCTAGTGCGCCCTTGGAGTAATTGATTTTACAAAACGGCGCACTATAAATATGAGTCATCAAAATAATAATAATAATAATAATAAAGACATGGCCATTAGAGTAAGATGAAATATTTTAAAGCATGCGTAAGACCAATAAATAATATTATTTGAATTGAGGTTTCATTTGATCATGTGGATTGAAGTGTAAGACCCATTATTTACACACTGATTTATTATTTATTGTCATTGATATAAGTCTCGTTAGAGGAGTTGATCTGTGAAGAAATACAAGCCCAAGTCAAGGAAGGATCTACAATCTATAATCTCCAAAATCCACAAAAAGACTAACGTTGAAACAAGGGCAGACACAGTCAGGACCAAAGATGTTTTGAGGACTTCCGAGATGAAGACACTTAGGATGATAGCAGGCAGGTCACTGAGGGGTCACGTGAGGAACACCAGAATAAGTTAGATATGTATGTAAGGCTGAGGAGATGGAGTAGGTAGCGAAGGATGGACTGGACATTACTAGACTCCCCTATATTGAATTACAAAATCAGCCTCACGGGACGTCCTCGTGGAAGACCTTCAAATATTGAAGAACAGCTGGGAACCCACCTCACCAAGGGAGCAACCCTCTGGAAAACAGTCCATTTAGGTGTATAGAAATATTCAATTGACGTTATACTAATGAAACTACTCCAGCCCTACAATTAAAAATTACTGAATAGTGCAATTACAAACAAAATATTTTAAAAAAAATTTTAATATTATAATTAAATAAAACGAAGTTTTTTTAACTACCTCCACTTTTGTCTTTGTAGAAGTAGTTAAAAAAACATCGTTTTATTGAATTATTATTTTAAATGAACTTCCATCAAAAAATTTCAATAAAATCATTTGATTAACTTGATTGATAATATTTGTTATGAATCGTTGAAAAGATTTGAAGGCGTAAAATATGTTTTTTTCTACGCATAAGCGATTACTGTATACAAAAGTATCCAAAGAGTTTTTTGTTTCCAAACATCAATGATATAATTTCAGGGGATTCTAAATCACTAGAGCCGGACCTGTCAAGGATTTCCTTTCCGGACCAAATAAATCCAGATGTCGTTAGCGCCAAGCACCAGAGTAATCCAAGACAATGACAAAGGAAGAACGTCACAATTGTCTCATTTGTGAATAAGCCGAACGTTTTAAAAACACATTTGTTTCAATTAAACTTACTTCACAGATTACTTGTGACAATCGCAAGTATTCATAAAGAATTTTCTTTAGCATTTCCTCAATTTGCGAGACACGATGTCTTTATATCATATTTTTCTTTATTTCTATATACCTATGTGGCCTGTTCTCCAAAAGGTTACTCCTACTGTGAAGTGGATTCTCAGCTGGATTCCATCTGTTGAGAGGTCTTCCACGAGGATAAGTTCCGTAAGCCTGATTATGTAGTGCAATATACCGAACTTTGGTAGTGTCTCCTTCGATATTTAATCCATCTTATAATATAACCGTCACACTGTTTTTCATGTCATACTTCTATCGAATTCTCAATATTTTTAAATCTTCCCATGTTCGCATGTCGATTTCTAAAAAAATATTTGATTTAATCCTATCGCGTGTTCCTGTATCTATCTCTATTTCGTGCTCCATTTGCATTGTAAACTTGTACTTATTTCACTATTATTCATCATCAAGATATAATTATTTAAAGCTTTAATAATTATATAATTATTTAATGTATGGAAGTGAAGCTTGGAGCTGACAAGAAAATGATGAAATGAGAATAAATTCCCTAGAAATGAGATCACTAAGAAGAATGTGTGGGAAAACGATATATGATAAAATACCGAACGAAGAAATAAGGAAGAAATTTAAGGCAGATGATCGCATCATAAGTAAAATTAAATAATGATCCCTCAGATGGTTTGGACATGTGGAACCAATGGACGAGAAAAGAATGGTTAAAATGTTGTATACAAGCAGTGTGAGTGGAAAGAGAAATCGTGGAAGACCAAGGAAAGCATGGCATGACCAAATTAATCAAATACTGGAAGGCGGCCATATTCGAAGTCGGAAAAATCGACAAACGTGCATGTTACGATGTATGAATGTGGAGAAAACAATAGAGGTATGTCAGGACAGAACGGTATGGCGGTCCATCCTCTCTGCATACTCCGCCGGGGAATCGGCGTGATGGTTAGTTAGTTAGTTTTAATTATTTAAAATTAAATAGTCCATTGTTTTGGCCGGAACACTGTTTCTATGAGTATGTTTTATACATGCGATCTCTTAGACATGAACGTATATGTAAACGACGTAAACGGAACTAGAAATAGAGGAAGGCCGAGGAAACGTCGCACGATCAAAACAATCAAATATGAAATGTCGGTCTTGTGACAAGTCAAAAAAATCGACGTGCTTGTATGACACAATGCATAAATGTTGGGGATTCGAGAGATGTGGGTTACGAAATAACAGTGTGGCGGTCTATATATATATAATATATAATATTATATATGATTGTTAGTTAGTTTCAAGTGTATGGTAAAATTAAAAAGTTTTTATTTTATTTTATTAATTTCTAATCGTTTTCCAGAGTAGTCCTTTATTGTCCGAAGCTGCTTACCTTGCACGCTAACCTTCCTCCTTTTTCATCTAGGCTTGGGACGATAGCAGGCAAGACACTGAGAGGTCGCGTGAGGAACACCAGAATAAGAGAGATATGTGAGGTTGAGTATATTATTAGATGGAGCAGACAGCGAAAAAGGGACTGGTACGGTCATGTTCAAAGAATGGACACCACCAGACTCCCCTATATTGCATTGCATAATCAGCCTCATGGGTCTCGTCCTCGTGGAAGACCTCCTAAAAGATCGAAGGACAGTTGGGAGTCTAACTCACAGAAGGGGCAACACATAGGTCTACGGTCTTATGTTCTTATTTATTAATAGTAACATATATCCGTACCTTTTTGGCAATAGCACACATGTCAGTTTTTCTCGATTTTAATGGCAACATGTCATTAAATACAAACTACATATATTATTATGCCTAAAACTTGTAGATTTTGCACAAAACCCATTGGAAAAATGTCATACAATAAATACATGTCGTAAAATATCAATCTCGTAAGTGATGTCTGCCAAAACCCTATATGCCATTAAGAGCGCAATAGCACAACAAATTATTTTATTAACTTTTTTTCATAAATGCGTATTATATTTAAAAACGCAACACTATCCTATTTTCATACATAGATTTGTGGAATTTAAAGCTTTACTTTAAAAAGACTCCTGTAAAATGCAAATAAATGACATGTGTGCTTTTGCCAAATAGGTACGGATAATATATCTGCTATCCCAGAGTTAATTCTAATTTACTTAGATTAAATGTTAAGTGTATAATCTACATAAAATAAGGTCATAAGAAAAATAAGATTTTCTAATTTTCCATTATTAAATACTTGACTGTATTCATGAAAACATTATTACTGAGATGACGTCACACTTTCTATTAAAAATCGAATTCGTTATTCTTGACTGCATGACATTTCAATTCTCATGCCGCCGCTTGTAGGAGATAATAATTGTCAAGCTGCGAGACAATTTATTTCAGCACTTATGCATATTAGGTCACCGAATGACCAAACGGAAGTCCTCCGCTGTCTCAGCGATAAGTCAGCGCATTCAGCGGAATGGTTTATTGGTAAAATTTATTCCAACTGCTTTTAATCGTTTCTAGTCGTGATTGATGTTATGTTGAATGTAGAAACGATCGAACATATTTATTAATGAAGAAAGCCGTGAGTTGAAAATATATTTACAAAAAATATCAATGCATGGGAGAATGATCGATTGAGATAAAGCATATTCGCAAATGCATCTATAGATTTAAAAAAAAATCGTTATATTATATTATTTTTGTTTGCACCATGTTATTTGTGACCGCAAAAATAGCACTAAAAAAACTTTCCCGGATTCTAGATATTTTTATTCTGTACTGTTTTGATGTTAAAATTATAAAAGTTTATTCGTTTATATTATTATATAAAGAATTTTGACAGGTGTAAAAATAATTTTTTCATTTGTTCCAATGATAATTTGAATAATTTCTTCAATATGATTTTTAAGTTCTTGTTGGTGTTAGTTTGTTTTAAGTGCCATATTACTGATAATTAAAAAAAAACGGTGGATACGTGGAACATAAATTAAATAAAAAATATGTGCACTACGTATATCTAAAAATAATATTTTGTGTTAAATTATTTTTATTTCGTTATTTTATTTGATATCATTGTATTTTATATTATTTGTTTTAGATTTATTTTGTGAATGTTGGACGATCGCACACCATCACACCGCGTCTCCCGCGGAGCGAAAAGAGAAGGATGGAGTGCCGCATCGGTTAAAGTGTAACAGTCCATTCTTTCTGCCTACCCTTTCGGGGAGACGGCGTGATGGTTAGTTAGTTAGTTAGTTTTTATTCCAAATTAATTTTATTGTATTATAGTAATTTTTTATCAACTTCAATTTTTTTTACACTATTTAACTAATGAACTAGTAAGAGTGTGCTAATTTTTTAAATAATGACGTCACTCTCTGATGACGTCACATATAATTGTAACCTTTGCATTATTAGCATAGTTACTTAGCATATAGAGCTAAAGCCGGATAGCGTAATATTTCTGGTTTTATCCCTTTTGGTACCACGTTGACTGATTGTTAGATATATGTACCTACATGTTTTTCATAAAGTTGTTTTCATTTATATAAAAGATTATTTTTATTTTTATCATAAACTGCATCCCAAATTTTTTAAAACACTCATTTGAAAATATTGGATTATTTACATCTCCATCAATTCAGGCCGAAAGACGCCCTGCCACGCAGCGTCCGCGTCCGTTTGAAGTTGACATCAAGAGCAACTCAAATGTAATGGATGCTGAGGACCCATGAGTAGAGACACGCGAGATAAATCATAATTATTTTGTCAAGACTTTAAAGGAAATGAGACACATTTAAATTTAGTTGAAATATTTGAAGATTTGTATACGTATTTTGTAAGTTGGAAAAACATGACTAATTGCAATTGGCATTTCGACAAAAAATCTTCATTGATAAAATAGACAAAATATAATTGGATTGGATCTTCTGGCATATTGAGGTTCAGTTTTAGTGTCAATTTATCTTACATCTGATTATTATTATTATTTTGTATTTAAATTTGTATTTAAATTGTATTTAAAGTGCACCGTTTTGTAAAATCAATTACGTACTAGGAACAGTGCAGTCTTTAGAAGTTTCTTAAATTTAACGTCACTAATATCATACTTAATACTAACATGGAGGCTATTCCACGCTAAAGGACCCGCAGCGCTGAAAGCACGATCATAGAAACTTGCTTTATTGGCTCTGACTGGAATTGTTATGTTGTTTGTACTTGTTTCTACTGATCGGAGTGAACGTTGTCGTGAAAGGTCTTCATTTTAAGGGTTAAGATGTAAAGGGAGTCCTTCGTAAAAACGTTCTGCAAATTTCTGAATGTATTCGTCGATCATCAGGATTTCCAAGTCTAGATGCAGTTGTGTGATCCTGATGGAAAGATTTTTTACGTGATATAAACTGTTGAATAATCGTTTCGATCGTGTAATATTAAAGTAGATCACATAATTTTTATACTTTCGTATGAAGCATTTAATTTGTGGTGTAGCATAATTAAAAATAATTTAATAAACGATTATACATATACATATATAATACATTTCGTCAAGTTCACATAACACATTTCTTAATTTTCCATAACCCTGACGAAGCTTCGGCGAGAGCGAAAGCGTTTGGTTTATTAAAACAAATGAAGTGGTATAAATACAACATATAAAAGTGTCGGCTTCTAACAATGCGCTAATGGCGGGGTAGCCTTTCACATTGTGTTAAAAAGATGTTCTGCTTAATGCTTAATAAATATAAATCTTCATAGATGGCGTTAGTATGTAGATTATATAGATTAATCTTAAAGATTAACATATATAATCCAAATCTTTATAGATGGCGCATTGAAACTGACATGTGAATTCTGGCGTTGGACTTTAACATAGTATATACAACTTCCAAAAATTTGTCAGACATGGCCATAAGAAAGGTGGAATGGGGAATGTTGTAATTACATAAAGTGTGCACTTAACCCAACCAATGACGGGTCATAAGTCCTGTAAACACCTTGATCAACCATATTCAGTTTCCAATTTGCATCTTCGTCTCTATTGAGATACAATTAAATATAAAAGTGTTTTATACCTTAAAGTAGTGACGTGGTGTCCCACAGACGGCGCGTTCACAAATTTGTTCCTGATTTTTTTTTTTTTTTTTTTTTTTTTTTTTTTTTTTTTTTTTTTTTTTTTTTTTTTTTTTTAATTTTTTTTAAGCTGATATATTGATTCTCGTGACATGTGACAGGTAGCCAATCTATCGCCATTTTATTGTCACGTGAATACTACGCCAGACCAAAGACAATGTGACAATCACACTGCCATCGCCGGGAATCGAACCCAGAACCTTCGGAATGGGAATCAGAGCTCTTACCACTCTGCCACGAAGGTCGTCGAGTTTCGTTGTTTAAAATAATTTACCCCCGCGCTCCCCGCTAGGTTCGCGGTTTGTGATTCTGAACGGAAATTGTAAAAAAATACATGCAAGATATGTCCATCGCGACTCAAGAGGCGTACTAAGTACACAAGTATAACATGTCGCAAGCCTGTATGTCTCGGGTGTTCTAAAACTATTAGCATTGAATGCACTGAAACTACTTAAATTTCAGACTGATATATTTTTTGCTTATAATAGTTTATTTGTCATAAATACAGTTTATTATATTTTAAAGTAAAAAAGGTCCTAAATAATGTTAAAAAAATAGTTTATAAGACGAGCCTTAATTTTAAGACTGTCATTTCATATCGCTTTAAAAAGTGTCAAATAAATGTTGATTTTGGATATATTTTGTTTATTTTTTTATTAATCTTGTAACTAAATAGTGTTCATACATGTAATAATCATCTGTACATGTTTTCATATTAAAATTTTATTAAATAATACCCACTATTACAGACCGCCTGTGAGTCGTCACATCACTATTAATGACATGAACTAACCACTTTGCATGGTATTTAAGAATTGGCGTGTTTTTATTTAAAAAAAAAAAAATCTAAGATGGCTAACCATTGTACTGAATTTGACCATAGTTTCGATAAAAATGACACAATATTTCTATACACAGTTAATAATAGCAATAAATTAAACAAACTAGAAAATTTAGAAATTCTCAAGTCGGTGAAATTGGATGAAAACATAATTAATAATCAGATTCCTCATTTTACTCCTTTCTCCTTAAATACTTTGTCTACATTTAATCTCCCAAGCTCCCATTCATGCAAAATGCAAATTAATCATTTATTAATTTCTATGTGTATTTTCAAATTAATGTTTTTTTCTAAATTACATTTTTTTTATATTATCATCGTGTATTATTATTATTTATTAGTTATTACTGTTAAAAAGTAATTGTTTGTACCAACTTATAACAAATAGCCTAGATTAATTTTTAAATTTGAATTATTGTATCGAACTTTTAAATGCGTTTTTTATTAAACTTTCTTTGTTTAGTTTTTATTATATTTTTACACCTCGTCACCTGAGAGTACGAAGGTTCCAACTGACAAAAGTAAAAAGCTGAGAAAAATGAAGTCAAAGTTTTGTTGGTTTCGGGTGTGTATTTTGGAATAAAGGGGTTTTATTCCAATTGTCAGAGATTCTTTTACCGAGAAATGTGTAAATTTTGTCTGGCAACAGTTGGAATAATAAAGTTCTAGGTTTAAATAAATCCTTCTTTAGTGAATCGTGTTTTGAATGATCAGATGGAACTTGATTATTTTCGTAACATCAAAATGACGATACTATTACATGTTTTTTTTATTGTACGTATTGATAAGGTTAGTAAGAATTATTTTCACGAAAAAAAGACAAATGTGAAATTTTGTTAGTTGGAACCCTCTTACTCTCAGGCGACGACCTGAAGATGGAGGTATCCTCCGAAACATGTCATGTTTTTTAATAAATATTGGATTAAACAAAGTTTTAAATTTTCCTAGGTATATACAAAAATAAGTTAACTATTCTAGATGAATATTTTTTGTACTAACTTTAGACACATTAATATGTTCTATTCGTCATCAAACATCCTCAATAAATATGGAGTGCATTTTAAATTATTCGCAGCCATATATCTTGTTAACAATATTTTCAGCGAAGCATAACTCGATACGCCATCGTGCAAACAGATGGGGCACTAAAATAGTGACTATAAATCATGCAAAATTAATCATCGCACCAAGTACCATACGCCATACATTCGGGATGGCGAACCTATGGCACGCGTGCTACAGGGGGCACGCGAGACGATTTTGCATGGCACGCAAATGAAGAGAAAAAAAAATTGATTATACAAAATATTCAAAAAAAACTTTAGCCATTAATAAGTATTAATTATTTTTTTCGATGTATTAATGCTTTCAAGAATTAATTGTATCTCAATAGAGACGAAGATGCAAATTGGAAACAGAATATGGTGATCGAGGTGCTTACAAGACTTATGACCTGTCATTGGTTGGGTTAAGCGCTCGCTTTATGTAATACAACATTCCCCATTCTACCTTTTTCTTATGACCACCATGTCTGACGAATTTTTGGAAGTTGTATATACGAGTATGTTAATCTGTAACAACACACTTCGCATGGTAGTTTCAATCTATGTATTAATGCTTTGTTTATATTAAAAATCTGAAGTTACACAAACATTTCATGCATTTTTATTTCCATGGCATGTGGCACGGGACATATTATATTTAAAAAAAAATTGGCACTCAGGCTCAGAAAGGTTCGTTATCCCTGTCATACATACTTCACAGAGTGCACAGCGAGCTCGCACTCGTAGATTTTATAATGGTAACTAACAAGTTTAGCACTCGAGGTGGCAATTTATAAACACTAGTCAATCCCACAATACCTCGGCTATGTCAACGGATACATGTAATTCAAATTATCCTTAAACGAAAGCATACTTTATCAATTTATAGAACATTGATAATACCACCTGATACATTCCCGTATACCCGGCATAAAATCCATCATTTGCAATCGGTTTATATTTTAAAAATTTCCAGAATAATTTTTTTTAAATTCAGTTTACGATTTTCACTTGTCTCTTCAATTATATTTATTTAAACATTTTTAAGAAACCATTACTTTCTTGGTGGATTTAACACTTAATTAAACACTTTTTGTACTTGGTATACAACCAATTTATTTGTGAGGGTAGGGGCCTACCGTTTTCGCTCTATGCGAGCTTCTTCAGGGCTTTATACATACAGTATGTGTAAAGCCCTGAAGAAGCTTGCATCGAGCGAAACCGGTAAGCCCTCATCCTCACAAATAAAGTGGTTGTATACCAAGTACAAAAAGTGTTTAATTAAGTGTTACATATTTATTTATTTTAACTCAAATACAATTTAAAAATAATGTGCTAACTTTAAAAATGCCGCTTTTTTAATGAAATCACCTCAAAACCGCATTAAGACGTGTTTTAAAATAATACTACGATATACCATACATATAAAAAAGAACACTGCATATGATATTCACTTGATATACTCAATTTACATATGTCAGGTAATTTAAATGTATTTCAAGATAATGTTCATATTTAAATCCTATCCAAAACACGCCCATGTGTAATTAAAAAAGATATATTAAAATTAATTAATTTTTGTATACAAATTTTGAATATTTAGTAAACATATAAAATATCAATCCAGTAAGAATTATTAAATTATATTACAATGATAATATATCCTAAATAAGTAAGACTGCGTAGTAATTAGCAACAAATATGTAACCATGTATAACTGTGTATCAAAATATACGTATCGGTCCCATATTCAATTATATAAGCTCATAAGAATGTAATATTTCATGTAGTATCGATAAATAAATAATATTAAAAAAAGCTTTAATTGTGTTTGAGATATACTTGAAGATGGAGTGTATCTTCGAAACATCGACATTATTTAGTTTTATTGACAAATAAAAATTGGTTATCCACAATTTTTCCTTCTAAATTTGTATTTATTACTGTATATTTAGATAATGTAAATAAAGGCACGAAAAACGGAACCGCTAAATAATGCAAACTATGTATGTAAACTAGGTCAGTAGTTTTTAAAACGATTAGCGTTTTGTTTTCGAACTGATAAGGTTTCTAAAAGTTCAAATATTCTCACCTATAACTGATAAGGTTTTCGGACCAAACAGTCTCCAAATTATGTACGACTGATGCGGTTTCTGGAAGTGAAATTATTCTCCGAATTCTGTAAAATTTATATTATTTTCGCTAAACGTTTCAAAGACGTTGTTCAGGGACCCCCAAATCATTTTTTTTTTCACGGACCCCCTGAATGATTCCAGGGGGTCCTGGGGGTCCGTACGGACCACTTTGGGAACCACTGTTTTTTTAGAAGATTTACGTGGTTCTTCTCTACCACATTTCAGGTAAAAGAGCGGTGAAATTAGGTTCAGAATATCTTAATAACCCAAATTCACATTGTTTTGTTTTTGAATTGCATGAATCAATAGATTGGTAATTTAAGGATGGAATATTATTTGATTTTTAACAGAGCTTCACTTAGAAATTAATTTAATCGGCGTAACTACAGGATCTCATATTTTGTACAGCACTAAGATGTGCTTCTATCTCGATGTATATTTATAGGTACGTACACGCAACGGAAATACCAAAGGACATAATCATATACTTGGGAATCATGTACGCGCGAACAAAACTATTTATCAAAAGTATCTCTTAATCTCAGGAAATGTTCAATCACTCAAATAAATACTAGGATAATTAAGTATTTAAAATATGCTATTATGGTAATTTAATATTTTCACTTACCTACATGTTCAATCGCGCGTCGCATTCATAAGACGTTGAAGACAATGTAGGAAGATCTTTGTATTCTGCAGTCATAACAGCAGTCGACAATCAGATTTGCTATCAGACATGTCCCATCGGCATGGAGTCGTCACCGTACTGCATGAGGTCCAGGGATGGTCAGTGGCGGTGTGTATGAAAGCTGCAAACAGTGTTAAGTAATATGTTTAAACTCTGGAATGAGTATGTCAACAGAATGAAAGGGGATACGTTTCTGTTTATAGAACTTCGAAAGAACCCAAGAAAAAGTCGCCCAGGCAAACAGAATGATAAAGGAGAGGTTTCTACGTATCGAACTACGAGATTACGCGAGAAAATTACTCCCAGGCAAAACCAAGAATCCACGAATAGAATATGTCGAAAGAATTTGGATCCTGGGTGTCATGTATTTAAAAGGAATAAAAGTCAAAACCGTATCCAAGAATGAATTAAAAACATTTAAAAAATCCAGTACAAGATAATGAATTATTATAAAATTGATTGTACCGTTATTATCTGAACTGTACAAAAAACGCAATATTTGATTCATTATTTTCATTAAATTTCAAAAATATGTTTATTGTTTCTTGAATAATGAAGTAAAACTCCCTATTAAAAAATAATAAGAATGAAAACGTATGTTTTCATTATCAGACATTTTATAATGCCTAAGACAGGCGAAACATGTCATTAATATAAAATATAATGAAACTTCCAAAAAAAACAGACGTGTTCATTCAATTCATTATTCAAAATTATCGTAAACTTTTATTTAGTACTTAAAATATTTTAACATGAATAAAACCATTACGAAATTACCAGCATAAAGATATTGTGATGCAGACACGGCTAGTGACGGCGTTTATAAAAATACAAGAAGCAAGAACATTATATAAAAATATGGTTATAAAATGCATTAATTAAAATTACTCACGGCCTACCTTTGCAAAAAAACTTGTATCCATGCGCGATTGATTGAAGTAACTACGATTTATTATACCAGATTGCTATGTAGAACCAGGTAGACGATACGGCATACTCTCCAGACCTTCGCCATTTGATGCATGCGTCATGTGACATTTCCCCGGCTGTCAGTCAGTGTCCAGTGATTGATTCCATCCGCCTTCATTAAGCACAGGATTTCACTGGAATATTTAAATATCGCTTACGATAGCACTTAGAATAGTGAAACTATTAGAATAGCCAGCACACTACTTAGGTAAGTTATGATGTACTTTATAATTATTGCGACAGCACGGGTAATTGTGTTGCAATAATTGTCTATGTTCAAAAAAGTATAAGATGTTACAATTTATGATTGTAACATTTCAACAAGTTATAACAAAAACATACTATCGTGTCGTGTTGTGCTCAATTTAATTTCTTTATTTTTCAAAAATACGTAACAAATATAAATAAATTCAAGTCGTCAATTTCGTAGAATCTATTGACATAGTAACGCAAGAACAAGTTCGACGTTAATGAGGCTGAACACTTTCCAATACTTGGAATATTTTTCTTTTGAACATTGTTTCATGAATATGAAAAATGTCGATCTCCGAAGTGATCATGCTCAGCGGTTCGATTGCTCTCCCGGTTCTGCATGTTGGGAGATTAAATATTCTGTGCTAACGCTATCGAAAATGGTCATCCAGGACATAAATATGGATATCCTACAAGATGACGGAGTTCTCAAAGAATCCTCTAATAAATCTGAAGAAATGGGTAAGCGTGAACTCATTCCTTCTTAAAATTCATGTTTTTATTTGAAATTTCATTGTAGAAGTAAGACGTTTCCCCGAAAGGGTAGAGAAAGAATGGACTGCAACACTTTAATCGATGCTGCACTCCATTCTTCTCTTTTCGCCAACGCGAGAGACGCGGTGTGATGGGTTGCGAACCTCATCGCCACAAATAGGCATCTCCCGCGCACACTTCAATCATTCAACGTCTACATAATAAATCTAAAACAAATTATACAAAATACAATTATATAAAATAAAATAACAAAGAAAAATAATTTAACACATAATGTTCTTTTAGGTGGTGCACTTGTCGTCAGCTGGACGATCCGGACATTTGTGTTTATTTATTTTTTTATTCCACTGTTTTAATTTTAATTAGGCACTTAAAACAATCCAACACCAGCAAAAACTTGAAAATTTGATTGAAGAATTTATTCAAATTGTCATTGGAACAAATGAAAAATTTATTTTTACACCTGTCAAAATTATTTTTATAAACGAAAAAACTTGTATTATTTTAACATCAGAAGAGTGAAAACGTATTTCGTGTCACAAATAACTATCACAAAGTGCGGCAGCAATCAAGAAATAGAATAGAATAGCAATCAATAAATAGCAATCAATAGAAGTTTATTGTGAGTATAAAATAGTATATACAATATTGAGTTATATTCCACAATTAGTCCTCAGCATGTCCAAGAGGAATGTAGTGGGATAAATCATGGATAGCTACCAAAATCCCTCATGAAGGGATACCTCAGAAATCTTTCTGAACCCTCTCTAACATGAGCGAGTATCTTACCTCGTGGTGACTCCATAACATCGATTCACAATCCTGTCGCCCCCGAACCAATGAGTTGTACAACATAGGGATTCCTGAAAACTCCACCAGTTCGGAGAATAAATCTCAACATTTTTAAATGTCAATTTTCGTATTTTTTTGGTATTTTCTTTTCGTATTGTGATGTGCCACAATGGTAAAGGATCAATACAATTTGTTTTCTTAAAATTACATGGTACTCGTATATATTACTAAGAATATTAACTTATGTATTACTTGTGAAGTTCCAAGAAACTATAATTAATAATTTATCATATGTTTGGTTGGTATTATGTTCTTTAAAAAATATATGGCTAAGTGGTGACTCTCAGCCGTAAGAGAAAATAGCGGGAAACTGTCAACGTTAATAATCATTTCGGCCAATCCGAGCTGTCGGCGAGCGCCGTATTCCAGTCGAATATTCTTAATTCAAATAAATGGCGAGACTTACAAAAGTAATATTTTTTTGTAATTTTATGCATATATAATATTATATTATTATTCTTTATGCATTAAAACACTAAGTCAGATGTTTTATTTATTTTATAAATTACAATGTGAACGCGATTGTTTTACCAGTTTTACAAAGATTTTTATTTATATAAAAAATATTTGTGATGACTAGTGACAATTTTATTTTTCGCTTTGCAATAGCATAATTTAGGCAGAAGGGAGCATTATTTTTATTTTTGTTATTTTATTAATAATTTATCCAATGTTTATATTTTTTTAAATTGTGTTTTTTATTTTATATCATTTTATTTTATATTATTTGCTTTAGATTTATTTTGTGGACGTTGGATGATTGAAGTGTGCGCGGGAAATGCCTATTGGTGACGATGAGGTTCGCAACCCCTCACACCGCGTCTCCCGCGGGGGCGAAAAGAGAAGAATGGAGTGCGATTATTACATATCCGTCATTACTCAAAGTTGTAATAAATAGTTTTATTATAGAAATGTATACGAATATAGGGGGCTGGAAAACACTGGCGAGAGACCTAGAGAGAAGGCGTGGGGGTGGAGAGGTTAATGCCCAGCAGTGGATGGAGACAAGCTGACGAAGATACGAATATTATCACGATTAAATGAAAATTTTATTCTACTTGCAGACTCCATCGACAACTACCCAGAAGATGAAGTCTGCAACACCAAAACGTCGATTGAAAAGAATACGCAGAGACACGAACATACCCGAGTTTTCAAGATATATGATGGCCTGATATAATAAGGAAAATTGCTGGTGACTGAATGCAGGAGGCGAAAGATAGGAGTGTATGGAGTAGTATGGGGAGCCCTATGTCCAGCAGTAGACGACATCAGCTGTAAAAGTAAGTATTAATAAATGTATTTATTGTTTCTTAAACAATGATGTAAAACTCCATATTAAATCATTTATACGATGTAAACGTACGTTTTCTAGAAGTTTTATTATAATTCACGAGAATCACATATATCGCCTGTCTAAAAATGTATTCATTAGCTATGAAAGCATCGTTTTCGTAATTTTAACTAGTTCTAGGTAATACTTTTCTGTATTGTAGGGTTTATCCCATAATTTGTTTTCAATTATATATTGGGCCACGTCAATTACAAGTATTATTAATAAGGAAGGAATGTAGAGCAAACGAAAGCATTACACACAAAATTATAAATAGATCTATGTTGGTTTATACATACGATCTATGTTGGTTTATACATATTCGTATGATGTCGGTGAAACTTTGTTATAAATATCACAATTAATTATTTATTGTTTCTTGAACAATGATATAAAACTCCTTCTTCGATGGCCTTACAGCCCATATCGAGCCTTAGCCTCCAGTATTCTTCCCCTCCAACTCCTCCTGTCCTCCGCTTCGACCCTCCAATCTGACACTCGTAACAATTTCGCCCCATCTCTCCCAACTTCATCCTCCCATCGCAGCCTTCTACCACCTGGGTGTCTCTCCAGCAATCTTTTTGGTGTTCGCGATGACGGCATCCTCTGCACGTGACCGACCTATCTCAGCCTATTCAGTCTGACCTGTGTGAAGAGACTGGGAGCTTTGTAACTATGTAAAACTCCATACTAAATAATTAATACGAATGAAAACGTCAGTTTTATTATATTTTATGGGAATGACATGTTTCGCCCTTCTAAGGCATTATCAAATATCATTTGATAATGTCTTAGAAGGGTCAAGGGTCAAACACGTCATTCCCATAAAATATAATAAAACTTCTAGAAAACTGACGTTTTCATTCGTATTAATTATATAATATGGAGTTTACATAATTTTTCAAGAAACAATAAATAATTTATTGTGATATTTATAACAAGGTTTTTTATTTAAACAGTTTAAAATGTTGAAATAACATAAGTGTTTCCGCGAAAACAATGGATTAACAATTTATTTATATGAGATTGTCGCGACAGCTGTTTCCCCAACCTATGTCGACATTATCAGGTTTTAAAAACAAATGTGTCAGATGTTTGTGACATCTGATTATGGCGCATGATGCTGAACATAATGTATATTATATTTACATAACTGAAGATAGGTATGTTATTAAATATATGCCCAATCATTTATTACACGACAAGAGTAGATTAATGTTGTTTATTAAAACGGTCTTACAAAAATAACAAATTAATTTATTCTCTCTGACATAAGCCATAAAACGAGAAAACATTTGTCTACCCCCATGAATTTATATTCAAAATTCATGGGCGTTTGTTCGTACATTTTATTGTGATTTATACCCGTATTATGTATACGAGTCATAAATTGATACGTTGAAAAATTATACAATGTCGTAACGTAATTGTTTAGTTATTTTCTGTACCTACATAATATTTACGGGGTATTTCTTAGAACAGATTGTAAATCAAATTGAACGAATTATATGTTTTACCCAATTGAATATAAATTTCAGTTATTTATTCATTTATGTAATGATCATTCAACAACATTACGAAAGTATCACTGAGTTGGTTTGGACATATTGAACGCATGGATAAATGAAGAATGACCTCCGTGACCGAGTGGTGAGTGGTTTGACTGTCACACCGTAGGTCCCGGGTTCAATTCCCGGCGTTGCTAGCGTGATTATCACACTGTCTTTGGTCTGGTGTAGAATTCACGTGACAATAAAAATGGCAATAGATTCTTCTTCTCCGATCTCAATCTAACAATTGGTCTGCAGCAAGGCGACGCATCTCCTGTTCCACTCCGCTCGGTCCTCGGCAACTCTCTTCAACTCCGCATAAGAGGTGCAGTCCATATCTCGGCAAATCTGGTCAAGGTACTCCTGGCAAGGTCATCCTCTGCCAATCGATTCCTCGACCATTTCCTCCAATACATCATGCAGGAAATATTCGTGTCGCAACACATGCCCAATCCATCTCGCGCACTTCTCCGCTATGGTGTTCAACATGTGCCTATTATATTAGATTAGCTACCTTCACACATGTCACGAGAATTAATATGCTAGCTTTACCATTTACATTGATTTGGCCCGCGCTGTAATGTAAAGAACGATTCAACAAAATAATAATAATAATATTCATACGTTAATGGTGTGAATGGAGTACGGAATCGCGGGAGACTAATATCAAGGATTTACAAAAAGACTAATATCAAGGATTTACATCAATGATATTAGAATTTATTTTACAATCTTCAATATGAGCAGAAAATAGCTCATTATTATGAAGAAGGAATCTGGTCGTGTCCAGGCTTGAACCCATGTCCCCTGGATCAGGAGCCAAGCGTTTTATCCCCTAGACCACCACCCGGTTTGACACTTGGCATGACCAGATTAATCAAAATCGGCCATGTTAGAAGTCGGAAGAATCGACGTGCGTATATGATTTATTCATCTTATTCTAGATCATTGATATGTTCTTAAACGGGGATCATCCTCTTAGGAAGTGGTACACAGCTATCTTTATATATTTTTGGCGGTCTTCCTGGCAGGCTATATCTCATGCGTATATTGTGGGCAACCACGTGGGGAATTCTTGCATCGCTCATCCTGGTTACGTGGTCCATCCGTCCGTCTATCCGTTTAAAGGTCCATTTGCACTGGACAGTTATCAGCTTAAGCCGACACGTCACAATAAAAATCGTCTTGAATCTCACTGACTCGTTTCTCTAATGCTATAATAAAATCGCCGTCGGGGGTTGCCGAAGAAATCACATACCTACATAAAATTGACACTTAATAAAAATTATCAATATTTTTCAGGATGTGTTTCCTACAGTAGGTATATAATTCTATTTTACAAAATACCGTTTTTACTACCATTTAAATTCGACGTAAAGAAGGCGATTATCTCGGAATTTAAATACAATATGAACAGACTCTGCATTAATTAAAAGTAGCAAGACACCACAAACAAAACGATTATTTGCTCAACGCAAACGCGTGACGTGTCGGTATCGGTTGATGACTGTCTAGTGTAAATGGACCTTAAGAGGTGTATTTTATTTCTGATTTTCTAACCCTGTCTTGGAGAGTCCTTCCTGCCATAGTCTACCCTCATAATCGAGAGAACAATGTAATTCTAAACTAACCAAAATTATTATAGAAACATAAAAGTGTTAGTTAACTTAGGCAGAGTACCATGGACATAACTTTCTTATGAGATAAATGTGTTAGTTTTCGAAAATTATTTTTTTAATAGTTCTTATTGAAATAATCAAAATAAAATAAAATATATATATTTAAATGTATATTTAGTTAAAATCTACTATTGTTTGTGTCTTCGACCGGTTTCGACAGCTCGCAGCCATCTTCTGTTGATCACTTTTCAGTTTTAATGGATCTAAAATTAAAGATAGTAACAATGTATCTTTGCTTATGTGAAGAGTCACACTGCCTGTTTCAAAAATATTTACAGATTCCTCATATAAATTATATTTTCTAGTCTGCGGAGTCATGGCAATGCACACAGTCTCTGCATGTTCTTAAGTACAACATAAATTATAACTTTTACAACATAATATCTTTTTAGCATGTTCATTAGGAAACTTCAAGGAATAACTGTTTACTCGTTTTATTTGAGAAACAAATGTTAGTTATTTACACTCGTAAATTCCTCATAACGTACTCACTATCCGTTTATTTTTTTGAAAAAAAAATATGTCACATTCCGCCTCCGTCGAGATAAGTTAACGCTGTGGGGACAGGAATAATCAAACGCTTAATGTTTGATTTACAGCATCACTCAGATATTATTTAATGTTCTCTCTGAAGATATTTATAACATACGAGCACCTGTCAACTAGTTGCTATCAGTCTTGTTGTTGAAGCAATTATTTAATCACGAGGAGGTAAATACTTAAATGATTCAGATTTTAACTAACTAACTAACTAACCATCACGCCGTCTCCCCGAAGGGGTAGGCAGAAAGAATGGACTGCCACACCTTTCTTTCCTGACATATTTCTCTCGCTTCCTCAACATTCATACATCGTGTCATGCACGTCGATTTCTCTGACTCCTCACATGGCCGACATTCAATATTTGATTTATTTGATCGTGCCACGTTTTCCTCGGTCTTCCTCTATTTCTGGTTCCATCTACATCATTAACATATATTTTTTTCATTCTTTCTTCATTCATTGTTTCCATATGTCCAAACCATCTTAATGATCCTTTCATTATTTTGTTCGCAACACCATCATTCGCACCGCATTCACTTCATATATTTTCATTCGACACTCTATCATACACAGAATATCCACATTCGTCTAAGAGATCTCATTTCTGCATTTATTCTACTTTCATCCTTCTTTTGCCAGTTCCATGCTTCGCTTCCATACATAAGGGTCGGTAGAAGAACACCATTGTGCACAGCCATTCTAGCTTTTTTGGATAGGTTTTTGTTTGCGATGATAACTTTAAGTGCACCATTCACTTTGTTGCCTGCCCCAACCCTTCTTTCAATATCCCTCTCCACTCTCCCATCTCTTGTAAACATACTACCTAAATACACAAACTCAGCTACTTGCTCCAAGTTTTCACCATTCACGCTAATGTTGCAGACTGTCGTGATTTTATCTATTAGTAAATATAGTTGGCCTTAAATTACAATTTTTTTTTGGCAACATTAGCGTGAATGGTGAAAATTTGGAGCAAGTAGCTGAGTTGTATTTAGGTAGTATGCTAACAAGATATGGGCGAGTGGAGAGGGATATTGAAAGAAGGGTTGGGGCAGGCAACAATGTGAATGGTGCACTTAAAGTTGTCATCGCAAACAAAAACCTATCCAAAAAAGCTAGCTGTTCTTCTACCGACCCATATGTATGGAAGCGAAGCATGGAACTGGCAAAAGAAGGATGAAAGTAGAATAAATGCAGTAGAAATGAGATCTCTTAGACGAATGTGTGGATACTCTGTGTATGATAGAGTGTCGAATGAAAATATAATAAGTGAATGCGGTGCGAATGATAGTGTCATGAACAAAATAATGAAAGGATCATTAAGATGGTTTGGACATATGGAAAGAATGAATGAAGAAAGAATGGTAAAAAAGTATATGTTAATGATGTAAATGGAACCAGAAATAGAGGAAGACCGAGGAAAACGTGGCACGATCAAATAAATCAAATATTGAATGTGGCCATGTGAGGAGTCAGAGAAATCGACGCGCGTGCATGACACGATGTATGCATGTTGAGGAAGCGAGAGAAATATGTCAGGAAAGAAAAGTGTGGCGGTCCATTCATTCTGCCTACCCCTTCGGGGAGACGGGGTGATGGTTAGTTAGTTAGTTAGTTTTTAAATTTTACATGAAAAACATTACTGCTTTATATATATTGTTTCTTGAACAATGATGTACAACTTCTCTTCTTCTGCTTTCTCCTAACTTTTTCCCGATATTTGGGGTCAGCAATCCTAATAAGTTTCGCGATCCTGAGTCATCTGGCTCCCTCAGTTCGTTCCTCAGTTCGTTCCTAAGTGTGGACATCCGAGTTGCAAAAGGCCGACCCAGTCCTTTCCTTCCATCTTCCAGTTGCAGGGCCTTGTGGATATAGTATTCATTGTCTTTCCTGCTCACATGGCCGTACCACCGCAGACAATGTTACCTAGACTTTTCTGCAATGGTAGTGACTTTTAGGCTTCCTCTAATATGCTTATTGCATCTATCCAGCATCAATGTTGTATCGTAAAACTCCATATTAAATTATTAATATGAATGAAATGTTTTCTAGAAGTTTTATAATATCTATTGTTTCTTGAACAATGATGTAAAACTTCATATTAAATAATCAATACTAATGAAAACGTCAGTTTTCTAGAAGTTTTATTATGTTTTATGGGAATGCCATGTTTCGCTCTTCTAAGGCATTATTAAATGTAAATTAATTTTAATCAATCATTATCAAATGTTAGTTAACTTAATAATAATATAATAATAATAAATTGGATAATTTATAGAGCGCCATTTTCTATACTCATCTCAAGGGCACTGTATACATTGGATAACGCCTTAGAAGGGCGAAACATGTCATTCCCATAAAATATAATAATACTTATAGAAAACTGACGTTTTCATTCGTATTAATTAGTTTTATTATAGTTTATAGGAATGAAATATTTCGTCTTTCTTCGGTGTTGAATGGCACGTGAACGACATTTGATAATGCCTTGGAAAGGCGAATCATGTCATTCCAATAAAATATAATAAAACTTCGTGAACATAGCCAATTTTATTCGAATTAATTATACAAATATATCACATAAACATTTATTACTCACCAAACATAAACATCCCTGATGATTGAGACTGCATCGAACTCCGAAAAATCGTTCGAAGTAGATAAGCTACAGAATATGTATATACGAGTATAAGATCCCAAAAACATACAAGTACGTACTTTCGCCGTCAGCTTATTGTGCGCCCATTAAGATAACTACATTATTTATGACGACTGCGACCGAATATGTTTTATGATTAAATTTGACACCGAATGAATAAAGCAATTTGAAAAATCAGACTACCATAATTAGGGCGACGACTGGCCAGGCACTTTATGAAATTGGCTCTGTAGATTATAGTGGTGGCATTATAAATCACCAATGTTCGAATTTCAAATATCGATCAACGAGGCTAACAAAGCTCATTGACAGACCATAAATTGTATTTTGAACAAGTTAACTAGCGTTTGGGCCGCTTTGATTGATCCGTCAGGCCAGGGGTGCATCCCGAGGGGTGTTCTATGTGTACCAATTATAATTTTATATATTATAAAAAAACTCATTGGACTTGTTTTTGCAAAATTTCATGACAAAGAAATAATGATGTCAGTATCAAAAATAATTTATCTGCAAAATTGCAATTACGCGGTGGTTTAAATAATGGTATATTATGTTTATAAAATCAACCGTAACATAAATTTAGCACATACTTACGATAAATTTATTTTTTTCCTCTCTTCTAAATTGCTTAAACATGTGTGCATAAATTCGTTCGCAATAATGGCTGTTGGAAATATGAGAACGTAATAATATATATATTTTTAAATAATAACTTTGTTACATGACGTAATATTACGCAACGAAAATACATTTATGTTTCATTTCATTTCATTTCATTTATTTATTTTAAACATATCTATAGTGTTACAGATTTTTTTTTTCAATACCCTAAAGAAACAAGTTAGAGATACACAATAATAAGTAATACATAATAGATTAATAAAAATAGCGAGAAACATAAGATGCATGACAAATTAATAAAATAATTATACCATACAATTATAATAAAGATAGTACTTCCTTCAGATGAGCCAAACTATCACAAAATATGTCAAACTCCGAGGTGATACCATTAAGCAAAGATATTTCTTTACCTACCGGCATAACCATTGGCAGGTTGGTTCTGCATCGTGGGAGATAAAACAATCTATGGCCCCTTTGTCGAAGATAATTATCAGGGACGAACAGACAATAAAATTACATTTTATTGAAAATATTTATTTAGATGATTTTTTTTTTTTTACAAGCGTAGTGAATTAAATTTATTGTAAAACATTTTTTATTTAGATGTTTTAACAATGGATATACATATGAAAAAAAAGTTAAAATGCTATTTAATTGATAACATTAAAATGTTATGATGTATAATATTAATAGGGTCAATGATAATGCTCGCATGGTATTACGTTAATTATTACACAAAGTCGGACAAACCTGCCGCCACTTTATCAAGATAATAGGAGATATGTGGAAGTTTTTAGGACCATTCCTGAAACTAGCTTACCATTGATCCGAAGAAAAGAATAAGATTATTAATTTATTTATATAACACGTTTTCTTTCAGATTACACAAACTTTTGTTTGACAGTTTTATCGATTTTATAAATAGTTACTTGTAACTGGAGAGGAAACGACCGTATTTGCAGACGACACGGTACTCCAGTTTGAGGCGAACACCTGGGAAGAAGCATTTAGGAAGGCAAACAAAGGACTCAAACTTGTGAAATATTGGCTGGACAATAATCTTTTGACTTTAAATACAAACAAAACGACTTATTTAACTTCAACTATTGACAATAGACGACAACCATTAGGAAAAAATAATCTCATTATACATACATGTAATAATAGTAACTGCAATTGCCTGCCGCTGACTAAAGTTACTTCTACCAAATACTTAGGGATACATTTAGACGATCATCTTAGATGGACAGACCAAATTGAAGCTGTCTCCAAGAGAATTAGAAGCCTTATTTACACTTTTAAAAATATTAGAAATACATTACCGTTAACCACACTTAAAACAGTATATTATGCTTTCGTCCAATCCATCCTAAACTACGGTTTAATAGGATGGGGAGGAACTACAATAACTACACTAAACCCAGTCATTGTAGCCCAAAAGACAATAATTAGAGTCATTAACAAAAAACCATATCGATTCCCCTCAGACCAACTTTACGATGAATTTCAAGTACCGGACATAATACAACTATATATAAGAAATTTAGTCGTGCACTACCACAAGGACACCGACAGACACTTAAAAGCACAACAAACGTACAACACACGCAACAAACATAACCATTTTGTACCAAAAACTAAAACTTCTTATGCGCAAAGACATTTCTACTATCTTGGACCCAAACTCTATAACATAATTAACAAAACTATAAACGACCCACAAAAAATGACAATGCACAATTACAAAAAACATGTAACTACGGAGACATTAAAAAAAGGACGGCTTGAATGTAGTTTAATTTTTAAAAATAAGTAAATAGTTTAAATAGTGTTATATAAGACAATATATTGTTTAAATAGTGTTATATAATATATAAGTCAATTAATTTTAAGTTATACACTTTAGGATATATGTTGCTTCCCTTAACTGTTCCCTGAATTTGTAAATTATATTATATATTGAAATTATATAGAGTACTAGGAATGCCTCCCTAGAACGGGTTACCCCAGTTGGGAGGTATTAAAACCATTTACTTGGTAAATGTTCAATAAATGTGGGTATAACATTACGAACAGTCAAACATACGTTTTCCTTTTTAAGAATCCCTAGATTACATGACACAAGAATTTTACAACACAATAAATAATACAAGTTAATAAATATTTATAAGCAAAAGTTGTATCTAACTCTCTGGATACACCACTGTGGCGGTTGTTCCTCTGAACCAAATCAGTGAATTATTATCGAAGTGCCCATTTCTGTCACTTGTACCACTGTCACTTGAATGGTTATTTAAGTGACTTAAATGGCGTGTAGCATGTTGTACAATCGTTTATAAAGGAAAAGGTCATGCTCCGCTAGTCGGATGAATTAATAACTTGATGGTGACAAGTCACTCTATTCGTTAGTCGATGTATCATACTGTAATATCTCGGGAATGTAGTGGCTCAAGTCACAAACATATTTCATTTTCTATTCGTAAATTATAATCACCAATCTTATCGCAACGACATAAATCAAAACAATAAACATTTTAGATAAACTTAAGGCGTTAACACGGTGGAATTCCATAATGACGCATTTTTATGTATTAAAACACTGTTTTTTCCACTTTTGCGTTTATTTTTCTCGATACGTTTCGAAGGGATCGGGAGAGCGATATAAATTTGTGATATGCTAATATGTTTCAAAATTAGTATTAAAAAACTGTAAGCTCTGGTAATAATTATAATAAAAAATAAGGACATCCATTTTTAGAAGAATAAATGTACATCTTTGGAATTACATTTGATTATAGCAAGGCAAAACATGTTATTCCCTTACAACAAAATAAATCTTCTAGAAAACAGAGGCTTCCTTTCGTATTAGTTCATAAGGATGGTTTGAATAAGAAAATTAAATAAAAAAGGTGGTGAAGGTATGCGTTAACGGTGTGCAAATGGTGCACCGTTTAGAAACAGACCGAGGATAGAGTGACATGATCAAATTTGAATGGTCTTCCACATGAAGAGCCGAATAAATTTAAGTGTTTGCCTGAACACAATTGAATGTTAAGGAGTCGAAAGGAGAATATTTGAAAAGAAGAGAGTGGTTGTAATGGTTGATGAAATGTAAAGGATTACGACATGGCTGTATACTTGTTTTTGCTAAAATAAATAGGCTTTAGCGTTGGTCTCTAAATACTATGATCTTATGAACCTTGACCTGAAATCTGAAATTCGTATTTATTTAACGGACCACTGTTTAGTGATATATTTTTTGCACAGAATAGAAGAAGGTTCTACAATGAACATGCGACCATAATTGCAGAATCAATGGCGTTAGAGCAGCAAGGGGTGGTTTCAAGGAAACAGACCTCCGTAAAAATGGAAGGAGAGCTGGCAGTCTACCAATAAGGAGAAGAAGAAAAAGATATTTTGGCGATCGGTGAGTAGAATTATTGAATAATTACAGAATATAATAAAATAACAAAACAAAGTGTTAACAAATATGTATTCAACTATTTTTGTTTAATGTATACAAATACTTGTAGACAAATACGGGATTTTACCCATTACGGGTGTATTAATCATAAAGAATTAATTAGCTTACCTCTAGCCTCAATAGATGGCGCTAGTGTAGATTGAACTAAAAAACTTAAAATGTTTCTCAACATTGTAGCATATATACAACTTTCAAATAATTGACGGATGCGGTGTTCGTAGTTCGTGGAATGGGCAATGTTATGTTACATAAAGCGATTGCTTAACCCAACCAATGACAGGTCATAAGTCCTGTAAACGCCTCGACCACCATATTCTGTTTTCAAATAATTTACATCTTTGTCTCTATTGAGATACGACCTTCGTAGCCAAGTGGTAAGTGCATTGACTGCCACCCCGAAAGTTCCGGGTTCGATTCCTGACGAGGGCAGTGTGATTGTCACACTGTCTTTGGTCTGGTGTAGAATTCACGTGACAATAAAATGGCGATAGATTAGCTTACCTATCACATGTCACGAGTATCACTATGATAGCTATTATAATACCATTTACATCGATTTGGCTCATGCTGTCATGATGTAATGAGCGATTCAACCAAATAATAATAATAATAATAATACAATTAATTCTTAATATATTAAATGACTTGTACCGTTAGCACACTTAGTTCAGCGTACATTATTTATTGATATATTTATTTTCTGGCAACACTACAGACAGCGATGACGTTTCTGGGAATTATAAAGGATTCTGACATGTACATTGTGGATGATTGAATAATTTATTGCCGTGATTATAATATTTAAATGTTTGAAGAGCGTTGGAATAGACGTGGCGATGTCGCTTCCTCGAAATTAGGTGGCGTACCCTCTCGGTACCCACCATACTCGTATCTAGGTCTACATTCATTTAGCTTATGCCCAACCAAGGTACAGGATGTCTTGCGAGTAGCTAAATTGAGCGGATTGACGAGAACTTATGCAACACTATTTGAAAATAGAATGATATAGGTACTTAGGTTGATTTATGGGGGTATTTTTTAAATAAATATTATAACATAATATATTTTCTTCTATGTTCGCCATACTTTGTGTTGTAGATGTTTTATTTGTCTTTTTCTTTTTTATGTACTTTGTATAACACTTTTTTTTTACTTTTACATTTCCAATGACAATTTGAATAAATTCTTAAATAATATTTTTAAGTTCTTGCTGGTGTTGGATTGTTTTAAGTGCCTAATTACAGTAATTTAAAAAAAAAACAGTGGATAACGTGGAATAAAAATTAAATAAACACAAATGTCCGGATCGTCCAGCTGACGACAAGTGCACCATCTAAAATAACATTATGTGTTAAATTATTTTTCTTTGTTATTTTATTTTATATCATTGTATTTCAGATAATTTGTTTAAGATTTATTATGTAGACGTTGAACGATCGAAGTGTGCGTGGGAGATGCCTTTTGGTGGCGAGGAGGTTCGCAACCCATCACACCGCGTCTCTCGCGATGGCGTAAAGAGAAGGATGGAGTGCCGCGTCGATTAAAGTGTGGCAGTCCATTCTTTCTGCCTACCCTTTCGGGGAGACGGCGTGATGGTTAGTTAGTTAGTTAGTTAGTTTATAACACAAACTTTTTAAAAATTTAAATTACTCGTACATATCAGACATGTTTCAGACTACCAGTCCTTCCTCAGTGATATTATAAAGATACATATTTAAAACCAGTGCGTCTTGCCAGTCATGACAAACGGATCTGATACGTGGACACTGACAAAGGCCTAGTCTAAAGATTCAAGGTCGCCTAATGCGCCATGGAAAAAGCCATGCTTGGAATAACCTTGGGGGACATATTTTTGAAACGAATTTATTCTTCAACAAACCAAGGTGACGTAGGTGGCTCTAAGGATTGGCGGGATGGCCATATCTGTCGGAGAACTGACGGCCGATGTGGAAACGGGTTCTGGAGTGGAGACCGCGTACAGGATTCCGCAGTGTTGGACGTCCCCCTGCCCGCTGGACCTACGATCTAAAGAGGATTGCTGGATATGCATGGATGGGAGCGGCAATGGATAGAGGGCGGTGGCGTGATTTGGGAGAGGGCTACATTCAGCAGTGGATGACAGACGGCTGATGATGATATTTAAAATATTATCTGTCAAAACTGATCATATTTGTAAACAATTTTATAATATTTTGAATATGTATCTTTATAATATCACTAAGGAAGGACCGGTTGTCTGAAACATGTCTGATACCTATGTAATTTTTTTTAAGCTATTGTTGTATGTACAAAGTATATATAAAAGAAAAAGACAAATACATAATATACTTACTCGTTTCTTGAATAATGGTGTAAAACTCCATATTAAATTATAATACAGAAAAAAGCCTACATTTTATAGATTTTTTATTTTATTTTATGGGGATGACATATCGGTATTTTGCCTTATTATAGCGTTATCAAATGCAAATGTTGTGATGACCATAATGCCTCAGCAAGACGAATTGTGTCATTCCCATAATGCGAATATAACTTCTAGAAAACAGACGTTTTCATTCGTATTTATTTAGCGCATCATAATAATAGCTATTTATTTAAATAAATTGTGAATCATTCATTAGTAGAATTCCATAATTATGCTTTTTATGCATTTTTAAATGTTAAATTCATGTTCTTTCTATAATACTTCTCTCGATTCCTAAACTTTCGACTACTCCGATTCCTCTCGTGGCCAACATTTAATAACTTCTAACTAACTAACGAAGAATCATGTCATATCCATTATTCTTCAGTAGGATGTAAATGTTTTTTTTTTTTGTACATTTGTATTCGCTAAACATTGTGTTGGGGCAACCCTGTAACGCGAATATATCGCGACCCATTTCCAGCGCCATCACTCGCCGAGTGCACTCTGCACCTGTCAGCCGAATGGAGAAGAGTGGCTAATAAAATGGCGGCCGCACTAATCCCAAATGGCGCTGCCGTGCGTGGTGCACAGGACCGCTAAGGGGATTAATCTTAACACATCGCTTATTAGAACATTAAATTAAATCACTCCCTTCTAATAGTAGCGTCAATATTTAATTAACTAATTATTTTGGTTGAAACACTATGATACTTCAACATTCTTCTTCTTCTTCTTCTTCCTCAGCCTATTCCCGTCCACTCCTGGACAAAGGCCTCCTCCATTCGCTTCCACGTCACTCTGTCCTGTGCAGACTGCATCCAGGTTATTCCGACGTGTCTGCTCAGATCATCCTTCTACCGTAGTTGGGTTCGCCCTGCACTTCTCTTTGCCGTCCACGGTCTCCAAGTCAGCAGTCTTCTTGTCCACTTTTCATCTGAGCTTCTGGCTACGTCCCCTTTCCGTTGCCATTTTAGAGTCGCCACCTGGTGGATGATGTCAGTGACCTTTGTTTTTTCTCTCACCGTATCGTTTCTGACTCTGTCTCTTAGACTTATTCCTAACATGGCTCTTTCCGTGGCTCTCTGGGTCACTAGTAGTTTCTCAGCACACTGTTTGGACAATGTAAAAGTTTCAAAACCAACTGGCAGAACGCGGGCTTCATAGACTTTTCGTTTCAGGTTGATCGGTATTTTCTAGTTTTTAAGGATGTAACTCATGTTTCCGAAAGCTGCCCAGCTTAGTCTAATTCTTATTTTTAGCTCTGCGGTTTGGTTATCTTGGCCCAATCGAATATTCAACATTATTAAGTGTTAAATTATAAATCTCTTATTTGTCTTTTTCTTTTTTATGTAGGTACTTTGTATATAAAACACTAACTTAAAAAAAAAATTACATATCAGACATGTTTCTGACAACCGGCCCTTATGACAATCACACTGCCATCGCCGGGAATCGAACCCGGGACGTTCGGTATGGAAATCAGAGATCTTACCACTCTGCCACGAATTTTGTTGTTTATCTCGTGAAAACTCAATCATAAATTAATATATTCAGTAGCTATCGTTGCATTGGTTACCGAGAAATCAAGACGGTCCTGCAGCCGCTAAGTGAGTAGGTAAGAGCAATCTTTGTCTCTCTGAGCGGGGTGACTAAACATCGTGTGAAGGGATGTCGCTGTCAAGTTCCCGCGCAATCTCCAATGGCGTCTCTCGCACACGAGGACGGCTGTCATCAATTTGAATTCAAATTTAGAAGCGCTGATAATTGCATTACGCTTTCTACCGCGCGGTACTGCTGGTATATTTTTATAAACAGAAGAGACTAAAACATAATAAAATATCTAGAAAACAGACATATTCATTCGTATTACTTATTTAATATGTAGTTTTACATAATTGTTCAAGAAACTATAGGGTGTTTTTTTTCGAGGTATACAATGCATATTCAAAATGAAAAAAAAGCACATGAAAATTTAAATATTATTTAGGGCATTTGAGCGCCACGGCTAGCTCGAATGAAGCGCAATCGTAAAATTTTCGACACTTGTCGTCTTTGCGAATGCGTATTATCCACTAGAGTATACGTGGTGCGAAAAAGATCCATGGTCTTCCGAATAATTTGCTCGGATTATGTCGATCGTAAAATGGAAGTAGTGCACGATAAGTTAGGCGAACCGAACCATGCTTTTCAAAATATATTTGCACAATTCGCAAGCTCTGTTCCGACGTCAGTCTATTCACGGTAAAATGGCAAAACGTATTTACTACAAATCAACTTTTAACTGTCAAATTGACAGTCTGTAGAAACAATGTTGCCAGTTTAAAAACCAAACCTCTAAAAAAAACTATGTAAATAAAATCCTTCTTTTTCTTCCTCAGTCTATTCCCGTCCACTCCTGGACAAAGGCCTCCTCCATTCGCTTCAATGTCACTCTCTCTTGTGCAGACTGCATCTAGGTTATTCCGACGTGTCTGTTCAGATCATCCTTCTACCGTAGTTGAGGTCGCCCTGCACTTCTCCTTGCCGCCCACGGTTTCCAAGTCTGCAGTCTTCTTGTCCATTTTTCATCTGAGCTTCTGGCTACGTGACCTGCCCATTGCCATTTTAGAATCGCCACCCGGTGGATGATGTTAGTGACCTTTGTTTTTTCTCTCACCGTATCGTTTCTGCCTCTGTCTCTTAGGCTTATTCCTAACATGGCTCTTTCCATGGCTCTTTGGGTCAATCACAGTTTCTCGTCACTTTGTTTGAACAATCTTACAGTTTCAAGACCATAAGTACCAACTGGCAGAATGCACTCTTAAAATTATTTAATAAAACTATTAAAATATTGACAAGAAGCCATTACTTGGTGGTTGGACATATTTAACACTTTTTTTTTTTAGAAGACTAACACCAAAATTTAAATCAATGATATTAGAATTTTATTTTACAATCTTCAATGTGAGCCGAAAACAGCTCATTATTATGAAGAAGGAATCTGGTCGTGTCCAGGCTCGAACCCAAGTCCCCTTGATCAGAAGCCAAGCGTTCTATCCCCTAGACCACCACCCACTTATTTAAACACTTTTTGTACTTGGTATACAACCACTTTTTTTGGGAGGATGAGGGCCTACCGGTTTCGATCTATGCGAGCTTTACACATACTAAAAAATAGTACCATGTGTAAAGTTTGTAAAATTTGTTTCAGTATGTGTAAAGCCCTGAAGAAGCTCGTACAGAGCGAAACCGATAGGCCTTCATCCTCACAAATAAAATGGTTGTATACCAAGTACAAACAGTGTTTAATTAAGTGTTAAAACTAACTAACTAACTAACTAACTAACTAACCATCACGCCGTCTCCCCGAAGGGTTAGGCAGAAAGAATGGACTGCCACACTTTTCTTTCCTGACATATTTCTCTTGCACAACATTCATACATCGTGTCATGCACGCGCGTCGATTTCTCTGACATGGCCGACATTCAATATTTGATTTATTTGATCGTGCCGCGTTTTCCTTGGTCTTCCTCTATTTCTGGTTCCATTTACATCGTTAACATATAATTTTTTTACCATTCTTTCTTCATTCATTCTTTCCATATGTCCAAACCATCTTAATGATCCTTTTATTATTTTGTTCATAACACCATCATTCGCACCGCATTCACTTCTATTTTTTTCTTTGGAAACTTTATCATACACAGAGTATCCCCACATTCGTCTAAGAGATCTCATTTATACTGCTTTTATTCTACTTTCATCCTTCTTTTGCCAGTCGCTATACACGGTGTGTTAAAACTATTTATATTTAAACGAAAGTTTAGATTAGGGTCAATCCAGAGCTCTTGGCGTCCGCATCCAATACACACCCTTTGCAAAAATAAAAATTCGGTGTACACACAATATGACACAATGGTAGACGTCTACGTCGGGCGCAGTTAAGTGAGTAGGTACGTATTACAAAGCCCGTCAGTCGGTGTAGCGGTGTCACCTAGTAGGGCCCACGTGACGTGCGAGCACGAATGACACTGATGAGTGACACACGCGGTTAAATGCTTTGGTACAATATTCCGACACGCCAACACAGTATTATAACATACGCCTGTCAAATAGATGCCCAGTGCCGGCGCGAGGGATTTTTATGACTGATAATTTATTTTGGGAGGAGAATAGTAAACACTATATAAACCACTGTATTAGGTAGATCATACAGTGTTTAATATTTTCCTTCAAATTAACAACTGAGATGCGAAGATGCGAAGTCTCCGTACGCCAGGAGGAAACTGAACAGGTGGACCTATTCAGATATCTCGGAAGTAAAGTAACCAGCTCTAATGATCTCCCCAGAGAAGTAAGGTCACAGGTGGATAGGGCTGCAGCAGTTGCAGGCTGCCTGAAAGATGTCATATGGAGAAACAAGGACATGAGGACTGACAGCAAGGTACGCATCTACAAGACCTGTGTGCGACCAATCCTCACATATGGCATTGAATCGAGGGCAGACACTGTCAAGACAAAGAGCATGCTCAGGACAACCGAGATGAAAACGCTCCGCGCTATAGCTGGCAAGACCCTACGTGATCGAGTTAGGAATACAGCAATCAGAGAAATCTGCGAAGTCGAAGATGTGATCAGATGGGGACGTCAAAGACGGCGATACTGGCATGAACACGTAGAAAGGATGAGCTCAAATAGAATACCACACATAGCTCTCCATGTAACGCCAAACGGACAACGCCGACCAGGAAGACCCCCGAAACGGTGGAGAGAAAGCTGGAGTTCAGCATCTCAAGAGGACCCGCCTGAAATAACAGACTCCTGAGTCTACCAAAAGGGAAGAAGAAGAAGAAGAAGAAAATTAACAACGGAATTTCCCAGTATTTACGACTTAACCTTTATAAATTAATAATTTATTAAAATAAAATAATTAATAAAGCGAGACTGGTAATGAAAGATATAGGGGTAGATAAAGAGGAACAAGATAAGGTATAGACGACAAATAATTATTTAAAAATCTAATACTTAACATTCAGACAAACGGCGCTACTACTAATTTATTTCATTATATTGTATTTTTGTCATTATATTGACTCGTAAAAATGTCCGAGGGTTCCTCGACACACAGACAGATGTGCACGATCGCCATTACGTCAAAATGTACCACAACAAGACACACCACAATTATTATTATTATTATTATTTTGTGGAAAAACTGATCGATGTAAATGGCAAAAAAAATAACACCAAATAAATATACATAGAACCATATTAATATAAATTTGGCAGTTATCTCCTTGTTGGTCTTATCGTAAGGGTATTTACGAATTCGCTATAATTGCATACAAAGAGGTCTAACTCTTTTGCTACCTCATTTAAAAGACGAATCGTTTGCAATACATGCCTGCCTTAACGCTGCATTATATCATAGTTTTCATTTGTATAATTTTAATATAAATTTTAGCATTTAAATATCTTCTCTTTGCAGTCATTAATCATTAATAAAAAATGCGCCATGTACTGTGTACACACGTTGATTGGCATCACATGCTAATTTCTGTAAGAAAAAGTTCTGTTCCGAGCACGCTATCTCCCATTGTAAAGTTGGGTAATAAATAATTTTCTCTGAACACGCTACACGGAGACAGGCAGATAATGCAGTATGAATTTTCATATCTATGCGGGTAAAAAATGTTACCAAATTAATGATGAGACATGCTGGCGGGTGATTGATCGCCCTGTCTTCAGAAGTGACTTTTAGGAAATATTTTTAACGTACTTCTGTGAGCGCTACCGCGACCATTAAAAAATAACAAGAACATTCTAGCAAAAATAAAAATAACGGCTACAATTTAAGAACAACGAAAATAATTCAAATTAAAAAATAACATGTGTCATTCAGAAAAGACTTATAGTTTATGGCCACACTGAGTGAACATTTGTTGTTGAATATTTTATTTTAATAAAGTTTAATATTTTAATTGTTTCTTGAACAATTGTGTGAAACTTCATAATATGTAATTAATACGAATGAAAATGTTTGTTTTCTAGAAGTTGTTTTTTACGAATGACACGTTTCGCCTGTCTAAGGCATTATCAAATGTGGACATATTTGATAATGTCTTAAACATACGAAATATGTAATTAACATAAAATATAATTAAACTTCTACGAAACAGATCGTATTATACGTATAATTATTCAGTATTTTATTTCAATTCCCAAAATTTTTGAAAGGTCACGTTTTATTATAAATCTCAGTCTAGTAAATAATAGTAATAAAAATGAGAAAGTGAATTTATTGAATAAATTTTTACAGTATACAACACTAACTTAATAATAATAATAAAAATTAATTGCCAAAACATTTTTATATCTGTCAAAACTGGCCACATTTGTGGAAAAATGATGAAGGGCTTGTGTGTCCGAAATATGTTTGGTTCTTTATTTTTTATTTTAATAAAGTGAGTATTGTGTACTAAGTTTGTATATAAATAATGAACCATAAACATCTACAACACAAAGTTATGGCGAATATGGAAGATATATTGAATAAATATCAAAATGATAAATACGATATGTGAATAAAGTAATAGTGTCACCAGTCAGTCGATGCCAGCGAGCCTAGTGAAACCGGTCGCTGTTAAAATAAAGGCACAAATGTGTTGCTACCCTAATATGCACAATTACCACTAATGCTACAATGACTAATGGCAAGAATAAAAAAAAGTGTATATTTTAGAACGAATTTAATGTTGTGTAATAATTTTTAATACCGCATCCATTGTTTTGTTTCATCGAGAAATGGTAGATCCAGTTCATGGATCGTCACAGATTCCATCCAAAATACTTCTTCTTCTTCGATGGTCCTACAGTCCATATCGAGCCTTAGACTCCATAAATCTTCACCCCCAACTCCTCCTGCCCTACGCTTCGACTGTCCAATCTGATACTCGTAACAATTTCGACCCATCTCTCCCAACTTCATCCTCCCATTGCAGCTTTGGTAGTCCAATCGGTCTTCTACAACCTTGGTGTCACTCCAGTATCCTTTTTGGGGCTCGTGATGACTGTATCCTTGCACGTGACCAGCCCATTTTGATCTATTCAATCTGACTTGTGTGGAGAGACTGGGAGCATTGTAAATCTTGTACAGTTCGTCATTATGCCGCACTCTCCAGCCTTCACCGTCATTCACAGGTCCCAGGATTTTGTGCAGCACCCTTCTCCCAAAATTATCCAGTCGCTCTGCGGATTTCGCTGTCATACTATGCCCACTACGTGTTTGATATTCATTCGCGCCAAGATATCTCATATTTTACTTATTTTAACTCCATCGTACTTGATTGTACCAACTTCGTCATAAACATGGTGTTGAATAAAGTTTTATTTTATTACTTAATTTTTGGAACACCTTTTACAGCTTGTATCGTCGGGATGCGGCAAAACTGTTTAATTGAATAAAATATTCTACACCCGACAGTATGCTGTGAACCGACCGACGGTAATATCTCTCCCCTAATTTGCTCTCCGCCAGTCGTCAGTCGCTCAGTTGCACCATTCATTCTCTTTACGGTTCGGTTGGAGTGAGTTCAGCTTTAAAATTGCTAAAAATATGAAAGCTCAGAGCGAAAACAGTACCGCACTCAGGAAATAACAATAACACAAAAGTAAACTAAATTAAAAATATATTTATAAACTAAGAATGTCAAAATACGTACAATTATATGTATAGTATATACTAATTCTAAAACTAACTAACTAACTTACCAATAATATGAATGAAACGTCTGTCTTCTAGGAGTTTTATTATATTTTGGGTGAATTGACATATTTCACCCTTCTTAGGCGTGCTAATGCCTCGGGCTAATGCGAAGATCGAAACATGTCATTCCATCTAACATATAATATAATAAAACTCCTAGAAGACGTTTTCACTCATATTTATTAGTTAATATAGAGTTATACATCATTGATCAAGAAACAATAAACATCACGCCTTGTAGCCGGAAGTGTGAGAAGAAAGAATGGACCATTACGTTGTTCTGTCCTGACATACTTCGTTCGCTTCCACACACGTCAATTTCTTCGACTCCTCACGTGGCCAATATTTAATATTTGATTGATCTGATCATGAAAAGTTTTCCTCGGCCTTCCTCTTTTTCTAGCTCGGTTCGCGTCGTTTACATATACTTTCTTCACCATACGGTCTTCATTGATTCTTTCCATCTGTCTAAACCATTTTAATGATCCCTTTATTAATTTGTTCATAAAACATTAATTCGCACTGATTTTACTTCTAATATTTGGATTTTCCATATACAGATTTACCACACATTAGTCCTAAGAGATCTCATTTCTACTGCATTTTTTCTGCTTTTTATTCATTTGCCAGCACCATGCTTCACTTCCATACATAAGGGTCTTCACTTCTTTGCAATTTATAATTGTGCTTAAATTATTAAAATTAAATTGTAAACACATGTATGTGAATTAAAGGATGCTGCTAGCTTAAAATCATCAAAATGACCGAATTCAGTCATTAATATTACTTTCATTCTTCAATTAGTGTTATTAGATGTGCTCTTTCAAACGGAGTCTCAAGAGACGGGTTGGTTCTGGTGGCCGGTAGTTAAATATCTTCTTGTTCTTCTTCCCTTTTTGTAGACTCAGGAGTCTGTTATTTCAGGCGGGTCCTCTTGAGATGCTGAACTCCAGCTTTCTCTCCACCGTTTCGGGGGTCTTCCTGGTCGGCGTTGTCCGTTTGGCGTTCCATGGAGAGCTATGTGTGGTATTCTATTTGAGCTCATCCTTTCTACGTGTTCATGCCAGTATCGCCGTCTTTGACGTCCCCAGTTAAATATAATAAAATCAAATAAGTTTATTGTCTCAGCAGACATTACAAACAATATCAATGTTTGAAGCATCTATTAAGTACAGGCAAAATATAATATATACAATATAATACCAGGAATGCGTGATAGATGATTGGACATTAGAAAGACAAGATACTCTCTAAAGTCAAGAGTGTTTGTCTTTTGAACGTACTTTCAATTTGAAAGACGCCGATCTCTGAAGAGACCGCGTTTAGGTGTTGGTTAAATTGTTAAATGGTTAAAAAGTATTATATCTTACATCATTAGGTTGTTTCCCACTGGTGTCACGAGAGGCAGGTTGATTCTGGCGGCCTATAGGTAGATCAATCTATGTAATCGCTGCCGGATGTATCTTCTTCTTCTCAACCCTATTCTTCGTGATTGAAGGTCGTGTCCATCCTGAAAACCATTGACCATGGCACGCCATTCGACCCTGTCACCCATCAGTCTCCAGGCTGCAGCTAATGAGAGACCAGTCAGCTCCCTGATTTGATCAGACCGTCATCGGCTCGGTAATATTCCTTGTTGTCGCTCTTCATCTGGTTCGCCTGTGTGTACAAAATATTTTAACACTCTCTTAGAGCACATCCGTGAGAGTCTTGCCCTAATACCCAGCTGGTCAATGATACTTCTTCTTCTTCTTCTTCTTCTTCCTCAGCCTATTCCCGTCCACTTCTGGACAAAGGCCTCCTCCATTCGCTTCCATGTCACTCTGTATTGTGCAGACGGCATCCAGGTTATTCCGACGTGTCTTTTCAGATCATCCTTCCACCGTAGTTGCGGTCGCCCTGCACTTCTCTTTGCCGTCCACGGTCTCCAAGTCAGCACTCTTCTTGTCCATTTTTCATCGGAGCTTCTGGCTACGTGACCTAACCACTGCCATTTTAGAGTCGCCACCCGGTGTTTCTGACTCTGTCTCTTAGGCTTATTCCTAACATTACTAGTCTGAAGTTCGTTAGAAGTCGCAAGAAGGAATGACGTAGTAGCGTTGCTTCGTAGGTCGGCGCGGGAGGGAGTCCGAGATCCCTCGTGGCGTAGACTTTTTAACGTAGACTCGTGTCTGTTAGAAGCCGTAATACTGACTGACGTATCGGGTGGTCGGATGTACTGCTTTTATATGCTTCCCTTTGCACACGATGCTCTGCTCTAGTGACTTGTGTGAATGAATCCGGGCCCTGATTCATCGCTTTTGTCCCCAGCAACGTATTTCATAATTGCGATTTGTAGGTGCAAAGTCAGGTGTTTTCGGTTATTCGTCCAATATATTTCATCATGAAATATGCTGGTACAACAGTCGAAGTCCATTGCGTCCACTTATGTGGGCTATGCATTTTTTACTTTGCCTTCGAGGTCAATAACCTACAATACTATCAGGGACAAAAATATTTATCAATAATTGTAATTTTTGTTTGTTTTGTATTTAGGCGGCCCTGTTCATATAATCATCCGCGCAAATAAACACCCCTGAAACCAAATTATCAGTCAAAAATTGTATGACATGTTATTTATTCATGCGTGTTCGTGCGCATAATTCACATCAGTCCTGTCGTTGCGGAATGCAGGTTAAGTAGGTACTGTGTTATTATGATTCTACCGTGTTTCCAAACAATTTAGATCTCGTCAGCTGCCAAATTGTCAACGTATACTGTAAATTAATAATTCCATTCAATTTGATAATTATAATCAGAAGCGGTAACACGTCATTCATTCGTATGTATGTACATGACGAATAACAGTAGCGGCGGTTTTTTCATTATTTTTTCATTCACCAATAATAACATACTAGTTGAAACCAAAAGATTTTCTACACTTTACAAACTTGGTTCCCTGTACAATCGTAATCAGTAATAAGTTTTAACTTTTAATGTAAATCTTTTCAAATAAAATAATAACACACTTTTGATATTTGTATCCAAACCACTTTATTTGTGAACACCAACCGGTTTCGCACCCGCCGAAGTTTATTTCTCACCCTGACGGGAGGGCGATGGGCGGATGAAGCTCCGGCGAGAGCGAAACCGGTTGGTGTCAACAAATAAAGTGGTTTAGATACAAATGTCAAAAATGAATTATTTTTTATTTAATAATGTCACACTGCCAATTAAGCGCTTCATACGAAAGTAAAAAAAATTTTCACAAGTGATTTTTTTTTCACAACAATTTATTTTTATTTTTGCTTTCTACAATACTGTCATACAACGAAACGTTGAAAGTAAAATAAATATAAAAGAAAGTAAATATCTTAGACGAATGTGTAGTAAATCAGTATATGATATAGTATCAAATGCAAATATAGAATGAAAGTGTTATGAATAAAATAATGAAAAGATCATTAAAATGATTTGGATGCAAGGAAATAGTTAATGAAGAAAGAATAGTAAATAAAGTTTGTGAAAACGATGTAATATGAACTGGAAAAAGAGGAAGACCGGAGAAAATGTGGCACGATCAAATCAATCAAATATTGAATGTCACGATAAATGAAGAATGTCATGATAGAACAATGTGGCACCCATTATTTCTGCCTACCATTTCGTATACACGTCGTGATGATTAGTTAGTTAAGTTTAGAAATAGATTTAATTATTGTATTTCGATACTGTTTTGTTGATAGTCATTGAAATTCACGATCTTTACTTCAAATTATCATACCGTTCTCGCCAATTACGATATTCGCTGACAGGGCTAACTCGTACGTACTATGGTATAACCCGTTGCTTACCTCCAAGTGTAGCAACACCAGCCATAATATGATTATGTGTGGAGTAAATTCCACCCCCTCCACGCCAATTAACTAAACGTTCGATTAGCCGGTCACCGGGGGTGTAAGCCTCTAGTTAATACAATAGTTGACCCCACACGGGGATAATTTAGTAAACAGCGTTGATGGCGAAACATTACATTGGTTTCACAAAAAGTCCAGCCCTGTGCACACAAAAAATAAATTATAAACATTAATAATAGAAACATAACAATGAATAATTTTGTAATTTTAGAAATTATTAAAGCATATTTATTGTTTCTTGAACAACGGTGCCTCATTAAATAATTTATACGAATGAAAACGGCTGTTTTATAGAAGTTTATTATAGTTTAATCACTTTTCTAAGGCATTATCAAACGACCTATTTATTGTTTCTTGAACAATTCAACATTTGATAATGCTTTTGAAAAGCTAAACACGTCATTCCCATGAACTCTTATATAATGAAACTTTTAGAGAACGTTTTCAGCCACATTAATAAATAAGGCCATTAAAATTTGAGACACTACTATAAACAGCAAAAATAATTTACTTCCTCGAATTATTCCAATTATTGAAACATATTAATACAAATGAAAACGTCAGTTTTCGTGAAGTTATATTATATTTTATGGAAATGACATATTTCGCCCTTCTAAGGCATTATCAAACATTTACGTTGTAGTTTTACATCATTGTTCAAGAAACAATAAATTGATACATATATTCCGATTGTTCTCTATCTTAATTAAATGACAATTACCCCAAACTTCTTTTTAACTCCACTCCCTTTCAATAATTATTATCAATTACGATTTTGCATTTTTTATTATTAATCTAAATCAATATTGAAAAAAACGTGTGTTTTATTGAAGTTTCATTATTTTTTTATGTAAATGAGCACTTCGCTAAGGCTTTGTACATTAAATCAAGGTGAAACTTCTAGTACTCCTAAAGTTTCTGAAAACATACGTTTTCATTCGTATTGATATTTTTTACATCATTGTTACAGTGAATGGAATGTTTCGCATAAAATATAATAAAACTTTTAGAAAATGGACGTTTTCATTCGTATTAATTAGTTTAAATCTATTTACGGAATAGTCACGGTACATCGATATTAATTCGTGACATCATTAAAACTTCCACATTCTAGGTTATATATGTACGAATACGTATATAATTTTTGTTATATTTTCTCGTGATGAATAAGCAATGCAACGAGGCTAACTAAAGCTTAACAGTATAATGCGGCCTACCTAATCAGACCATACAGAGGTCAGCCATTGAATGCTAGTCGCGAAGTTTATCCGCTTAACTGGCTAGGTGTTAATTGAATGCTCTATTTATCTCCCGGCCGCTGGATGAATTGATTGCCCGTTTTGAGAGAAGTATGGAGGTGATTTATTCACCTCCATTGCGCCTAGTTCACGGATGAAAAATATTACTTAACAGCGCATTTTTAATCTTTTTGTCTTCTTATTTTTTTTTATCGACGAAGCGACTATTGCCTGAATTGTTGATTCAGCCCTGTAAATGTACATCAAATTGCCTAACAAAAGCTTGTTCTTGCATAAAATTACAACTAAATTGTATTTTTTTTTTTTTTTAAAAAGACTAATACCAAGGATTTAAATCAATGATATTAGAATTTATTATTACAATCTTCAATGTGAGCAGAAAATAGCTCATTATTATGAAGAAGGAATCTGGTCGTGTCTAGGCTTCAACCCAAGTCCCCTGGATCAGGAGCCAAGCGTTCTATCCCCCAGACCACCACCCGAATTCGTAGTGCAAATGTATTGATAATGACTGTCAAAATAAAAGAGGATTGCTTATTTGTTTTTTTATGACTTATGTTCAAATTAGCTTTTTCGTAATAAATATATTTTTTTATAAATAATTATTGTATTTTTTTTAAACATTTTTTTTCTATTTCAATTGACTAGCTATAAGTTTCTTTTATCATAAGAAATAATTGGATATTGTCACTAAAACAATCATTAAAATAGTTCCAAAGCATTTTTTCAGTCCATTTACTTGTTTTCTTGGGTGGGGCATAAAAAAAATTGGACCAACAAACCTCCTGGCAACATTCAGAATCATAATCTGCAAGCTTTTCTGAGTTCAAAACTATGAACAGAGTGCGGTCCTCATATTTTGCATACTCAACTCCCTCCAGCTCCCGGTCTAATACCCGAGGCTGTTATAGGGCGCAGCGGCACCCTTTCGTCAGCCTTGCTCGTACACTTTCTAGGCCTGTCCCCGTCCATCCGGGACATACATTTAATTTACGCAAACACAATGGGATGCCAGGCCACATTTACTCTACTTTGTATTTCCTTCTGTGTCCCGCACTTCCACATTTAAACTTCTATTTATTTACAAATATAGAAATAATATTGCTAATAACAATCTTACAAAAATGAGCCTTACGACCTAGTTTTAAACATAATACACACTTAGAACTATTCACATGGGGGAAGGCGGGACACAGTATGAAGGGAGGAGTAGGACTTCTAATTATTATTTTTCTTTTAATAGATCTGATTTTATTTCACTCTATTCACCTCAATTCCCAAAATTAGCTGAAATAAGAATTCAATAACCGCCTTTAAGCAGCAAATAGAACCTTGCATGTGTGTAAGAAACTCCTGAAAACTATTGATATTTTTTATTAATTGTCAATTTGACAATTAATAAAAATTTAATTACAATTTGAATTACAGATACACTCAGGATTTGTTCCAATGACAATTTGAATAATTTCTTCAATATTATTTTTAAGTTCTTGCTGGTTAAGTGCCTAATTAAAGCTAATTTAAAAAAACGGTGGATACGTGTAACATAAATTGAATAAACACAAAAGTCCAGATCGTCCATGTCAACATGTGCAACATCGAAAAAAACATTGTGTGTTATTCCAAAAAAACGGTAGATTCGTGGAACATAAATTAAATAGACAATATGTGCACCATCTAAAAAGAACATTTTGTGTTTAATTATTTTTATTTTGTTATTTTATTTTATATCATTGTATTTTATATTATTTGTTTTAGATTTATTTTGTGGATGTTGGAAGATCGAAGTGTGCGCGGGAGATGCCTATTGGTGGCGATGAGGTTCGCAACCCATCACACTGCGTCTCCCGCGGGGCGAAAAGAGAAGGATGGAGTGCCGCATCAGTAAAAGTGTGACAGTCCATTCTTTCTGCCTACCCTTTTGGGGAGACGGCGTGATGGTAAGTTAGTTAGTTAGTCAATTTTATATAGGTAAGTGCTTTCTTCGGCAACCCCAAATGGCGATTTTATTATAGCATTTGAGATATCGAGTCGGTAAGATTCAAAGCTATTTTTACCGTGACGTGTTGGTATCGGCTGATGACTGTCTAGTGTAAATGGACCTTAATTGTTATCTCAACGACTTCAAATTAGACAGTTTCGCTCCCTCCAGCATTATCTGACCTCCCAGGTCCAGATCGACTGCTGCGAGTTGTGGCAAGATTGAAAATTTATATTGACAGGCCGGGCATCTGAAAGGCGGCGAACGATAATGAATAGCTTCGTTAGATTGTTCCATAAAGGTATTGTGTGTAAAATAACCCCGAGCTTATCACGGCGCTGGTAATTAAAGTTATAAACAAACGCCAAACAATCTAATAAATTGTTTCCTCGATTTGTGAGATTGTAAAATACATTTATACGCCTGTGTAGGAAGAAAGAATGGTTGATTTCGCTCTTCTCGATTGTCTGTCTATTGCTTATAAGTGTTATTTACGATTAAACGAAATATAATAAATCTTGGTAAATCTGTATATGATAGAGTGTCAAATGCAAGTATAAGATGTGAATGCGGTGCGAATGAAAGTGTTATGAACAAAATAATGAAAGGGTCGTTAAGATGGTTTAGACACATGGAAAGAATAAGTGAAGACAGAATGGTGAAGAAGGTATATATAAACGACGTGAACGGAGCTAGAAATAGAGGAAAACCGAGGACAACGTGGCCCGATCAAATCAATCAAATATTAAATATCGGTCACGTGAGGAATCGGAGAAACCAACGTGCGTGCATGACAAGTTGTATGAATGTAGAGGAATCGAGAGAATTATGTCAGGACAGAACAGTGTGGCGTTCCATTATTTTTGCCTACCCCTCCGGGGAGACGGCGTGATGGTTTGTAAGTTTTGTTAGTTAATAAATCTTGTGTATTTAGGTAGTATGTTTACAAGAGATGGGCGAGTGGAGAGGGATATTGAAAGAAGGGTTGGGGCAGGCAAAAAAGTGAATGTTGCACTTTAAGTTGTCATCGCAAACAAATACCTATCCAAAAAAGCTAGAATGGCAGTGCACAATGGTGTTCTTCTACCGACCCTTATGTATGGAAGCGAAGCATGGAACTGGCAAAAGAAGGATGAAAGTAGAATAAATGCAGTAGAAATGAGATCTCTTAGACGAATGTGTAGATACTCTGTGTATGATAGAGTGTCTAATGAAAATATAAGAAGTGAATGCGGTGCGAATGATGGTGTTATGAACAAAATAATGAATGGATCAATAAGATGGTTTGGACATATGGAAAGAATGAATGAAGAAAGTACGGTAAAAAAAATATTTTAACGATGTAAATGTAACCAGAAATAGAGGAAGACCGAGGAAAACGTGGCACTATCAAATAAATCAAATATTGAATGTCGGTCAGAGAATTCGACGCGCGTGTATGACACGATGTATGAATTTTGAGGAGAATGAATGTCCATCTTCTTTGCCTTCCCCTCCAGAGAAACGGCGTGATGGTTAGTTAAATGTTTATTTTCCTAACTAACTAACTTCTTTTTATCTTTTTCTATATAATGTTTCTAAAATGTTCATGTATTATATATTATGCTTATTTATTCAATAAAGTACAGCGGACCATAGAAGTAAAATGGGGTACATTAAATGTGGTCTGGTACCCCCTTGTTGTTGCCGTCTTTAAATGTAAGTCCCGGATGGACCGGGGATAGGCCCAGGGAGTGTATGAACCAGGCTGACAAAAGGGCGTCGCTACGCCCTATAACAGCCTCGGGTATGTGACGGGAACTTCTATGTTCCTTTAAAAAAAGAAAAAATAAATAACCATCACGCCGTCTCCCCGAAGGGGTAGGCAGGAATAATGGACTGTCACACTTTAACCGATGCGGCACTCCATCCTTCTCTTTTCGCCCCGCGGGAGACGCGGTGTGATGGGTTGCGTGCCTCATCGCCACCAATAGGCATCTCCCACGCACACTTCGATCGTCAAACATCCACAATATAAATCTAAAACAAATAATATAAAATACAATGATACCAAATAATGTTTATTTAAAAAAATGCAAATAAGGTTTTTGTATCTAGAATAACGTCGGATGTGGAAACTTAAATATATTAGCATTAATTTATTAACGACTCCTTAAGTATTCGTTAAGCCGCTATCCGGACATTATCCGCTGGATAAGTTTATCAATAAAACCATTAATTAGAATGGGTAATGAATAGACCCAACCGTAATAGTGACGGGTCACCCACTGTGGTGAGACCGGTAAAGTTCAGTTCTAGGCTTAATCGCGGGAGTTCTTAACCCTTGCGTGAACCTTAATAAAATATAATACATAACAACACGACATATATTATTATTACTATAATTATTATTTTAAAAACTCTTTACATCATTACAGCGCGAGCCAAATCGATGTAACTAACTAACTAACTAACCATGACGCCGTCTTACCAGGGTAAACAGAAAGAATGGGCTGCCACACTTTTCATTCCTGACATATTTCTCTCGCTTCCTAATAAATTTAGAGTTATGAGGTAAAACTTCATACAATATTTAATTAATACGAATAAAACGTCTGTTTTATGGAAGTGTTAGTATGCTTTATGAAAATAACACATAAAATACGATGCAAAGACATTTGATAATTCCTTAGTACGACGATGTTATTTTCATTAAATGTTTATAATAAAACTTCTAAAAAACGTAAGTTTTTTTTCGTGTTGATTATTTATTTAACGGTGGTGCAAAAATCCATATTAAATAATCAAGACAAATGAAAACGCCTGTTTTTTTTATATTTTATGGAATTGAGATGTTTTGCCTTGTTAAAGAATCATCAAATTTTATACAGACACGCCCTATTTCAGTCGTTCCTATAAAATATAACAAAACTTTTAGAAAACGCAATGGAATGTTTTTTAAGAATGATACACTATTAATTGTGATTTAAACTACATATTAGTTATGAAATAATAATGAAAACGTCTGTTTCCTTGTTATATCATTTTCAGTTTTCTAGAACTGTCAATTTTCTAGATTCCTTATTATATTATACGTCTTTTTTCTATAGGTTTTATTATATTTTATAGAAATAGCATATTCCGCCTTTCTAAAGCATAATCAAATTTGTTATTTTTATAATGCAGGGCGAATAATTTCCATACAATACATATTATAATATTATATATTTAATAATGCCATAGCAATTCGAAACTCGTTATTCCCATAAAATAAAATAAAACTTCTAGAAAACAGACGTTTTCATTCGTATTAATTGTTAGGTTTTCTTTTATACTCGTTTACAGAATGAAGATATTTCGAATGGCGTAATTACCACTGCAGCTGTACTTCGTTTCAAGTGCGTAGGGCAATTTGTCCGTATTATAATCAAGATGTAAGTCCGCCCTTCGTATTTAAAGTTCATAAATTTTCACCGACGTATTTTATCAGACTGGTAATTAATACTCTGGGATATATCGGACCGATAAGGGTTACGCCACGTTCATACATATAATTCAAGATACGTACAAGTAACAAGTGTTGGGAATAATTGAATGACTAAACAATGTTTCTTTATTTACAAGTATAAGGTATCAGAAAATTTATACAAATGATGTCATGTTTACGTCATTGATTTAGGCTAAAAAAAAACGTTCAACATTGTAATTCTTATATTACAAACATGTATGAAGACTGGTCGTTTTTTACTAGTACAATTCTTCTCATTTTTGTTCCTTACTTAGCAGGGGTACGATAACATCATGACTATTTCCAACCTTGATACAACTCTAAGCATGGATGTTGTGCTGCATCTGAACCATTCTCTAAGGTTTTCCAGTAAGGATTTTCCTCCTCTCCCGACTATCCTAGGTTAATTTTTCTTTGGACAATCAGTTGCAGCACATTGTACGTATTGTTTCTCAAAATGTGCTCGAATATTCTAGTTTCCTGTGCTTTACGGTCTTGGCAATTTCATTTTCTTTCTTCATTCGCAGTACTTCCTCGTTTATTAGAATATGATATTTTAAATACGAGTATTCTATGATATACCCACATTTCAAAGGCATCCAGATTTTCGGTGATACCATTTATTAAGATCTGTGTTTCCATTTCTTAGAACAAAACGGGTAGCACATAATATCGAACTATTCTCATATATTAACTATTACAATTACTTTTTAGCTGAGGAAGGGTAGAAAGGAAATCCTTGAGACCGAAAGGACTCCCGCTCATGGCTGATCTATCCACTAAAAAAAACTCTTGTGCTTCTTTTCTACAGTAATAATACTTTCGGAAATTTGTTGCAGCCTTGTAATTGCAGAAAGAAATTACGATGTATGTATCTTAGATACTGTTAATCCTTTCCTCTGCCTTCCATTGGTCGAATGTGTGTTAAATATTATGTTATAATTTCATATATATAAAAATATGTATTATCGAATTGGTTTGGATATACGAAACGCACGGATTGATACATAATGGTTAAAATGCTGTATATACCGATATGAACAAAGTACAGAGTCGAGGAAAACCGATGAAGGCATGGTGTGACCAAGTTGATCTGGTCATGTTAAAAGTCAGATGAATCGACGTTTGTATTTCTGAATGTGAAGGAAGCTAAAGAGCTTTATCAGGATAAAGTAGTATAGGGGTCAATTCTCTATGTCCACCTCTCTAGAAACAGTGTGATGGCTTGTTTTTTTTACGTTATAGAGTTGTAACTGTTGTGAATGTAATCATAACAATTTTATAATGTATAAATATGTTTTCATTTATAACTATTGGTACAATTTTTGACACACTTAAAAGTATTAATTTCAGAATTATTTTTCCTAATTTTTTTTATTTAAATATCAGTAATTATAAAATGATTTATCGTTAGACAAAACCATGAGCTATGCAACACACCGTTGTGTTGTGTCTAGCATTCTAGAGGAAATCAAAATATTTAAAACTCTTTGACAAAATTGATGATGACAATACAACAACAAATAAAATTGAAATCCAAAAACGAGCAAGACAAGAATATACTATTTCACCAAAATTATTTACTCTAGCTCTAGAAGACATCTTCAAGACTCTAAACTGGGAAGACAAAGGAGTAAAAATAGATAGAGTTTTTCTAAATCACCTCAGATTTGCAGACGATATTGTCATTATAAGCGAGGACATAGATGAATTGGAGACAATGATCAGAGAACTACACATTGCTTCCAATAAAATTGGACTAGAAATGAATATTGATAAAACAAAGATACTAAGTCCGACAAATAAAAACATTATTATAGAGGGAAATAAGATAGAAAGTGTGAAAGAGTATGTGTATCTTGGTCATAAAACCAGACTCGGAAAAGAAAATCAAACTGCAGAGCTACCTTGAAGAGTTGCCCTGGGTTGGGCCGCCTTTGGTGAACTAAGACATGTTTTTGAAAATGATGAAATACCGGTTTATTTGTTTACTCTAATACTCGGTCGATTTATTTACTCTAATACAATTTAAATCGATATTTTGTGATAAATTTTTAAATGATTCCCAACACTATTACATTATTGTGGTAAATTTTTCAATGATTCCCAACACTATTACATTACAGCCTGTGTGTTAACTGTTCACCCATCTTGAAATTTGCGGTCTTGCAATACCGCCTTCGTACTCTTAGTCCGAGCAAAGCCAAGAACATTATTCAGAAACGTGCTCAGAAAGAAAAAGGTTATGATTGATCCTTACATCACAATAACATTTAAATAGAATTACTTATTTTTTTGACACGTACCATCAGATTGTAGATCATTTCAATTTGACTTTAAATTGGGTGTGATAACCTTTAACACTAAAGTGAATTCTATATGTAAATCAATGGCTACACATAAAAAAATTTCATCTTTTTTATTGATAAAAACTAACTAATTAACTTACCATCACACGTTAACATATAATTTTTTTACCATTCTTTCCATATGTCCTAACCATCTTAATGATCAATTCATTATTTTGTTCATAACACCATCATTCGCACCGCATTCACTTCTTTTATTTTCATTCGACACTCTATCATACACAGAGTGTCCACACATTGTATAATAGGACATAGGTTTCCAATATTTTCTGGGCCACCGCCCCCTTTACAAGAAAAATAAACGTTCAACGCCCCCCTCCGATAAAAGTTTTTCCAAAAGAGGGAAAATGATTACAATACATACAATAACAAAATAAATCAATATTTAAATAAATCAATATTAGCGTGTTTTTTTGTCTTTTTAGACTATATTTTTTTATCTGCCCACACTCTATTTTTTCTGGGTCTTCTACTGCCCCCCTGAAAGTCTCAAATGCCCACAAGGGCGCGTTATCGCCGACTTTGAGAACTTAGGGTCTAAGAAATCTCATTTCTACTGCATTTATTCTACTTTCATCCTTCTTTTGCCAATTCCATTATTCGCTTCCAAATTTCTTATAAGAAGTGAATGTGGTGCGAATGAAAGTGTTATGAACAAAATAAGTAAAGGGTCATTCAGATGGTTTGGACACATGGAAAGAATGAGTGAAGACAGAATGGTAAAGAAGGTATATGTAAACGGCGTGAACGGAGCTAGAAATAAAGGAAGGCCGAGGAAAACGTGGCACAATCAAATCAATCAAATATTGAATGTCGGTCAATGTCGGTCACATGACAAGATGTATGAATGTAGAGAAAGCGAGAAAAGTATGTCAGGACAGAACAGTGTGGCGTTCCATTCTTTCTGCCTACCCCTCCGGGGAGACGGCGTGATTGTAAGTTGGTTAGTTAGTTAGCTTCCAAATTTACTTCCTTATTTATTGATGATTTTACAATACAGTATTCATGATTTTTACTTTTTATTTAGAGCCATAACGTCTGCTTATAATATTATGGAATACTCAAAGCTTATCTCCAATCCCATCGTTTGTTCTTGCTCTTGGGAGCCAGCTACAAACACCGCTATTGTTGTTAAGTCGTTATATCGGCGGAGGTGTCATGGCCTGACACGAGGAAATATATCAATAAGTCAGATGAAGAGATAGCCGTATATTTAAGGCAATTGCTTCTTCACAAGATTCAACAGCTTATAATTCACGCGGCTGGTAGAATAGGTACGTGCAGCCGATGTAATCTAAAGGAAAGGTGTAGGCGTACCTGCAACCTGCTGTTTTCTGTAGGTACTTAATTGTCAGAATATCAATCTTGCAGTGAGCAATTACATTCCCATGCATTTTATTCAAAGATTTCAGTAGTTTATAAATTCAATCGGCCGTACATATTTTATATAACAATATAATAAATTACAGCCTTTGTGGCAGTGTGGCAAGGTCCCGAATTCTATTCCCGGCGATTACTATAGTATTTTAGTATTTTTAACGTAAATTAAGAATTCATATCTATAGTGTTTTATTTAAGTGTAAAAGCCGTGCCACACTGTTTTAAACAAGCTCTCCACATCGGTCTCCACTGGCGCGGCGGTTTAAAAATGTGTAGACACTTGTTTGAAACCAAAATTCGTTCGACCTTCAACAAACTTTGTGAACGGACGCGCATAGTATGCGTGTGGATCCACCGTTTAAACACGCATTCCACATGTGGAGAGTTTGTTTACAACAGTATGTGGACGCTACGCCAACCGTGGGCTCCACAGTTCTCCACCAAGGTCACCCCTGTGGAGAGCTTGTTTCAAACAGTGTGGCACGGCCTCAATTGTCACACTGTCTTTGGTTTGGCGTAGAATTCACGTGACAACAAAATGGCGATAGCTAAACATCACATGTCATGAGAATCAATAGCTAAAAAATGTATACAGTAATTGGGTTCAAATAACATGTTGAATACAAATGTGAAAAGCGACGGGAATCCATCACACTAAAAAAATCCAAAGTATCATCCCAAAAACCTGTAGAAAATTTTACACTTTGCTGAAAACTAATAATAGAAACTTAAAAAAATTGTATGAATAAATCTTCTTCAAGACACTACTAGTAATTTTCCATTATAAAATATACTTAATTGTGAAATCCCTCGAAATTTATTGAATGAAACTCGATATGGAACACCAAAGTTAATAAAATAACCCGAATGCATTCAAAATCTTTATAAAATTTATCCGAATGCATACACTACAAACGGTTTGCTTTCTAACCCTGACGAAGCTCCGGCGGAAGCGAAACCAGGTGGTTTGATAAAACATAGAGATAAAGATAAACTCAGAAATCCTGAGTGATGTATCTTCGCCAAAGGGGACATAGATTGTTTTATCTCCCACGATGCAGAATCAACCTGCCAATCGTTATGCCGGTAGGTAGAGCAATATTTTTGTTTAATTGTATCACCTCGGAGTTTGATGTATTTTGTGATAATTTTGGTTTATCTGAGGAAAGTACCATATTTATTATAATTGTATGGTATATTTATTTTATTAATTTGTCATGCATCTTATGTTTCTCGCTCTTTTTATTAATTCATTATATATTACTTATTGTTGTGTATCTCTAACTTCTTATATCTTTAGTGTATTGGGAAAAAATTCTGTAATGCTCCAGATATATTTAAAATAAATAAATGAAAATAAAACATTATTCAAATAAATTAAATGAAAAACAACAATACAGAGGTGAAAATCAATTTTAAATAATGCTACACGACAAATTAAGTGCTACATACTGAAATATTATAAGACTTCTAGTATACATATGTTTTCATTCATATTTATTATTAAATTCATATAGTTATATCGATGTGATCTACTTACGAAACAAACGTAAAACATAAGGACAGTAGCTGGACACAAAGTTTTCAACAAAAGACAACACTTACCTGGTACATGACTCAACTCCTACGGCCGGTCACACCTGTTGTAAGTTATTTATCGTCGCGTGTTGTTTAGTGCATTGTACATTATTGGACAAGTACCGCCGAGGTGTCCTACGTAACGTCTCCTACCGAGTTACCATAGAGCTACCAAGTTACTATTACAAGCTGTAAACGGACAGCACTATTTACTGGCCATTGTCAGAAGCGTCGAGTTGTTGGGTGATATTTTAAAACAAGACCATTGTCAGCGCTACCGCTGTGAAATGTCCAATTTATATACGAATATCGCATTGTACTATCTTGAATCAGCTATTGACATTGAAAACCTGTTGATATATAGTAAGTGCATGACAGACAACACGAATATAATATGCAAATTTCACATACGATATAATTATTTATAAACTAACCAACTAAACATCACGCTGTCTCCCCGGAGAAGTAGGTAGAAAGAATGGCCGCCATATTATATATTATATAAAACTAACTAACTAACTAACTTACCATCACGCCGTCTCCCCGGAGGGGTAGGCAGAAAGAATGGAACGCCACACTGTTCTGTCCTGACATACGTCTCTTGCTTCCTCTACATTCATACATCTTGTCATGCACGCACGTCGATTTTTCCGACTCCTCACGTGACCGATATTTAATATTTCATTGATTTGATCGTGCCACGTTTTCCTCGGCATTCCTCTATTTCTAGCTCCGTTCACGCCGTTTACATATACCTTCTTTACCATTCTGTCTTCACTCATTCTTTCCATGTGTCCAAACCATCTTAATGACCCTTTTCTTATTTTGTTCATAACACTTTCATTCGCACCACATTCACTTCTTATACTTGCATTTGTCACTCTATCATAAACAGATTTGCCACACATTCGTCTTAGAGATCTCATTTCTACTGCATTTATTCTACTTTCATCCTTCTTTTGCCAGTTCCATGCTTCACTTCCATACATAAGGGTCGGCACAAGAACACCATTGTGCACTGCCATCTTAGCTTTTTTGGATAGGCTTTTGTTTGCGATGACAACTTTAAGTGCACCATTTATTCTGTTGCCTGCCCCAACCCTTCTTTCAATATCCTTCTCCACCCTCCCATCCTTTGTAAACATACTTCCTAAATAAACAAATTCATCCACTTGTTCCAGATTTTCACCGTTTACACTAATGTTGCAGACTGTCATGCTTCCTTCTTTTTCGAAAATTATTACCTTAGACTTATTCACATTCATCATCAAATCGTATCGCTTGCATACCTCATATTATACATACTAGACACCAGGGCTTGCAGTTCGTGCTCGTTGTCTGCAAGTATATTATATAATTAATATTATTGAAAACGTATCTCTTCAAGGAATTTTATTATCATTTAGATGAAATTACATGTTTCGCCCTTATAAGGCATTATCAATAAATTATATATTATACCTCTTCTTCTCTTCTTCCTCGGCCTATTCCCGTCCATTCTTGGACAAAGGCCTCCTCCATTCGCTTCCATGTCACTACGTCCTGTGCATACTGCATCCAGGTTATTCCGACGTGTCTGTTCAGATCATCCTTCCACCGTGGTTGCGGTCGCCCTGCACTTCACTTCGCCTTCCACGGTCTCCAAGTCAGCAGTCTTCTGGTCCACTTTTCATCTGAGCTTCTGGCTACGTGACCTGCCCATTGCCATTTTAGAGTCGCCACCCGGTGGATAATGTAGGTACTTAATATTATATAATAAAATAAACTTATTATTATATAATGAGGCGGTTAATTCATATTAATTATAAATCTTTTTTTGTATACAACAGGTCGTACGAACCCAATTAATGGATTAAATTTGTTTTAAGCTATTATATTAATTCTTATGTTATGTTATTTGTAGCTAATCTATCGCCATTTTATTGTCACCTAAATTCTACTGCAGACCAATGATAATGTGACAGTCACGCTGCCATCGCCGGAAATCGAATCCGGGATATTCGGTATACCAGTCAGAACTCTTACTACTCCGCCACGGAGGTCATCGCCTTTTAGTATAGGTAATATAATATTGTCCTCTCCTTACATACTTCTCTCGATTTATCTACAATCGTACATGGTGTCTTGCACGCACGTCGATTTCTCCGTCTCCTTACGTGCTTCGTTTTCCTCGGCCTTCTTCTATTTCCAGTTCCGTTCACGTTGACGTATACTTTCTTCACCATTCTGTTTTTATTCATTCCTTCCATATGTCCAAACCATCCTAACGACCCTTGAAGAAGTGAATACAGAATGAATGAAAGTGTTATTATCAAAGTAATTATTTATCAAATATTGAATATATGTTTTGTATACATGTTCTTAATTTTTTTTATTGTAACCATAAACGCGTTACAAAATGTAATGTCACTAATGTTATTGATTTTGATTTTAATAAATTGAAATTTAATTTATAAATTGAAACTCCAGTAACATATAATGATAGAAATTAATGTTTTTGATTGAAATTTCTTGGTAGAAGTTCATTTTAAATAATGAAATTTAAAAAAAAAAATCTTTATTATTATGTATTTTGTGTGCTTCCACCTTTGTTTATGTTAGCAATGTTAAGATGGCAGCAATCTGCCGAAACCGGTCGCACAACAAATACAATAAAAATCACACTAAATACATAATATGAAAGAAATTTTGTTTATTTTTTTTTTGTTTTCATTATTTACAATGACTAACTAACTAACTAACCATCACGCCATTTCCCGGGAGGGGTAGGCAAAGAGGATGGATCGCCACAATGGCCTGTCCTGGCATACCTCTCGGGATTCCTCTACATTCATACATCGTACCATGCACGCACGTCGATTATTCCGACTTCGAATGTGGCCGTTTTTTAGTAATTGATTAATTTGGTCATGCCATGTTTTCCTCGGTCGTCCTTGGCTTCTTTTCCCACTCACGCTGCTTGTGTACAACTTTTTAACCATTCTACTCTCATCTATTCGTTCCATATGTCCAAACCATCTCAGGGATCCTTTTTTAATTTTATTCATGATGCAGTCATCTGCCTTACATTTCTTTCGTATTTCATCGTTCGGTATTCTATCATACAACATTTTCCCCTACATTCTTCTTATTGATTTGTAATTTTGATAGATTTGTAATGATAGATTTGTAATTTTACGAAATACATTAAAATGTTTGCCAGAATTAAACAAGCAAATTTAAAAAACTCGAATTCTAAGTTTACTAATTTATTTTTAATTTGTCAATTGTTTCGTTCAAGGATAGTCAAAACACTGGCCAGGAAGTCTGGGTAATAGATTTCATCTCGGCTCCCGTTAAATCCTCCCAGTTATCTGCAGCATGGACGGCATAAATCATATCAAGATGTTGACAACATCCTCACGTATCGTATAGAGGAACAGCGGTCCATTGTTCGAAGTCGGCTGCCGACGGTAAATATATCTTCTTGCAAAATAGTCTCTTCACGACATACGAGTAGATGGTAACTGAATTTATCTCCGACTTCTGATCATATTTCTTCGTTTTCTATCAATATTTTTTATTGTATATATTATATAAATATACATTTTTAAAAATCGATCAAATTAATGAATCATTGAATGCCACGTGAGGAGTCGGAAAAATCGACGTTCGTGCTTGGCGATGTACGAATGTTGAGGAATTGACAGGAGTACCTATATCAGAAAAAGAATGTCAAAGTAAAACAGTGTAGCATTCTATCATCTTGGCAAACTCTTCCGAAAAATGTCGGGATAGTTAAAAACAAAACATTAAATTATTGTAAAAATACAGGGAATAGAAGAACAGAATGTATTTTCCTATGTTCATAAAAAATATTTGCAATATTTTATTATTTTCCATCATATGCTTTATATATCTCATTTCTACTGTATTATATTTTCACCTTTCTTTTGCTAGTTTTATACTTCGCTTCCATACGTAAGTGTCGGAACAAGAACACCATTGTGCACTGCCATTTTAGCGTCCGAGAAATCGACGTGAGAAAGCGAGAGAAGTACGTCAGGAAAGAAAAGTGTGGCATTCCATTATTTCTACCTACCACTCGGAGAGACGGCGTGATATTTAGTTATTTAGTTTATAAATAACGATTAAGGTGAATTTACATTGATATAATAATCCTTCATCTCCGATTACGACACGATGCGCCAGATAAAAACCGTCCGGCCGAATCGCAAGCAACACTCGCGGCGGATGGCTCGAACCGCGATAAATTTGCCAACACCGACCGCTCAAGTCATTTTAATGTCCTACTTAAAATTCTGCCGGCCATTATTTGTGCACGCCGCGTCAGCGAGGATGCACAAATACACCTCTTATCTGATTTGGCGTCTTTCCTTTGTCAAAACGCGCGCCCTCCCGCGAGGGTTTCCAAGGTCAAAGCTGCAGTGCCATCTGAAAATTAAATCAATTTGATTGAATCAATAAAATTGAAATGTTGAACATCACAAAATAAATGATTTTTTTTTATGTACACAACAGGTCGTTTGGACCCAATTACTGTATACAATTTTTTATTTTTTAGCTATTATATTGATTCTTGTGACATGTGATAATTAGCCAATCTATCGCCATTCACGTGAATTCTACACCAGACCAAAGACAGAGTGACAATCACACTGCCATCGCCATTTTCTTATTCTTCTTCTTCTTTCTTGTTGTAGACTTACGTGGTCTGTTCTCCAGATTGCTCCTCCTGTAAGGTAGATTCCCAGCTGTTCTTCCATCTTTAAGTAGGTCTTCCACGAGGACGAGTCCCATGAGGTTGATTATGCAATGCAATATAGGGGAGTCTGGTGGTGTTCATTCTTTGAACATGATCGTACCAGTCCTTTTTTCGCTTTCTGCTCCATCTTATAATATCCTCAACCTCACATATCTCTCTTATTCTGGTGTTCCTCACGCGATCTCTCAGTGTCTTGCTTGCTATCGTCCTCTGTGTTTTCATTTCGGAAGTCCTCAAAACTTATTTGGTCCTTACTGTGTCTGCCCTTGCTTCGATGATTTTCAATTTTAATTCAATGATTTTCAATTTTTCTACAGGTTTTATTATGTTTTATGTGAATGACATGTTTCGCTTATCAAAGGCATTATCGAATGTATATATACCAATGCCTTAGAAAGGCGAAACATGTCATTCACATTATATAATATAATAAAACTTCTAGAAAATTGAGGTATTCATTTGTGTTATTTATTTAATATGGAATTTTACATTATTGCTCAATAAACAATACATAATTCATTTTTCCTATCAACTATTTTTATAACACGCACAAATTACTTGGTTTTGATATGAATGGACCATTTTTATGAATAAAAACACGTTTTTACTACTATTGACATTTTTGTTGACACAATTTCGAGGTTTTACTCCTCCGTCATCAGGAAAACCTTCGAAACATGAAGGGAAAAATCAACTTTAAAGTAGGAAAAACAGTGTTTTAATTCATAAGATATTCGTCATTATGGAATTCTTAAGTTTATCAAAAAAAAAATATATTTATTTAATGTTTCTTGAATAATCATGTAAAACTCAGTTTTTTAGAAGTTTTATAATATTTCGTGGGAGTAATACGTTTCACCTTGTGAGGGCATCATTTCATTATTTTCTAGTTAGGCGAAATATGTCACTTTATTATTAAAACTGAGTTTTACGTAATTTTTCAAAAAACAGTATATAAATATATTTATTAGAAAAATTCGTATTATGGGCATGCGATAAATTAACCTAATAGGAAAAAAAGAAAAGCGATTTTTGGTAATAATTATTTACAATTAACTTCAACCATGAAATTTCAAAAATGTTTTTTTTTTAATTGTTATTAATGTAGGTCCGCGCATCAGGTGCGTGAAGACTCCCGTTCAGTTTTTCTGTATTACAGCTACCATTGTTTCAAAAATCTGCATTGCTGCACAAACCATAGATCATAAATTTAAAACAATATGTGTTTGTACGTCGTACAAGACGGAAAATCCGTTGTCAGCGGGCATCGCGCCAGCTAACATTCTACGACATAACTTCTCCTTAATATTGTATAAAATAAAGCAGTCATAACTCCAGAAGGGAATAAGAACTCTAGTTTTACGATTCTATTCTTGTTGGAAATATCCAGTGCCGAATTAAGCCGGCGTGGGACCTATCGCAAATGTTACCAAGATGTCCTGGATTTTGTATGATAATAAAATAACATCATCATCTTCATCTTCTTCCTTGTTGTACACCTATTACAACAAGAACACACAATTCTGTAAAACAGACATGAGAAAACAAACTATGCCGTTTCACCGAAGGAGTAAGCAGACAGGATAGACCGCTATATTGCTCTGTCCCGACATACCTTTCAAGCTTCCTCTATATTTATACATCGTACCGTGCACGCTCGTCGATTTTTCCAAGTTCGAATGTGGTCGGATTTAGTTTTGTATTATTTTGGTCATGCCATGTTTTCCTTGGTCCTCCGGGGCTTCTCTTTCCACTCACACTGCTTGTATATAATATTTAAACAATTCTTCTCTCGTCTATTCGTTCGATATGTCCAAACCATTTTAGGGATCCTTTGTTAATTTTACTTATGATGTAATCATCTATGTGGTCTGTTCTCCAGAGGGTTGTCTCTCTTGTGAGTAAGATACATTATCATCAACATAACTTCTGATAATTAACAAACCACCACGTCGGCTTTCCGAAGGATCAGGCAGAAAGATTGGACCGCCATACTGTCTGATATACTATTCTCGATTCCTCGACATTCACACACGTCGATTTCTCTGAGTACTTACACGGCCGAGATTTAATATTGGTTGATTTGATTGTGTCACGTTTTTCTATATTTCTTGTTCCGTTTACATCGTAAACATATATTTTCTCAACCATTATTTTTTCATTAATTCTTGCCATGTGTCCAAACCTCTTATAACCAATTCTTATTTTGTTCATAACACTTTTAATCGCAATGCATTCACATCTTATTTTTGTATATGACACTCATAAACAGATTTACTTTGTCTAAGAGATCTCATTTCTACCATATTTATTCTACTTTCACCCTTCTTTAGCCAATTCCATGCTTCACTTCCATATATCAGAGTCTATAGATGCGGAACCCCCAGAATCGTGGGGCCCGTAGCACTTGCTACTTCTGCTATAGGCTAATCCGGCACTGGAAATATCTTAGCAATTATCATCTCAGTTTAATGTAAAAGGAATAACATATATTTATGAATACATTATCATCTAAAGAGACAATAACTTTGTGGTATTCTTCTTCTTTATCTTTGCCATTTCCCATTTTAAGGGAGGGATCATGTTTACATTAATGTTGCGGACTGTCATGTTTCCTCCTTTTTCGAAAATCATTACCTTGGATTTATTCACATTCGTCATCAAATCGTATCGCTTGTATACCTAATACAGGTTTACCTTGCACCTTTACGACAAGGGCAACAAAGAGATAACTCTCATATATCTTCTTCTTCGAGTGCCATGTCAGGTCCCCCTTACGTCGACTATCACCCTGGTGTAGGCAGACGGAACAACTCTCCCCCTTGATATTCTCGAGCTAGGACATCTGGGGTCTTCCCACACCACGCCTACCCTCGATCTTCCCTTTCATGATGAGGCGTAGCAGATCGTATTTCTCGTTGCGGAGAATGTGTCCCAAATATTGCATCATTCCATGAATATTTCCTTTAATATATATTTTTTTCAACTTTTACATCGATTACGACGACCAACGTTGACGACCTTCGTGGCAGAGTGGTAAGAGCTCTGACTTCCATACCGAAGGTCCCGGGTTCGATTCCCGGCGATGGCAGTGTGATTGTCACACTGTCTTTGGTCTGGTGTAGAATTCACGTGACAATAAAATGGCGATAGATTGGCAACCTATCACATGTCACGAGAATCATTATAATAGCTAAAAATAAAAATTGTATACAGTAATTGGTTTCAAACGACCTGTTGCATACATAAAAAAAAAAATAATAAAAAAAAATAATAATAAAAAAAATGAAAATAAAATATCATCGATCGATCGCTGTAATGATGTAGAGAGCTATTCAACAAAATAGTAATAATAATAAAAGCCTTTAACCTTTATTCGATTGGGCCGAGATAACCAAACCGCAGAGCTAAATAGAAGAATTGGACTAAGCTAGGCAGCTTTCGGAAACATGGGTTACATCCTTAAAAACCGAAAAATTCCGATCAACCTGAAACGAATAGTCTGTGAAGCCTGCGCTCTGCCAGTTGGTACTTATGGTCTTGAAACTGTAACATTGTCCAAACGAAGTGCCGAGAAACTACGAGTGACGCAAAGAGCCACGGAAAGAGCCATGTTAGGAATAAGTCTAAGAGACAGAGTCAGAAACGATACGGTGAGAGAGAAAACATAGGTCATTGACATCATCCACCGGGTGGCGACTCTAAAATGGCAGTGGGCAGGTCACGTAGCCAGAAGCTCAGATGAAAAATGGACAAGAAGACTGCAGACTTGGAGACCGTGGACGGCAAAGAGAAGTGCAGGGCGACCGCAACTACGGTGGAAGGATGATCTGAACACACGTGTCGGAATAACCTGGATGCAGTTTGCACAAGACAGAGTGACATGGAAGCGAATGCAGGAGGCCTTTGTTCAGGAGTGGACGGAAATAGGCTGAGGAAGAAGAAGAAGAGGAGCCAATAATAATACTTAATAACTTCGCGTGCCTTCTGGTCTTAGTCATGTCTCAAAAAATAAATGATTGCGTTATTAATTCATACAATACACAATCCTTTACGAGTCATCACTACTGATCCATTGTATGCAAAATTCCCTCTCGCTCCGCACCCCGTTCGCTGTCAGATTACCGGGGATTTTAATCATTTCAGCTTCTGCCATAGATTGGACCACTCTATAGAGATGTGTCTATTTTACAGCTCAAAATATTTTTATGTGAGCGTATGGAGAAGTATTTCAAATACATTTAAGTAGAATTTATAACAGCGAAGGAGTAAGTGTATTAAATTATTCAATTAATTTTAAAAAATCATTAACATTACAGATATTTTCCAAAACGTTTATGATTATAATTTTTAAAAGACATTAAATAACAATTTAAATAAAAATAAGTAAAAAGAAACAGTATTGTAAGATAAAACATAAAGCAATTACAAAATTGAAGTACATTTTTTTTAAATAGAAAAAGGATTATAAGTTATATAATTTGTTTTAGATTTATTTTGTGGGCGTTGGCAATCGGGAGATGCCTATTGGTGGCGATGATTCGCAACCCATCACACCGCGTCTCTCGCGGGGGCGAAAAGAGAAGGATGGAGTGCCGCAGTCCATTATTTCTGCCTACCCTTTTGGCGAGACGGCGTGATGGTTAATTTGTTAGTTAGTTATAAAGAAACAATTTATTACAATTAATTCATACGAATGAAGACGTCAGTTTTCTAGAAGTTTTATTATATTTTATTAGATTGACATGTTTCGCCCTTCTAAAGCATTATCAAATGTCTTAGAAGAGCGAAACATGTCATTCCCATAAAATATAATAAAACTTCTAGAAATCTGACGTATTAATTGTTTAATATGGAGTTTTACATCATTGTTCAGAAATAAATCAGAAACAATAAATAAGTAGTATAATTAGATAAAACAAGAAAAACAAATAGCATTTCAAATAAAAGAGATGGATAGCCTCACTATCGTGAAAAATGTCCACATCCGAAGAGATAAGGTTTAGAAGGATTATTGCCCTGCCCACGGGCATTATCTGGGTAGATTGGTTCTACACAGTGGCAGGTGAAATAATCAATGCTGCCGTTGTTGCAGATAATTGTCAGGGACATACAAAGTCATATGTATTGAAGAAAATATTTCTAATTTATTACATTCGTTACATAATCCTTTCGTTAAATATATATAAAAATGGAGGGTCCTCTTCTTCTTATATTCTTTGAAGGACTCGGCAATTAATTGACCGTTCGTGGTGATATTTTCACTGTTTATTAATATGATTTCGGTGAAGGTTTTATAATTTTTGAATATTGGGAATATTACATTTTAAATAAAATTAAAAACCGACCCTTATGTATGAAAGCAAAGCATGGAACTGGCAAAAGAAGGATGAAAGTAGAATAAATGCAGTAGAAATGAGATCTCTTAGACGAATGTGTGGATACTCTGTGTATGATAGAGTGTCGAATGAAAATATAAGAAGTGAATTCGGTGCTAATGATGGTGTCATGAACAAAATAATAAAAGGATCATTAAGATGGTTTGGACATATGGAAAGAATGAATGAAAAAATAATGGTAAAAAATTTATATGTTAATAATATAAATGGAACCAGAAATAGAGGAAGACCGAGGAAAACGTGGCACGATCAAATAAATCAAATATTGAATGTCGGCCATGTGAGAAGTCAGAGAAATCGACGCGCGTGCATGACACGATGTATGAATGTTGAGGAAGCGAGAGAAATATGTCAGGAAATAAAAGTGTGGCAGTCCATTATTTCTGCCTACTCCTTCGGGGAGACGGCGTGATGGTTAGTTAGTTAGTTAGTTAGTAAATAAAATATATTGAAAACAAAAAAATACATCTTAATTTGACCAACCAAAACCTTCACTTCACTGTTAAAGGGAAAACGTTTAAGAGATTATTTTTAGAACAAAAAAATGTAATACTCACAAGTATTGTTAAATTTAAACAACAACAACAATAACAAACCTTCAAGCCGTTTCCCGTAGGGATAGTCAGAATGAATGGACCCCCACACTACTCTATCCTGGCAAACCTCTCTAGCTTCCTCCACATTCATGCAGCGAGTCATACACGCACGTTGATTCTTCCGACTTCTAATATGACCAACCTTTAAAATTTGATTTATTTGGTCATGCCAAATTTTCTTCGGTCTGCCTCGATTCCGTACTCCATTTACATCATTAACGTGAAATTATATATTTTATGAATGTGTGCCTTTCCATTCTTTTCATTTAATTAGACTGAGCCATAGCAACGCTTGGCCGGGTACAGATAGTTTAGAATAAAAATTTAATTGTTTTTCAAAATGGATTAATAATATATATTTTTTAGAAACTAATATGTGTGTTATATTATTATTGTGCGCATTAAATATTTTTTGCGCTGCAATTATTAAAATTGTGCTTGATATGTTTTTCACATTTGAGCATCTTACGCAAGGAAAAAAATAACTCTGATTCCCTCTACGTTGCTATAGGTATAATTTGCCGACAATAAAAAAAACAATCAGAACACTACTCAGACTAATATGATACATCGTCGCCTGAAGAGTTATAAACTCCATTTTCTGACTTTATGAAAAATATGGTTAGAAAGAGAAAAAATAATCTTTATTTGTGTCAAACGTCATTACACAAGTTAAAATCGTTGTTTTAGTTACTAACTCCCGAATTCGGCGCCATTTTGTATAAGAGTTAGCAGCCTAAGTGCGCGCCGCTCGGATAAGTGTTTCTGTTTGATAAATTTAAGTTTTTGGTTACATAACTGGTGATTTTTTATAACTGTGAGTACTATTATTTATTGTTATCATATGATTACTGCATTTTATTCGTGTTTAACATATAAAACGCAATTTTATTGTATTGCACCACATTTTGTCATGTGAGTTGACAGATATGGAAAGAATGAATGAAGAAAGAATGGTAAAAAAATTATATGTTAATGATGTAAATGGTACCAGAAATAGAGGAAGACCAAGGAAAACGTGGAACGATCAAATAAATCAAATATTGAATGTCGGCCATGTGAGGAGTCAGAGAAATCGACGCGCGTGCATGACACGATGTATGAATGTTGAGGAATCGAGAGAAATATGTCAGGAAAGAAAGGTGTGGCAGTCCATTCTTTCTGCCGTGATGGTTAGTTAGTTAGTTAGTTAGAGTTGACAGAATTTATATTTTAATATGATGTCGCAATACTTAATTAGGACTAGTAATCTAACATTAAAAGACTCCGTTGATTTTGTTATTTTGTAGTTTAGTTAACTAACTAACTAACTAACCATCACGCCGTCTCCCCGAAAGGGTAGGCAGAAAGAATGGACTGTCACACATTTACTGATGCGGCACTCCATCCTTCTCTTTTCGCCCCGCGGGAGACGCGGTGTGATGGGTTGCGAACCTCATCGCCACCAATAGGCATCTCCCGATGTGTAGTTTAGTTCTGCTTTTAAAGTAGCGTCCCCAAATGCAGTTGAGTTCTGATTTTAAATTTACTTTTTACATTAATTAATGGTTTAATGGGTTCAGGCCATGACACTACCCAATTCATTTTTCATAATAATGAACAGTTTTCTGCTCACATTGAAAATTGCATAATAAAATCTAATATCTTCTTCTTCTCGGCGCTATATCCCGTATGGGATTTGGCCTCCTCCACAACAGTTCTTACTGGCTCCTGTCCCTGACTCCAGGTCTTTCTAGTTTTCACCAATCGTTGATCCTCGTGATTTTGGCAAAATTGCTGTACATTGATTTGAGGGTCATCGAAGAGCCAATCATAAAAAGTTTACATTTGATTACATATCAATATAATAAAATAAAATAAAACTTCTAAAAAACAGACATATTCATTCGTATTCATTACTTAATATAGAGTTTGGTATCATTATTCCAGAAACAATAAATAATAATATAAAAAAGTTCTCTTCTTTAAGATGTTTTGGACACACAAGAATAAATAAGAAAAACATCTTTAAAAAAGTATATGGTAAAGGTGTGTACAGAACTATAAATCGATAAAGACCGAATAAAACGCGGCACGATCAAATTAATCAAATATTGAATGTCGGCCACGTGAAGAGACAGAGAAGTCGATGTGTGTGCATGACACGATGTATAAATGTTGAGGAATCGAGAAAAGTAGGTAAGAAGAGTGTGAAAAAAAAAAAAGAGTGTGGTGGTTCATTCTTTCTTGCCTACCGCTTCAGGGAAACGGCGTGATGGTTAGTTAGTTCTCTTTTTATAAATTCACGTGTTGAACACCATAGCGGAGAGGCGCGCAAGATGGATTGGTCATGTGCTGCGACACGAATGTTTCCTGCATGATGTACGAGTATTGGAGGGAATGGTCGAGGGATCGATTGGCAGAGGACGATCTCGCCAGGAGTACCTAGACCAGATTTACCGAGATATGGGCTGCACCTCTTATGCGGAGTTGAAGAGAGTTGCCGAGAACCGAGCGGAGTAGAAGAGGAGATGCGTCTCCTCGCTGAAGACCAATCGTTAGATTGAGACCGAAAAAGAAAATTCAAAAATCAAAAAACCAAATGGACGCGTAGGTACATTTAGACACGTTCATAAAACAGAATTTATTTATTTCCCATGGATTGAAAACAAAAAAACAATTTGATATGCTGAAAGCTGATAAAATAAAACCAGATACAGGCCATTTCGTCTTCAGCTAAATGCCTATTCCTGGAAATATCGTTGAAGGCCCGCGTGAACCCACACTCACCATAATATCAATCAGATTTAATGTATTAATTCACTAGTCACATACCGGAATTCGATATTCAACAACACATCAACCTGTCAACATCTGACGTCCCGACTCGTCAATACTCTGACGTGATTCACGGCGTTTGCGATGCGTTGCTAAGTCATAACGCCATTTTGAGGCAGGGAAATACTGATAACGGCTGTGAATATTAATTTTCTCATTTCACTTTAATGGTACCGCTTTTGCAAAGAATGTACGTGTCCGCAATGTGAACTTTCGACAAAAGCTTGTGCGCTATCTGATTGATATCGAGAATACTGATCGCGCTAAAAATCATTCATAACGCCAGTACGTTACGAGAATTTGAAAAACTTCACTTGATGGAATACAGCCGGATGGTCCGCGAATTATATTTGCTTTGCTTTGCTTTGCTTTATTTATTAAGGGTAACATACAGCGATATCAATAACATATATATAATAAAACATTTAGAATAATTCAAATAAGGCCAATTACATGCTACCACAAATATAAAATAATAGTTAACAATTAACAAATGATAGTGTGAAACGAGATTGAAGTTAAACTAAGACAAAATAAGGTGTACATAATATTTAACAGTTAAAATACTTATAGTACTGGAAATAAAAAATAAAATTAAGATAAATAAAAAAAAGTAATATACGAGAATTATAATATCATGTAACATCGTAGTCACATCCACGCCAAAATGTTGCTTCGATCATTTCCTTAAAATTTCGCTCGTCCAAATGAAAAACATCAATTTCTCCAAAATGCTTGTCGTAGGTGTTTCGTAACACAATCAAAATCAATGAAGAATTTTTAATTTCATTTCAAGTGTAATTAATTTTTAAGACTGTTTTATCCATTCAATTGAGGATTAAAGTGAATAAAACAGTGTTAAAAATTCTCTTTCCAATATAAAATGTTAAAAATATTATTATTTTTATATATTATTATTATGGAGTATACAATGGAGTTCTAGTGCCAACTCTCGTGTATGAAAGTGAAGCTTGGAGCTGGCAAAATAAGGATGAAAGCAGGATAAACGCCGTAGAAATGAGATCACTAAGAATAATGTGCGGGAAAACTTTGTATGATAGAATACCTAACGATAAGAAAGAAATGTAAGGCAGATGACTGCATCATGGATAAAATTAAAAAATGATCCCTGAGATGGTTTGGACATATGGAACGAATGGATGAGAGTAGAATGGTTAAAAAGTTGTACACAAGCAGCGTGAGTGGAAAAAGAAACCGAGGACAACCGAGGAAAACATGGCATTACCAAATTAATCAATTACTAAAAGGCGGTCACATTCGAAGTCGGAATAATCGACGTGCGTGCATAGTACGATGTATGAATGTAGAGGAAGCCCGAGAGGTATACCAGGACAGAGCATTGTGTCGATCCATCCTCTTTGCCTACCCCTCCGGGGAAATGGCGCGATGGTTAGTTAGTTAGTTAGTTTTATTATTATTATTATTATGATGTTGAATCGCTTTATACATCTTGACAGCATGAGCCAAATCGATATAAAGGCTTTTATCGCTATCATAGTAATTTATGGTGACATGTGATAGGTAGCTAATCTCTCACCATTTTATCGTCACGTGAATCTTACAACAGATCAAATCCAGTGTGACAATCACACTGCCCTCACCGAGAATCAAACCCGGAACCTTCGGGGTGGCAGTTAATGCACTTACTACTCGGCCACGATGGTCGTCTTATTATATTTATAACATCATCATCATCATCGGCCCATATCCGTCCACTCCTGGACTTAGGCCTCCTCCAATTAAATGTAATTAATTTTCGACACAAAACGTAATACACAAATCTAACTCAACAATGCCCCCAATCAAATATGCATACAATATTCGCAGATCTTCAAAATGATTTTGAAATTTCGACAAATCGAGTTCTTGGATTTATATTTTTTTTGAAACCGAAATATACAGTTAAAAAGTGAATCAATTGTATTTTCAATTTAACCATGTATTTTCGTATATTTTCCGAACCCTTAAAAAAATTATTTATATAATTTAATTTAAAACAATTTAACTATTATGATAAATGTGACAACTATTCATACAATCGTTCATTGTCTTCATGTTACAGGTTTCAGTCCCATCAGAGAGAAATAATGTTCCCAAGACAAGTTTAATGACAACAATGGCGGCTGACGGAAGTGACTTCACACTCCTGCCGCGAACGTCAGAGCAATCGGAAATGAAGCAGGTACGTGAACTTAACCATATTGCATTATGAGAACTGCATCGCACGCAGCGACAACTTGTAATAAGAAAACAAAAATTCTTTATGTTTCATTAAAACATTTATGCATTTATAAAATATGGTAACATACATATTATATTATTATGTATTTCGTAAATAATAATCATATTTTTTTAACTAACCAAACTAACTAACCATCACGCCGTCTCCCCGAAAGGATAGGCGGAAAGAATGGACTGTCATACTTTAACATATGCGGCACTCCATCCTTCTCTTTTCGCCCCGCGGGAGACGCGGTGTGGTGGGTTGCGAACCTTTTTAAATAACTTTAAATACTGTTCAGCTAACTTGGACCGCAAAACCTTTTTTTTGTACGTGGGTGTAATAAGGTTGAGAAACAATGATCTAGGGCACAGAATGCATGGCTGTAGTTCTAAAGAATTTTGGTTCAAACTTGGACACCACCCGGTTTCGTCTTCCTATTATTTATGTTCACGTTACGATACCATTTACCGTATAGCTTTATAATGATCTCGTTTCTAACTAACTAACTAACTAACTAACCATCACGCCGTCTCCCCGAAAGGGTAGGCAGAAAGAATGGACTGTCCCACTTTTACTGATGCGGCACTCCATCCTTCTCTTTTCGCCCCGCGGGAGACGCGGTGTGATGGGTTGCGAACCTCATCGCCACCAATAGGCATCTCCCGCGCACATTTCGATCGTCCAACACCCACAAAATAAATCTAAAACAAATAATATAAAATATAATGATGTAAAATAAAATAAAAAAATAAAAATTATTTAACACAAAATGTTCTTTTTAGATGGTGCACATATTGTCTATTTAATTTATGTTCCACGAATCCACCGTTTTTTTTATTTATCACATAATGTTTTTTCGATGTTGCACATGTTGACATGGACGATCCGGACTTTTGTGTTTATTTAATTTATGATCTGATTTCTGATTTAATTTATGATCTCGTTTCAATGTGGAATAAATTATTTATTAGAGTATTTCCCCTCATAAGGCTAAGCTTTTGGTTGTTAATCAATTGAGCGTCCCGTTGGGACCCGGACAAATAAATCGTGCGTGTAACCAGCACCGCCGTTTACAGGCTAAGTCGGGCATAATGAAGTGATCCACAGCTTAACGAGAATTAACACCGAACCGTTGCCTGTCATTGAAAAGTAACGACTGCTGCCGACGTCAATCCGTGTCAGACGTCGCGTTAGGGCGCCGCGACGCCTGACAAGCGTCACGACAAGCGTCGTGACACAAACGCCGGGTGATAAACGGGGACTGTCAGACACCGAACCCGTGATTGTAATATAGAGCCTTTATTCGAATAGTTCTGCCTTTTCATTTATACGACTGACAAGTAACAATGTCCTCACCCTGTATCATTCTAGACAGTAACAATTTGGATAATCATGAAAGTTTTAATTAAATTGCAGCAATTATAAAAATTATTCATTTCTGATCGTTCGTTGTTTCAATGTCGCATATTTTCATAAACTAACTGGCTTCCATATATTGTCGTATCTCGGTTGTATTGACAAGGCATGCGTTTAACAAACAAAAAACAAAGATTATATATAACTGTTAATGCAAAAACTTTGTTTTATATCACAATTATATTTATTTTACGACAGCTGTTTCATCAACCAATGTTGACATCATCAGGTGTTACAAAAATATATCAAATGTCAAATTTTCATATTTTTTCGTCATATGAACAAATACACAAAGATTCGAAAAACTATGAAAATTTGACTTTTATATATTTTTGTAACACCTGAGGATGTGAACATTGGTTGATGAAACAGCTGTCGTAAAATAATTACAATTGTGATATAAAACATAGTTTTGCATTAACAATTATAAAATGTTAAAGTATCATAGTGTTTCGGCCAAAACAATGATTATATAGTCAAATAACATAGATCTAAAGCTCCAAAAGCATCTAACCAGAACATATTGGAGTATTTTGATGTGTGGCTATGTGACATGGTGTCTAACGATGCTGATGGGAAGAGCAATCAAACTGCTGAACATGATCGCTTCGAAGATCGACGTCTTTCATATTCGTGAAAGTACGTTCAGAAGACAAACACTCTTGACTTTGGAGAGTATCTTGTATTCTTAATGTCGAACCATCTCTCAAGTGTTCCTGGTATTATATATTTATTATATTTTACTTGTTCTCGATAGATGTCTTAAACTATAATAATTGTTTGTAATATTTTTTGAGAAAATAAACTGATTTGATTTGATTTGAGATAGAAACAAAAGACGAAATGCAAGACGCTGTTCTGCAGACCAATCCCTAGGATGAAACTGCGAAGAGTAAAGATAATGTCTGATATTACTAACCACAGATTGAAGATTCCAATAGAAAATATTTATTACCATTTCTTACAAAGTTTCCTTAATATGATTAAATTTTATTTTATTGTTTTTATGAACAATTATGTGAAACTCCATTTTAAATTATTAATACGAATGAAAACCTATGATTTTTAGAAGTTTTATAATAATTTATGGGAATAACGGCATATTTCGTCTCTCTAATGTTTTAGCAAATATTTGATATTGCCTTAAAAGGCGAAACATGCCATTCCCATAAATTATAATGAAACTTCTAGAAAACTGGTGTTTTCATTCGTATTAATTATTTAATTAAGTGACTACATAATTCATACAGATGTAATATTCATGTACAAAATAATCAATATCACACTTAACTGCCCCGATCTGGTCCAATTAATAAAATAGAACTGAATAAACGGATATAAATCTTGAATATTATATTTTTGGTTCGAATCTAGGTTATTGGTGTCCAATTTTAACAAATCTGACACGTGCATGATTTAATATTCATAATAAAGTAATATTAAAGACATTAAAAATCTAACATTTCCTCTAAATACTTCAACGATGAAATTAGTTTGGAACACAAATCTCTCCCCAGTAGCAATAACCTCCCTACTATAAATTTTGTTACAGGAAGTAAAGCGATATAATGATATTCACTACTCAACCCATTCGAATATCATTCTAGAACTATTTATTTTGAATTATTTGTTAAAATATATTTTTGAAAATTACATCAATACGTCTACCCAGCAAGCATTAAAATATATTGATGATTAAAATGGTAAATTTGTTAACAATTTGTGGAAAATGAATATTACTTTTTTATTAATGTAACATTGAGTTTATCATTTAGTAAAAAATTCACAATATTTTTACACTTATGTATGTTTATTTTATTCGTTTCACTTACCCTCTTATAAATAGAGTACATGTTTTAAACGGAGAAGCATCTAACTATTTGATAATACACCAGATATATAGCAAATTGAATATATTACAAACTAATAAATTAGAGATATGTAAATTTTCATATGTCAGAAGTATTGCATAGCAAATATATCACAATAATACAATAAACACAAATTTATTGTTTCTTGAATTTACTTACTTCCTATGGCCATACAACTTTTGAAGACGTGTAGCCTCCTAAATGGTTTTCTTCCAAACTCCTCGATCCTAGCCAGATCAGCTAGGACATTATCTATTAGGCGCTGTCTAGGTCTTCCTAGGGGTCTTATTCCGGTCGGTCTTGACGCGTACGGGGTCTTGATTGCTCTGGTCTCTGCGGGTGGGCATATGTGTTCAATCCGTGCTAGGCGACCAGCTCTCAAGGTGCTGTTGGGTCGTCGTACGGATCTCTTAGTTGCTCATATGCCTCCAAGTTCCCGCTGCATCACCACGTCTGGGTCCTAGGATGCTATTCTCAAACCAGTAGATTTTTCGTTGGTCTTCAAGAGTTATCTTGACCAATGGTATAAAACTCCATATTAAATCATTAATACGGATGAAAACGTCTGTTCTCAAGGAGTTTTATTAAATTTTATAGGAATGACACGTTTCGACGTTTCGTCTTGCTAAGAGATTATCAAATCTTTGATGATACCTTAGCAAAGCGAAATACGTATCTTATATAATAAACATAAGGGCGTACCGCGAGAGCCGAGAAATTTTCCCTTTCCGAACGGGTTAAGAAAATCTGTAATAATTCTCCAAGACGTTTCTAATTTCTTTGAGAGCTTACCAAAGCTCCCGATAAATCATATCAGAAGAGAGGCCATGCACTATAAATCTCGCTTCTTACACTCTAACACAGTCGATAATGTATTTCAGTTATCACTTCTCTCGGAAAGTTTCTAAGAAAGCTGAATTTAATTTTACGTTATATAACTTTCAGTAGCTGAAACTGAATATACGAAACACGTAAAGCACAGCTAATATCGGTATCATAAATAAAGCGAATTTGAAATGCATACGATCTAAAGAACTTTTTGAATTTCTTCTAAATTCGCTATCACTTTGTGTTGTGGATCCCCATTTTAATAACTTTTTGAAAACATTGTATTTTCCCAACACTTTTTTGCACCTTTCACAAACATGTTTCGGGACACAGACTTCCATTCTAAGGTGTATAAATTTTATCCTTAAAATTCATTAATGTTAAAGTTCAAACACTGAAGAAGGGAAGTGTGCCCTGAAACATGTTTGTGAAAGGTTAAAAAAAGTGTTGTGATAATACAATGTTTTCAAAAACATTATCAAATTTTTTGAATATTGTAAGAAATACATTTTAGTTAACACTATACTTTTAAATAATGAAAACAAAAAAAAATTAAACAAAATTTCTTTATTATTGTGTATTTAGTTTGCTTCCACTTGTGTTTATGTTCGACCGGTTTGGGCAGCTTGCTGCCATCTTCTGGTACCTACATCAACATTTATTTGGTTTATATAATAAATGATAGTGGGGGGGGGGGGTTAATTTTTTTTCCTGATTCTAAATAATGTAGTACTGTTATCAAGTAGCAGTTGAAATGATTCTATATAATGTAAATTTATTATGTTTTGGGTTAGTTTGTTTTCTATATAATTAAAAAGCAATTACTAGGGTGGCTAATTCTCGGAATGATCCTATATAATGTTTTTTTTATGTTTGAGATAATTAAGTTTAAATATTTCAAATTTCTTTTCAAATATTTAAAGTCTTGTGGTCCGGTTGTGGCTGAAACTTGCTGCCTTTCCTCTTTTTTAACTTCTGCAGCGACATTTTCGCTAGCTTCTTAGGATGTATCCAATTTGTTGTATATAAAAATGCGGAAAGCAACGGATTATCACAATAAAAAGGCCCGGGTGTACTCCCAAGAACCAGCAAAGATATTAGACTTTGCTGCAAACCAATCCATAGGATTAAAACTAATATAAAAAACATATTTACAACACAAAGTGAAGAATAAATGTAAAATAAAACGTTTTTGTTTATTTAAATTACCATTTATACCATCCTGCATTCGTTAAGATAGTTTATGATTATCCTCGATATCTTCAGATGGCCTGTTTTGAATTTCCAAACTTTGTACGGAAACAGCGTCATGAGAAGAGTAGTATTATGTGAATTTATGTACGTCAGTAAACGCAAGGGTATGAGTGCTTACAAATGTTCATTCGTCACACGCAATATACTGAAAACAGACTTCTAATTTTAGATATTATAAAAAGATGTCCTAGAAAGCACATCTCAAAACAAAATGTACCCAGAAGTTCACAAACTTTTTATAAAATTTAAATAATTCACTATGCTCATAAATATTTCATTTGTTTCCTGTCCTTAACTTATTGATGATGCTGGTAGCCATCTTCTGGAACGTCAGTCGTAAGTTTTGTTTTCATATATCCGAAGAGTCGTCGAGGGGGACTGCCCTCTTCTAGGTCTCTTTTTCTAGGTTCCATCTATTGTTGACGAACATCAGAACACCAAGTTCCAAGAAGTTCAAATTCTACACGTATGAAAAGTCTCAAATGTTAGTAGTTAGTTTCCGCCTCGTTAATTTACATTAGCTTCAACAGGGGTTCGAATTGTCAGTAGGGTCGCGGCGAGTCACATCTTGCTGGAGGGTGTGATTCTATAAAATGCTGCGAAACGCACAGTTGCATTCCACCGGCAACATTACTGACTAGTCCAACTCGTTAGCGTCCCTGTCGCGAACTCCGGGCAGTGGTGTCACACTCATAACCGTGTGATCACAGCAGATAACGACGGGATGAAAGGCGAGTTTCTGGCGCCTCCAAACCAGATCCAACCAGCTAAGGGAAGGTAACCCCGACAAAAAAATCCACCAGAGAAGGCAACGGGAAACTACTCTGGTCACCTTTTCCCAGGAATCACTATGGCAAAAAAGAGTGGACAGGAATAACAAGAGTTCAGAACCTGTTCCAAATGGCGCAGGATAGAGATGCCTTTGCTGTAGTGATCGCCAACGTTGGGGGGACCTGACACGGTACCGAAAGAAGAAGAAGAAGCTTCAACAGAGGTTTTAATACGCGCACCATAGTTTGTTAAACTATGATCTAGCAGAAGTGAAATTTGAATAATGCTCGCCGTAATTTAACGGCCCGGCATCTCAGCAGTGGTCCAGAATATGATTTATCTCCGGCGCAGTTTGTTTTTTCCACATTCCACTAAAGCAGATTTACTGCAGCGCGTCTCACACTTAGCGGAATCTCTTTCCACTGAAATTAATGATCCGGCACTGCTAGTTTTATAATGTTTCAGGGGAATTTGTGGAAAATATTCGGCCAGATTTACGACGTCCGTTTAAGTGCAGGACTATGCTGGAAGAATACGATAAATTCTTTCGAGTCACTTAGTAATAAAAATTATTATTCTACTTAATCAAACGTCTTAATTATACACATTTCTGTAGAGATATCTTAGCTGGATTGGTATCTAAGAATGAATTGATTGCCTAATTAATATTAGCGGTGAGTTTAAGATCTTACGACATTTTTTAATACAACTTCGTTGTGATATTATCATTGTAATATTTATAGACTTTAAAAAATATCATGAAAAAATATCAATTACTAATGCTGTTTTCTAAACAAATATTGAGATCGTCAAGATAAACTATAAATCTTTTCGTTTTGACTGGTAAAGCGCATTCATAACATAAATTATAATATTATTTACATTAAATAATTAATATTAATGAAAACGTCTGTCTTCTAGGAGTTTTATTATATTTTAACCCTTAACGTACCGTGTTCAAAACAAAACGCTCGCTCCCATGTGGTAAATTCAGTTTACCGCTAACTTTATCTAAATATCAAGCATATGACTCGATGAATCAAAATTTAATTTATGTCATCTTGTAGGGAATTTCATTAGGAATAGATCGATATCTATAACATACATGGATTATTTGAAAAACATATCATTATTAATTTTTTTCTGGAACCATGCGATTTCTGATATGGAATGCGTCACAGCATACGAGCAACTGTGACATCAAGTATAAACAAGCGCCGCGCGGCGGCCGGCGGGGCGAGACTCTACGAGATTTTACGTATGATAAAGGCACCTAGGCAAAATGTATAGTACGTTCAAGACAACGAGTACGTATTAATATTTGTCCCTTTTGGTAAAGTGTTAATATTTTCACAGTTCTGATATTATTAAGTTGCGTGCTGCGTTTCTATCCACAGTCGGTATTATTACGTACCTATTGAAAAGGCCAAACATATAATTTATAATACGTTCAAAACAGCGAGTAAGTATTTGTCACTTTTGATAAAGTTGTAAATATTAGCAAAACAAATTCTACCTTAACACGAATGAAGGTGAGGGCAGTCTTAGAATTTTTTTTTTTTTGGGATGAAGGAAGTAAATTTTTGCTTTTTTTTTATTACGAAATATTGAGAACACTTCAATGGAGGATCACAATTTTTTTTATAATATTAGGGTCCATAGGTTTTAAGAAAATCAACTTTAAATTGGCAGTGGAAACTCAATTGACCACATGGCAACGCGACGGTTAATGCATTATCAAATGTTAATCTTCTAATAATCTTCTTCTTATTCTTAGTGTAGGCCTAGTGGCCTGTTTCATAAAAGGAATTGGCCTCCTGCGAAGTCGGCTCCCAGCTGTCGATCCATCTCTTTGGTGGTCTGCCCGGGGGTCGTCTACCATGGGGCTGGCCGTGTAATACAATGAAGAGGAGCCTGGATGGATCCATTTTCTTCACGTTTGCATACCAGTATCTTCTCCTTTGCCTTCCCCACCTAACAACATCCTTGACCTCGCATATCTCTCTTATCCTTATCCTCATGCAGTGTCTTGCTAGATATATTTCTGAGCGTCTTAATTTCTGACACTCTGTCTTAATTTTTGACACAATTTTTTTTTTATCTAATAAAAAATATAATAAAACTCCTAGAAGACAGACGTTTTCATTCCCATTAATTAGCTTTGATATTATTATGGAATTCAATAATGTGCATGGCTTTGTCTAAAATATTGCTTTAATAACTTTAAATTTTTTTTATAATTATAATAACTTATTCTGACTACTAAAGTGGACGACCTTTAAAACTTGAATGATTTAGTCTGCCAAGTATTCCTCGATTTTCCTCTCTTCCACAATCCCTTTACATCGTTAACGTATACTTTTTTAACCATTCTTTATTCATATTCTATCAAACATCGTTTTATCACGCATAAGTCTGAGGGATCTCAACTCTACCGCATTTATTTTACTACCATTCTTCTATTCCAGTTTCATGTTTTGCTTCCATACATATGGGTTAAAACCAGAACTCAATTGTGAACCGCCATTTTCGCTTTCGTTGATAAATTCTTGTTTCCAATTAATTATTTTTTAAATCTTGAAGCAAGTTCTTCCTTGCTCCGTACACTGTATCCTTGTTAATCTCCTTGATCAACTTCACAAATCCCGTTGAAACAGGATACTCCCAGGGGTACGACAGATGTCTCGAGAGTTCCGCAGAATCCCGCAAGATGTCATCAAGATGCATGTCTGTGGCGGTTTCCCTTGATGTCTGAGATTAACCAGATAAAATTTACAGTATCACGCGGCTTTTTCTCACAGAAATCACATTTATTTGTTTAAAATGTCAAGATAAACATTGTATGAATCCATTAAACAGAAAATAGAGAAATCCAGAGAGGTGTGTCAGTATATACTAGTGTGGCGGTCTATTCTCTCTGCCTACGCTTTCAGTGAAACGGCGTGATTATTTGTTGTTGTTGTAGCACAAAACGGATTTTATCCCCACTTAATTTATCAGTTTTCAATATTATTACATTTAATAATCATTTGATTCCAATATGTCGACCTCAGTGACTCTAATGAAACTGGTCATATAACCTAAGAATATAGAAAAAAAAACTTATATTTCGTAATATTCTCTTTGATAATCGGCTTAACTTTGTGTTAATAAAATAATGTTTGCTTTACAACGTATAATGATTTCAACGACCCAAAACATGTTAGTAACTAAATATTGTGCTTTAATCAAAAAGCATGTTAATGGCGAGGGCTACAGGTTAGAAACCCTTCGTCGAGATTAATTGTTATAATAAATTATTTTTATTGTTTATTGAACAATGATGTAAAACTCTGCATTAAATATTTAATACGAATGGAAACGCCTGTTTTCTGGAATTTTTATATTAACTAACTAACTAACCATCACGCCGTCTCCCCGAAGGAGTAGACAGAAATAATGGACTGCCACACTTTTCTTTCCTGACATATTTCTCTCGCTTCCTCAACATTCATACATCGTGTCATGCACGCGCGTCGATTTCTTTGACTCCTCACATGGCCGACATTCAATATTTGATTTATTTGATCGTGCCACGTCTTCCTCGGTCTTCCTCTATTGCTGGTTCCATTTACATCGTTAACATATACTTTTTTTACCATTATTTCTTCATTCATTTTTTCCATATGTCCAAACCATATTAATGAACCTTTCATTATTTTGTTCATAACACCATCATTCGCACCGCATTCACTTCTTTAATTTTCATTCGACACTCTATCATACACAGAGTATCCACACATTCCTCTAAGAGATCTCATTTCTACTGCATTTATTCTACTTTCTCCTTCTTTTGCCAGTTCCATGCTTCGCTTTCATACATACTTCCATTAATTTTTATATATAATTTTATGTGAATAACATGTTTCGTCTGTCTACGGCACATGCGGACATTTGTAGTATTAATGACTTTTAATACTAATTTAACTACACGTGTTTATGTAATAAACATACACATTTTTATTTTATCTCTTTTGCTGTGTAGTGTAAATAAATATTACCCAACTCCACTGCGATATTGATCACAGAAGCACAAATACGTACAGAACAATAATACGGTTTAACAAAGTCATCATTAATTACATTGGCTGTCACCTTTAAGGCCTCCAGACTTATGTTTAGAGATCTTATATTCGAATTGAATATACTTCGAACTGTATGTCGTATTTTTTTCTTTCGGAATAAAACGATCCACCGAATTGATTAATGGAACGTCGGACGCGATGTAAACTTAAAATTTACCAAAGATTAAATCTTGTCATTACAAATTGACTTGTTCAAATAAACGTCTCTACTGGGGACAGTCCTCTTGGCGATGGATTTTTTCTCTCGGAAGCGTGACGTCCATAAATTCGATCATTAGTCACGTAAAAAGGGCGGATTCCTCGCGATTAACGGGAAATGGATGGCGTTTCATAATTAACGCTGGTGATTAATTATTAAGGCGACCTGTCACGGCCGAGTCGAGAGCCATTGTGCGCGGGACGCCGGCTGGTGGCGGGCTGTCTCATCGCCATTTTGGTGTCCTTAGTGACACGTAGATTCTTAGCAAAAATTTACAACATATGAATAAATACACAAAAAAATGTATTTCATACGTACAAAAAAAATTCGCTTGAATTGTGATCATAAGCACTTGGTAAAATAATATTTTTTCATCATCATCATCATCATCATCAGCCGTCTGTCATCCACTGCTGAATGTAGGCCTCTCCCAAAGCCCGCCACCGCCCCCTATCCATTGCCGCTCCGATCCATCCATGTCCAGCAATCCTCTTCAGATCATCGGTCCAGCGGGCAGGGGACGTCCAACTCTACCGAATCCTGTACGCGGTCTCCACTCCAGAACCCGTCTTCCCCATCGGCTGTCGGTTCTCCGACTGATATGGCCCACCGCCACTTCAGCCCGCCTATCCGTAGAGCCACCTCAGTCACATTGGTTTGTTGTCGAATAAATTCGTTTCTAAATCTGTCCCTCAAGGTTATTCCAAGCATGGCTCTTTCCATGGCGCACTTGGCAAACTTGAATTTGTAGACTAGACCTTTTGTCAATGTCCACGTCTCGGCTCCGTATGTCATGACTGGCAAAAAGCACTGGTTGAAGACTTTAGTCTTGAGGCATTGTGGTATTTTGGAAGTGAAAACATGACGTAATTTCCCAAAGGCAGCCCAACCCAACTAAATTCTTCGGTCGGCTTCTTTCTCGAAATTGTTTTGTCCTAATTGTATGATTTGGCCAAGATATGTGTATTCTTGTACCACTTCGAGAGCCGACCCATCGACGGTTACCCGGGATCAGTAACCGTCGAATATTTTTTCATCATCTTATAATATACAATATTTGTAAACTTTTAGCAAATAAATAAATAATTAACTGTCACTAAAAGGCGGGCCACACTGTGATAAACAAGCTGGTTTGAAACCAAAATTTGTATACTGAATGTTATTACTCAAACTTAAACCATGTTCTAGACGTAGTAAAAACGTCGATTTTAGTTAAACCGCGGATGTTTCTGCATACGGTTATCCTTTCAAACTATTCAACAAACATGGTACGTTTATCTCTCTTCCTCGCATTATTTTACCCGGCGTAGAATGAGATAGATAGTCTGGCTCGTTGGTTGGAAACCGATGTTTATCACAGTCTGGCCCGCCTTTAAGGCAAAAACATAAATTCATAACAGTAAACACGGTTGTTTAGTTGTTTTACTTGGATTCAGTTTATATAAATTATATAAATATTGACAAAATAGAGAATGCCCACGCAGGGGGAAACAAATTTGTCACAATTTATATAAATTAAATCCAAGTAAAACCATTGAATAATCGTATTTACTATTATAAATTCATAATAAAGTTTTACAAAACTAATACCTCAACCAGAAAGTGGGGCAAAAAGAGAAGGATAGAGTGCCGGATCGGTTAAAGTTGGCAGTCCATTTTTTCTGCCTACCCCTTCGGTGAGACGGTGTGATGGTTAGTTCAACCATCAAATAGGCAAAAATATACAAATCCCCAAAATGTGTTCAGGACGACCATCGTGGCAAGTGGTTAAAGCTCTGACTGCCATACCGAAGGTCTCGGGTATAATTCCCGGCAAAAGCAGTGTGATTGTCACACTGTCTTTATTCTGGTGTAGAAGTAGCATGTTTTTTTACTACTCTTAAAATGACGAAATATATATTTGTGTGTTCTTTGGAATCTTCGAAGAATCCGTGCCTCTTGTTATCCTCTTCGACCAACGTTTCGGATATCGTAGCAGTCTCCATCTTCGAGGTATTATAATATAATACATATATAATACCCTGATGATGGAGGTTGCAACGAATAACGAACAAATATCAGAAATAAGAATACCAAGATACAAGGATATACCGAAAATTGCAAATAACATTTTTCCACAAACCATAAAAGTTTAAGTATTTATATTATATTATACGAGTATAATGCCTTCAAATAAAATATTTCGCAGTTTTTATGTGTAAATATTTAAAATAATTTCATATTTAACGAATATAATTCAAACTATATTCCCAATAGCGATACCGTGCCGCCGGCCAATTGCTAAGACTGGCACCCGAAGAAATAAATTAAGTGTCAATTTTTAATGCCATGGAATGAAATTAACATTTGATAGAACATGATGTCGACCTTTGGGGCAGAGTGGAAAGAGCTCTGACTGCCATACCGAAGGTCCCGTGTTCGATTCCCGGCGATGGCATTGTGATAGTTACACTGCCTTTGGTCTGGCGTAGAATTCACGTCTCAATAATAAATAAAATAGCAATAGATTAGCTACCTATCACATATCACGAGAATCAATATGATAGCTATACCCTTTACATCGATTTGGCTCGCGATGTAATGATGTGATGTAGGTCTATTTGTCCCTGATAATTACCTTCGTCAAATACAGCACAGATTGTTTTATTTGCCGCTCTGCAGAACTAACCTGCCAATGGTTATGCCTGTGGGTAGGGCAATCTTATTGCTTAATCGGGTCGCCTCGGAGGTCGGCATATTTCGTGATAGTGTGAGTTGCCTCAGGGATGCAATATCAATGTTATGATTATTTCTAATTTTTTAGCTTATTTTGATTTTTATGCTTCTCTTTTAAATTCTCATAATGTAAATGCAAACGATCTGGAAATATGTATGTAATGTTTGTAATTTTTATTAAAATAAATTATGTAAAGAGCGATTCAACCAAATAAATAAATAAATATATGTTATGCTATTTTGCTTCATTTAACAAAATACCATCGAAGAAAATAGCTCAGCCCTGAAATTTCGTAGCCCTTGAGCGAGCCGTAACGTCATCTCAGATGATTGATGCTTTAATGTATAAAATAATTTTGCAGAAGTCGTAAACAAACGTGAATTAATGCGTGCAGATAACAGGAACGTCCGTTGTGCGTGATGGATGGGGTGGAAGCAGTAAAAATGTTACCTATCCATGATATATGGTGACTATTTACCTTAATTGGTAGCCGCCCTTATCTGGTTCTAACAAAAGTAATATAATTGTATGATACAAACGCAAACGACGGGTTTCCTGTATTTAAATTGAGGCATTTTAGAAAATATCCATCAAAAAAATATCAATCACGGCTATTCGCTAGGCAGAAAAAATTGACCGCCACACTGATCTTTTCCTGACATCCTTTACTTGCTCCTTAACATTCATACATCGTGTTTTGTACGCACGTCTTTTTCTCCGACACCCCATTATATTATATACATATATAATATTTTTTAATCTAATGTATTTTTAAATCATACATACCTGAAGATAGAGACGGCAACGATCTCCTAAACGTCAGTCTAAGAGAATACAAAGAGATATGGACATGCCCAGGCAAAACTAGCAGTGTTTTGTTTTATATATCTTTATAGATATATGTTAATGATGTAAATGGAACCTTAAATAGAGGAAGACCGAGGAAAACGTGGCACGAACAAATAAATCAAATATTGAATGTCGGCCATGTGAGGGGTCAAAGAAAACGACGCGTGCATGACACGATGTATGAATGTTGAGGAAGCGAGAGAAATATGTCAGGAAAGAAAAGTGTGGCAGTATATTCTTTCTGTCTACCCCTTCAGGGAGACGGCGTTATGGTTAGATAGTTAGTTAGCTAGTTAGATTTTTAAATTGACACGATTGGTTCTGATTTTGAAAATTTGGTTTGGTTCATGTGGTTCTCCCGTAAATTTAAGATATTGGTGTATAAGTGAATTATTTTAGTCAATTTGACTGTTTCCGCACATTACAAAAGTTAATTGTGACTCGTGTTGGATTGTTTTAGTGCCTAATTACAGTTATTTAAGAACGGTGGATACGTAAAATATAAATAAAATAAACACAAAAAGTCCCGATCGTCCAGCTGACAACATGTGCACAATCTATGATCAAATACTTTGGTTTCTTCTATGAGAGAGGCGTTTCGAATATCATTGCAATCTCCATAATTATATTGAGTGACAAATGTTTAACTGTGTCGGGGCTGTACCGTGCCGCCGGCAATAGCCAACTTTTAATGTGTTTATTTGATAGCATATAACATTCGCCCGACTAGCTACCTGTATAAAATGTAAACATGCCATTGCAATATTAGTTCTGGCAAAAGCTAATAAATCACACTTCACGTCACAATCCTCACGTGAGCATATAGTAGTTGGTACATAATATTTTATAGTCCTTTTTATATAGGCTGTGAATTAAATATTTTACGATCGCTGCCTCGTTATGCTACCGCGAATGTTGACTCTATTGCCCTTATCAAATCGTAAAATACTCCGGACGAATTCATAAAATATTATTTTGTGAATATTTTAACATGGGATTATGCATACTGCCTACGAGGTAAGCTTTTTATTCTTGGAATACAGGTCCCCTTGTCGTTCCACTCCTATCAGAGGTTGGACAACATCATGGCTATTTCTACCCTTGATACAGCAGCTCTAAACAGGGATGTTAGGCTGCAAAAAAAACATTCTTAAAGGTTTTCTAGTCTAACTAACTAACTAACTAACCATCACGCCGTCTCCCCAAAAGGGTAGGCAGAAAGAATGGAGTGCCACACTTTAATCGATGCGGCACTCCATCCTTCTCTTTTCGCCATCGCGAGAGACGCGGTGTGATGGGTTGCGAACCTCATCGCCACCAAAAGACATCACCCGCGCACACTTCGATCGTTCAACGTCTACATAATAAATCTAAAACAAATTATCTAAAATACAATGATATAAAATAAAATAACAAAAATAATTTAACACGTATTGTTATTTTAAATGGTGCACTTGTCGTCAGCTGGACGATCCAGACATTTGTGTTTATTTAATTTTTATTCCACGTTATCCACTGTATTTTTAATTTACTGTAATTAGGCACTTAAAACAATCCAACACCAGCAAGAACTAAAAATATTATTGAAGAATTTATTCAAATTGTCATTGGAACAAATGAAAAATTTATTTTTACACCTGTCAGAATTCTTTTTATAAACGAAAAAACTTATATAATTTTAACACCCAAACAGTAAAAACGTAATTTTTTGTCACAAATAACTATCATGAAGAGCGGTAATAATCAAATTGACCAAAACAATTCACTTATACACGAAATATCTCCAAATTGACGGGAGCACCATATGAACCAAACCAAATTTTCAAAATCAGAACCAACCAATCAGGTTTTCTAGTCAGGAGTTATTTTTTTCTCCCGACACTTTGTGTTCCGTTAATTTTACCTTGAACAAGGTAAAGGTGCAGGTCCAAGGCAAAAGTGCAGGTCTAAGGTAAAAGTGTACGTCCAAAGTAAAAGTGCAGGTCCAAGGTAAATGTTCAGATCCAAGATAAAAGTGCAGGTCCAGAGCTTGAAAACTAATTTCTTCTTAATTAATCCGAATGAAAACATCAATTTTCTAGAAGTTTTATTATATTTTATGGGAATGACATTTTTCGCCCTTCTAAGGCATTATCAAATGTCACATTTGATAATGCCAAAGAAGGGTGAAACATGTCATTCCCATTAAATATAACAACACTTAAAAAAACGGACGTTTTCATTCGTATATTTTTTTTTTAATATGGAGTTTCACAACATTGTTCAAGAAAGAATAAATTGATTAAGACCTTATCAAGACAAAACATGTCCCATACAATATAATGAAACTTCTAGAAAACAGGCGTTTTAATTCCTATTAATTAAAGATTAAATTATTCATTAATTTTTATTATTACGTCATTCTAACACGTTTGTTCGTGATGACTTGCACTGTGTCGCCTGTCCACAAAATGACAAATAGACTAACATTATTTATCATACAAATAACTCCGCATCACTGACATGTCATTTGTTAAATTATTTCGTATATTTTGAACACTATTCACCGTTTGTTTCAGTCACTTCAACTGTTCGGAAAATGAAAGTCACGGTCAGTTTCAATCTCTGACATGAACGATCAATTAACGGATATGGGGGTACGACAAGGAAGATGAATGTGGGAAATGAGAAGTTGTCTTAATGCTTCAAAACCGTATTCTCTTCAAAGTCCAGGATAAAATATAATGTTTATAAGGAAAATATTTCAAAGACGACCCGCGTTGCCGAGTGGCCACAGATATGATTGTCACACAAAAGGTTCATGGTTCGATTCCCGGCGACGGCAGTATGATTATCACACTCTTTTTGGTCTCTCACGTGACAATAAATTGGCGATAGATTAGCCTATCACATGTCATAAGAATCAATATAATATTTATACCCTTTAAATCGCTTTGGCTTGATGTAATAAGCGGTTTATATAATAATGATAAATAACAATTAAAATTTGAAAAGTTGTTATCGTTCACTTATTACAAAGTCGATGCGTTCTTTCAAATCGGCAACTTAAATGTATTTATGTTTAGATGATGAAGAATTTGAATTTGAAATTTAGTGTTTATTTTTATTTTCAAAATGTCAATAATCAAAATGTGAAGAATTTGAATTTGAAATTTAATGTGGTGGCTTATTGGCATTTTTATTTTCAATTCAAAGGCATTATCAAATGTGACATTTGTTAATGCCTTAACTAGGCGAAACATGCCATTCCCATAAAATATAATAAAGCTTTTAGAAAACGGATGTTTTTATTCGCCTAAATCGATCATACCTAGTCAATCGGAATAATAATTAATTTATGAACGAACACTGTATTTTTTTACTATTATTATAAAAATAGTGTTCAGAGCCAATCTCGTTGAGCTTATATCATTTTCCCGAAGTTGAAATTATTATATCATACGAGTACATTGGAAACGTAATAGCTGTTAAAATGTGTAACACTGATCATCACACCACAATTTTTACTATTAATTTTTTGAGTGTCAGGACGACTGTTTCGCCAACCGACGCACATAGGTGGATTTAAATGATTTAGGCGGTCAAAATTATTTTACGGTGTATTTTGACTTCAAATCATAAATATAATCGTAAAAAATTGTCCTTAGTAAAAAAAAATTTTTTCCCAGCCAAAAATATAAAAAAATACTAAATCTCGAGGAAATTTTTTATTTTTTGTTACAAATTTTACAAACAAAAAAAAAATCTAGTAACAGATTAATAATTGAGGTGCAAATAAGTATTTTAAATTTGTTTATACATTTATGGACAAATCTTGATCCATGTCTGAAATATCGGTTTCGGTATTAGGGTCAGCTGGTAGTAACATATTCATTGTTTCAGGGCAAAATGAACCTGGTTTGATCGGTTTTTTGTTTGTTTCATGCTACTTAATAGTGGATCTGAACTCAATAATAATCTATTATATATGTATATCAAGGTTGCATTCCTCCCTCGAGAACTTTCTTGCGTAGTTTTCGCGGTATAATCGAAAGTGCTTATTTCTGGCTTCTGCTGCCTCTTCCGACAACTGTCCTATGGGTAATAAGGCATTTTCAATTACAACTGCACCATGAATCAATATTTTATGCAAGGTCGGAGTCATTGGGTGCCAACTATATAACTCGACATACAATTTCGCAGTTGCCATGGCATATTCATCAAATCGTTATATTTCCCGTAGTATTTTCGAAGCATCCCTTTTCCCTCGAGCCTGTAATGTTGTTTGCGCTGCATGAACGATTACTTCTTTATTAAGCGAAGAACGTATTTCCTCCGTTTTTCTTCTTTTAGTCCTCTCACTAGAATCTTCAAATGATTTAGAAGGCCGACCTGGTCGAGTTTGCTTGTTTGCTGAAAGTTCAAATGTTTCTTCTAACCACTTTTCATAAGTTTTAAGAAACATTGCCTCTTTTCTAAGGGCTTTCGACCATTTTTCTTTCATTGGTGTTTTAAAATATGCAAATCTTTGTTTGAAACTGCTTAGATTATCTGGAGTGTCAACACAATAGGACAATAGGTGATTTTCTAGATATTTAATTTCTTCATCGAAATTAGGTAAATCTTGCTGCTGCATTTGATCGTAAAGATATTTACAACTTACGGTTTTTGTACCCAATGTATCAGATATACCTAAAATAGAGAAAATCACACTTTATTACATTTTAAGAAAAAGTTGTTAAAAAAAAGTGATGTCATCCTTTTTAAAAAAATAGCTGTAATTTGGTCAACCGCAGCTATCCGCAGCCAAATTTTATGTCATTAATTAGTCAAATATAAGATGTATACAATACAGGAACAAACATTAGGCGATAGGACGCGATAATATAACAAAATGTCTTATAAACTTGAAAATTAAGTAAAAATTTCATTACTAGACCACCTTTTTTTGAGGTTCTACAAATAATATAAAATAACTTTTAAAGTATGTTAAACATATCAAAAAATATTGATCATTACTTGAGTTATTTGAATCCATAACGATAACTTCGAAATATTAGGTGGACAAGGCAAAATTCGCCTTGTTAAATGTTTATACTGAGAGCGCTAAGAACAATGACGACGTGCACTTCGTTAGGCGGACATGTTTCAACCACCTGCGTGCACACACGGTAAAAGATTCGAGGTTGGGGATAGTCAATTATTGTTACTGGGACATTTCTTTGGATCTAGGATTTTTTTGGTATTTTTAACATCGATTTTGAAATTTGACTTATGACCGGCTAATTCTTAACAATCCACGTAAGTGCGACGCTGGCACCATCAGGTGTTACCAATAACAGATACAAATTAAAAAACTTACTATTTATATGGTAAAAAACTCATTTGAAACTTATCGGGAATTATTAACTAAAATGTGTTTTGACTTGAAAAAATCATAAATTTAAAAATCCATGGTATTTTTTACTAACAATTTAATACTTTTAATTCATTTTATTGAAAGTAAATTCATTAGGTACAACTGACATTTTTGGGAAGATTTCATCATCGGATGTTGTTATGTTCCTTGTGTGGCGTGTTGCCCCAAATCGAAAACAACAACAACAACAAACCATCGCCCCGTTTCTCCGCAAGGGTAGGCAGAGAGAATGGACCGCCACACTACTCTATCCTGACACACCTCTCTAGCTTACTCCACATTTATACAATGAGTCATACACGCACGTCGATTCTGCCGGTTTCCAACATGACCAACCTTTAAAATTTGATTAATTCGGTCGTGCAATTTTTTCCCCAAATCTAAATCTTAAATATTTCATAATTATGATGTGACTTTGGGGAAAATATATCGTATTTTCGTTTTACTTTTTTCAGAAGATTGGATATAAAGTAAAACATTACGTCACAGAATATCAAAATAGTTATAAGAAAGTATCGCATATATATATATCAAATGATAATACTAGAAAATAAAATATTCTTAAAATTATATTTCCATCATATGGAAAGATAAATAAAAATGTGTTTATTTATAAAATATTCATTAAATGTAAAGAATATGAGGCACGACAAAAGACATTAAAATGAAAACATAAACAGTCGGAAAAATCTTATCATGTTCGGTGTGTAAGCTTAGAAAAGTTGACGTAGAGGACTTGCGTTCAATCCTGCACACAATCCTGTTCCTTCTTCTTCATAATAAGCTTTTTTTCTGCTTACTTAGAATATTGTATTGTACAAATACTGTTAATATATTCATTTAAATCCTTTCATATTTTTAATGTTAACTTTTAACGTTAAGAGATACGAGAAATAAAGAGTTGCAACTTATTATCCTAGGAAAAATTATTGAAACACAAATTGACGGAAAAAGAAGAAAATCCCGGCTAGAAAACCTTCGAGAATAGTTCAGTTGCAGCGTGATATCCCTATTTAGAACTGCTTAATTTGTAGTTAATAAAATACAAAAACATTTTCCAACCTCCAACCTCAACTTTTTAATAATTATCTTGTTAGAATTTCGCTTAATACTTTGTATAACAATTCTTATCTTCCCCATATATTCTAATTCAATTATTATTCTAATTGGTTTTTGTTTTCTAACTAACTATCTAACTAACCATCGTGTATTTCACCGGAAGGGTAGGCAGAGCGGATGGCGCCATTCTGCTCTGTCCATGTTAACGATGTAAACGGTACAAGAAATAGAGGAAGGCCGAGTAAACGTTACAGGATCAATCACTGGAAATGTCCATTAACATAAATTTTCTTTACCATTCTTTATCAATTAATTTTATTTTTATTGTTATGCTTGTTGTAATGTACACTTTAATATGTGTAGTATTCGGTTTGGCAAACATCAAACCGAGTAATACTCGTACTCGGTAACTCGTTAAAACTTGTACTCGGCGCATCTCTAGTATTTTAGATAGTTAAAAATATTTTTTTCATTTAAAATAATTTTTTCATTTGTTCCAATGACAATTAGAATAATTTCTTCAATATTATTTTTAAGTTCTGACTGGTGTTGGTATGTTTAAGATGTCTAATTACTGTTAATTTTAAAAAAAACTATGAACACGTGGCACATAAATTAAATAGACAATATGTGCACCATTTAAAAAGAACATTTTGTGTTAATTTTTTTTTATTGTGTTATTTTATTTTATATCATTGTATTTTATATTATTTGTTTTACATTTATTTTGTGGACGTTGGACGATCATGGTGTGCGCGGGAGATGCCTATTGGTGGCGATGAGGTTCGCAACCCATCACACCGCGTCTCCCGCGGGGCGAAAAGAGAAGGATGTAGTGCCGCATCGGTTAAAGTGCGACAGTCCATTCTTTCTGCCTACCCTTTCGGGGAGACGGCGTGATGGTTAGTTAGTTAGTTAGTTTATTAATGTATAGTTTTGTCGCAATACGTTTTAATATACCCTGACATGAAGATCAGCAGCAAAGTGAGAATTTATAAGACTTGTGTGCGACCTATCATGACAAATGGAATCGAGTACCTACAGGGCTGACACAGGTCGAGTACAGGTCAGAAATGAAGACGCTCAGAAATATATCTGGCAAGACACTGCAAGAGAGGATAAGGCAGACACGGATAAGGGAGATATGCGAGGTCGAGGATGACGCTATGTGGGGAAGGCAAAGGAGAAGATACTGGTATGCACACGTGAGGAGAATGGATCCATCCAGACTCCCCTTTATTGTGTTTCACGGCCAGCCCCAAGGTAGATGACCCCCGGGCAGACCACCAAAAAGATGGATCGACTGCTGGGAGTCGACTTCGCAGGAGACCAATTCATTTTAAGAAACAGGCCAATAGGCCTACACTAAGATTAATAATCATTAAGATGATTTGGATACATGGAAACAATGAATGAAGAATGAATAGTAAAAAATATATGTATTTTAACGATGTTAATGGAACTAGAAGTAGAGGAAGACCGAGAAAAGCGTTACACGATCAAATAAATCAAATATGGAATGTCGGCCACGTGAGGAGAAATCGACGCGCGTGCATGACACGATGTATGAATGTTGAGGAAGCGAGAGAAATATGTCAGGAAAGAAAAGTGTGGCAGTCCATCCTTTCTGCCTACGGAGACGGCGTAATGGTTAGTTAGTTAGTTTTTTTTTAATACATCAGAAAACATGTAGAACATTGCACATGGCTTGTTATTGAAAATGAATAAAGGGTAGGTGGCAGAGGTATGAAGTATATGCGAGTAGACAGGAGGTAGGTATATTGGTGTCAGTCGGTGATGGATGTCAGGGGAGTGCTGGAGGGTTGAAGGGGCGCCCTAGGGGAGGCAAGGGAGGGAGGAAGATATGATGAATGAACGTCTGACATACTCTCACCATCCATCACACAAGAGAGAGCTGTTATATTGTTATGTCATGTCGCGGGAAACATTAACGATACATAATCGTTTTTTTTTTCTTCTTTGTAAAAATGAGATTTTTTAACCTGGTTTGAGTTTAATTTATTTTTAAATCTGAATTATAATAAATTATATTCTAAGGCATACACGAATGTTAATAGTTTTATATATTAAATGGTGAATCAAAATATTTATTATACGCATTAAAATATTATTGCAACATTAGCGTGAATGGTGAAAATTTGGAGCAAGTAGATGAGTTCATGTATTTGGGTAGTATGTTAACAAAATATGGACGAGAGGAGAGGGATATTAAAAGAAGGGTTGGGGCAGGCAACAAAGTGAATGGTGCACTTAAAGTTGTCATCGCAAACAAAAACCTATCAAAAAAGCTAAAATGGCAGTGGACAATGATGTTCTTGAATCGACCCTTATGTATGAAAGCAAAGCATGGAGCTGGCAAAAGAAGGAGGAAAGTAGAATAAATGCAGTAGAAATGAGATCTCTTAGACAAATGTATGAATACTAAGTGTATGATGGAGTATCGAATGAAAATATAATAAATAAATGCGGTGCGAATGATGGTGTTACGAACAAAATAATGAAAGGATTATTAAGATGGTTTGGATAAACGGAAAGAATTAATGAAGAAAGAATGGTAAAAAAATTATATGTTAACGATGTAAATGGAACTTGAAATAGAGGAAGACCGAGGAAATGTGGCACAATCAATTAAATCATATATTGAATGTCAGCTACTTGAGGAGTCAGAGAAATCGACGCGCGTGCATGACACGATATATGAATGTTGAGGAAGAAAATAAAAGTGTGGCAGTCCATTATTTCTGCCTACCTCTTCGGAGAGATGGCATGATGGTTAGTTAATTTTAGTTAGTTATTCGATTAGTTATTACGAGATTCTCCTTTGAAGCTCTGCAGACTGATTATTTCTGGAAAGTTAGATGTTCTGTCCGAGATACATACTTGTATTCGTTGACTTCTTCTATTAGCTATCTTTGTACATATAAGTTCTTGAAATATATTAAAAGTGAGCAATTATTAGCACAGATTCTTATCAGAATGTTACATTTCCGTATATAGGTTTTTGCTGATGTACATATTAGATTATTGATTCCGTTCGCATGCAGTCAGGAAACATCAATAAGTCGCATAATTTGTCATCCATCTAGCAACTCTGTCAGCCATCATTTTTGTATATTTACATTATCCGAGATTATGGATGATGAATTGGTCGAAACACGTCACATCCCAGAAATTAATGTGGACCTAAGCCGAGTTGATGCCATCGTGAGTGACAAGGTAAACATACATGATGGATAAATATGTTATTCCACGCTCAAATAAGGCACTCATAACTCACATATGGACAGCTAAATTCGTACCAAATCGGAGCAAGATATTATAAGTACAAATTATAATATATCAAGGGCTCAATGCTATAAATAGGTAACTCAAAAAATTATTTATTGTTTCTTGAACTATGATGTAAAACTCCAAATTATATTAATTATACGATGTAAAAATAGTCCATTATTTTGGACGAAACACTATGACACATCAACATTATTACAATTGAAATTTATAACACTGTTATAATATCACAATTTATTTTTATTCACTGAGAATGTCGCGACAGCTGTTTCGTCAACCGATGTTAGCATCATCAGAAACTTTTTTGTAACACCTGTGGTATAAATTTTAACAGTAAGAATATAAAAATAATACACTTGTTTAATTTGTATATAAACCACTTTATACGAGTATATTATAAACACAAATGTGGTTTCGCTCTTGCCTGAGCTTCGTCAGGATAACAGAATATGCTTGTATTAATAATAATGTTACACCACAGATTAATTGCTTATTAAAGTATAATTAATACGAATAAAAACGTCTGCTTTCTAGACGTTTTATTTTTATGTTATGTGAATGACATGTTTCGCATGTCTAAGGCAGTATCAAATGTCTCAAATATAACGCATTAGACAGGCTAAACATGTCATTCTCATAAGATATAATAAAACTTCTAGAAAGTAGACGTTTTCATTCGTATTAATCAAAAAATTATGTTCTGCGTAGTTGGCCATCGTAGTATCGATATGATAACATACAAATTTATAATACATTCGTCCATAAGATCTCATTTCTAATGCATTTTTATTCCAATTTAATCCATCTTTCGCCAGTTCTATGCTTCACTGAGAGAGAGAGAAAGAGAGTATTGAGTAACGAAACTAAAAAAAAACATAATTCCAAGTAGCACAGCTAGACTTTTAAGTCAAATACAATAGGGTCAATACAGTATTATGTAAGAACTAAAAAAAATAGCTCGTTACCTCAAAACTTTTCATCTGTGGGACCATTTGTCACGATGTACAAAGCAAAATAAAATTTCATAATTGCATGTATACATTCATGTCGCAGTGATCCAACTATAAGCCCTCTATTGTCGCATCCCAGCTCGCGTGGCTTCGTCCTTTCTTCATTCTTTCGTATCCTGAGACAACAGCCACCACACGCATCTTCCTTTGTGAAGGATTTCTCGGGAAAGTCGCCTTGACAAAGACCCTACGCCATTTGTATAAAACCAATGTCAAGCGGTAACTGTATGAGGGTGTCGAACAATCGAGAAACTCACTCTGTGTGACGTGAAGTGATTTATTACTGGCTTTTTTTCTTCTCGGACTAGGGTTCGCATTCGACAGGGTCCTTTCGGAGGAGAATGTCTTTATAATTAGCGCGATCATATCTCAGGCCTGTGACAGTTCCTTTTGCTGCTAATTATTATGTGCTGAAGAATGATCGATCGTCTTATGTTTTTGAGGATCAGATATGCACGTCGAATTTAATGACACTTCCCATCAGGATAGATAAAAACGTAATGAGAGTCTACATTAAAAATACGAATGAAATAAGATCTATTAGACGAACGTGTAGAAAATCAGTGGATGATAGAAGAGTGCTGTTCAAATGAAAGTATTATGAAATAATAATAAAAATAACATTAAATAGTCCATTGTTTTGGCCGAAACACTGTGATACCTCAACATTTTAAACTGTTAAATTAAATAACTTTGATTTATGTATCACAATTTATTTTATTTTACTCGACAGCTGTTTCGTAAACCTATTTTGACATCATCAGGTGATACAATATTAACTGCTGAACGCGGTCTCCTCGAAGATCGACGTCTTTCATGTTAGTGAAAGTACGTTCAGAGGGCAAATTCTCTTGACTTTGGAGAGTATATTGTCTTCGTAATGTCGAACCATCTCTCATGCGTTTCTGGTATTATACAATATACAATATATTATTTTACCTTTTCTCAATAGATGCTTTAAACCTTAATTTTGTAATGTCTATTGATGAAATAAACTGATTTGATTTTGAATTTTTAATTGTATCTCAATAGAGACGAAGAAACAAACCGGAAACTGAACATGGATGATCAAGGCGTTTACAGGACCCATGACCCGTCATTGGTTGGGCTAAGCGCACGCTCTATGCAATTACAACATTCCCCATTCCACCATTGTTATTATGATCATGCATGATACATTTTTGGAAGTTGTATATATACTCCAAATCCATACCTATCTTCACGTGTCAGTTCCAGTTAGCCATCAATGTAGATTTGATTGTACTAATTAATTTTTTAAGATTAATCTATACAATCCACCCACTAACGCCATCTATGAAGAATGATTGTTTAGTATTTAGCAAACTACTTTATTAACACAATGCGAAGAGGCTACCGCCTCCTAGCGCACTGTTTTAGAAGTCGCCTGGAGTATCACTCCTCTATTGAGATACAATTAAAAATTTAAATTAACCACCCACAGGTGAAAATCCAGGATTCGTATACAGATATAAGTATACATTTCACAAATATTTGATTTGATTTTGATTTGAAAATCGACATGCCTGCATGTCACGAAGTATGAATGTTGAAGAATCGATAGAAGTATGTTAGGAAAGAACAGTATGGAGGTCGATTATTTCTGCCTACCCCTTAATATAGACGGCGTGATGGTTATATATTGTAGTTATTTACTTGAAATAATAATAATAATTAGGCTAATTTATATTGCGCCGTTTTCGTGAATAACTCACCCCATGGGCGCTTTGACAATGTATTTTTTAATCGTGGGAGCTGTATATGACACTTGCAATCAGATAATACTCGTATGTGTCACCATTTATTTTGTTTCCAGCTCCAACCCTTCTTCCAATATCTTTCTCCATTCTTCCAACTCTTGTAAACATGCTTTCCAGATAAACAAATTCGATAACTTACTCTAATTTCTCACCGTTCGCACTTATGTCACAATCTGTCATACATTCTTCCTTTTCAAATAACATAACTTTAGACATTGACACGTTCATCACAATGTCATACTTATTGCATACTTCGTACATTCTTGACACTAGAATTTGTAGTTCGTCCATGCTGTCAGCGATTAAACAGCGTCGTCTGCAAATAGCAAACAGCTGATGGACATATCGTTCATTTCGCTTTTAGAGAAGCCTAGAAGCTCGAAACACTTGCAAGTCTTTGTTAGTCATATTTATATATGTTTAACCAAAAAAGCTAGAATACAGTGCACAATGGTGTTCTTCTACCGACCCTTATGTATGGAAGCGAACCATGGAACTGGCAAAAGAAGGATGAAAGTAGAATAAATGCAGTAGAAATGAGATCTCTTAGACGAATGTGTGAAAATTCTGTGTATGATAGAGTGTCGAATGAAAATATAAGAAGTGAATGCGGTTCGAATGATGGTGTCCTGAACAAAATAATGAAAGGATCATTAAGATGGTTTGGACGAATGAAGAAAGAATGGTAAAAAAATATATGTTAATGATGTAAATGGAACCAGAAAAAGAGGAAGACCGAGGAAAACATGGCACGATCAAATAAATCAAATATTGAATGGCAGATGTCATGTGAGGAGTCAGATAAATTGACGCGCGTGCATGACACGATGCATGAATGTTGAGGAGGCGAGAGAAATATGTCAGGAAAGAAAAGTATGGCGGTCCATTCTTTCTGCCTACCCCTTCGGGGAGACGGCGTGATGGTTAGTTAGTTAGTTGGTTAGTTAGTTAACAAAAACTTTTCGTATTACTTCGAAAAAATGTTCAACCAAAACCAACGCCAAAGCATGTAGATGTTAAAACGAGACATGTAAATAAATAAGCCAGTCGGCAACGCACGATTTTTAATAATGGGGCAAATCGTGAGGTTCCACGCATTGTTTCGTGGTTATTCTTTCGAGGTCCATAAATCCGATCTGGAAGCTGTCAGGCGTATTATTACAGCACACACGGCACACCGTTCACACAGAATCACTCGAATTCTAAACGCGGAGGGCCATTGAGATCTCTTCGGATCCGGTGGCATTATGGGGCACAATGCCGTTTGTTGGCCAATTCCAGGGGCTTGAATCGCGACATCGCAACTGACATTTCAATTTATATATTTTTTTTATTTATTGTTTTTTTTTTAAACCATCCTGGCGCCCAATTAAAGGTTAATAAATAATATCATTTGTCTTCTATGTTCGCCTTAACTAAAAACTTACTAATTTCTAATCGATCGCGAATATCAATCAGACGCAGAGTTCACATGTAGATTTAAATAACTTCTTAATGCGCCCTTGAGGTGATTATATCATAAAAACGGCGCTTTAAAAGTTAGCATATTATTATTATTATTATTATTATTATTATTATTATTAACGATGATATTTAAAATAAATGTTTATAACATCTGTCAAAACTCATCATATTTGTAACAATTTTATAATATTTTAAATATCTTTATAATATCACTGAAGAAAGACCGGGTTGCCCGAAACATGTCTGATAATTTATTTTATTTTATTTTAAAGTAAGTGTTGTATATACAAAGTAGGTATACATAAAGAAAAAGACAAATAATATTATATGTATTTAAGAGTATAATATATACCATTAAATTACACGGTGTTTGACCTCCCATCTGGGGTAACCTCTTCTAGGGGGGCATTTTTCGCACTGTATAAATATTGTCAAAAGAAAAAATACGAAATTAGGGAATAAATAGAATACAAAGCATATCTTAATGTGCATTATTTTAAAACTAATTATCTTTTACGATGTATTAATACTATTTAGTTATTTTAAGTATTTTACATTCAATCCTATTTTTTTTTTTACTTTGATGTAACAGGTTTTTTTATATTTGTCTTTTGTCATTTCTTGTGGGCGTGTATTTATTTATTCATTACATTGTACAGTTTGAGTCCGAAAAGGTGGTACTGATGTTACCACACTCACTCACACTTACATATTTAGCAATTAGTTTTATAACTTAAGTACTATATAGAAAACACCTATGTCTGTTAGAAACCATGTCTGACAGCCATACAAACGAATATTTAATACATAAGTTATTACTATTGTTTGAGTAGCTTTATATCCATCATTATGGCGTAATGTAGAAGAAAATAAATATTGATTTTTAAAATATATTTAAGGCATTATTGACGAGAGATTTCTAACCTCTTACCTCATTTAGCAATTAATTTTATATCTTAAGTCCTATATATTGTAGAAAACACCTCTGTCTGTTAGGAACCATGTCTCTCAGCCATACAAAATAATACTTAATACATAAGTTTTTACTATTGTCTGAGTAGCTTTATATTCATCATTATTATGATACTTTATGAGTTATAGCCAGAAGTTTATGAAACATACATTTATTAATAATTAATTATGTTGCTTACGCCGTTATGGCGCAGCACCGTCCAGCGGCGGGCACAATCGCGCGGATTCATCAGCGTCCGTCTCCATTTGTGCGGATGTGTCAAGTCGCCCCCCGCTACGCCACTGAGACTGGAGTGATTTGTGAACTGCCAGCCCCGCGGCGGGCGGTGCTTTACCATACTTCACTTTTGACACGGCCTCCCAGGGGTGTAGCCTTCCTTTTTAGTTTACAATAATTATAAAGTTCAATACGTACAATGAGATCTCTTAGACGAATGTGTGTAAAAATCTGTGTATTATAGAGTGTTGCTGAAAATATTACCAAGAGCAAAGCTTTCCATTTTCCTGTTTATCGCACTAACTACGCTCAGAGCGCGGCATTGTATCGAATCCGTGATAACTACAATAAGCATTTTGATGACATTGATGTTTTCCATTGGAACGAGCGAAATTAAAAAAAAAATGATCGGAGCAACATTTAGGCTTGGATGTGACCACGGTGTTTATAACCTATAATTTAAAACTTATTTTTATTTATCTTTATTTTATTTTTTATTTCCAGTATCTACTATAAGTATTTTTTACTTAAATATTATGTCTAGCCTTATTTTGTCTTAGTTTAACTTAATTTTTTTTCATTTGTTATTTTTTCAACTATTATTTTATATTTGTGGTAGCATGTAATTGGCCTTACTTTAATTATTCTAAATGTTTTATTATATGTATTATGTTATTGATATCACTGTATGTTACCCTTAATAAATAAATAAATAAATAAGAAATGAATGCAGTGCGAATGAAAGTGTTATAAACAAAATAATGATAGGATCATTTAGTTGGTTTTGACAAGTGAAAATAATGAATAAAGAAAGAATGGTAAAGAGTATATACTAACGATGTAAATGGAACTAGAAATAGAGGAAGACCGACGAAAACGTGGCATGATCAAATACATCAAATTGAATATCGGCCACGTAAGGAGTCCGAGAAATCGACGTGCCTGCATGACACGATGTATGAATTTTAGGAAGCGAAAGAAGTATATCAGGAAAGAAAAGTGTGGCCGTCCATTTTTTTTACCTACCCCTTCGGGGAGACGGCGTGACGGTTAGTTGGTTAGTTCGTTTTAAAGAGTTCATTGATGTCGTTTTTTCCCTTGTATTAAAAAGTTTTGGTTTTCGCAGCGTTTCGGCACTTATAATCAAGACATTCCTAATCGCAATATCGACTGCTTCACGTTCAGGCTCTCAATGAAGTAGAATTACTTTATTGAAGGTGGTTATTTTCTATGCTTCTTCGTCTTCTTCTTCTTCCTCTTTTAATAGATCTGTAGATCTGTTTTTATGGCGTCGAGGTCTCCTGGGACACAGAACTCCAACTGTCTCGCCATCTCTTCGCAGGTCTTCCGGGTTGGCGAGTTCTCCTTGTCACGTTGTTTGCGGCTGCTTGGAGGAGTCTATCGTCGCTCATTCGTTCTACGTGGTCGCGCCAGAAGCGTCTTCTTTTCCTGCCCCATCTGACAATATCTTCAGTATCTTTAAAGCATTCCATTTTCCATGCAATGCTTTAAAATGACAAATAGTTCCTTTTTGTATATACGACGACAACAGTTGACAGTTCCTCCATTGGCACCAGATGTCCAGCCCACCGTTGGAGTTTTACAAATCTTTGACAGCTCTCAACGTCCTTCTCTCAAATGCAAAAATGAATCTCTCCGCGTTATTTGTCAATATCCGAATTTCGGTGGCATATGTCAGAACTGGCTTAGACGAATTATGTTAAAAACAAATTAATACGATCAAAGCATTCTTTGGTGGTATAAACTAACTAACAACCACGCCGTCTCCCCGGAGGGGTAGGCACAAATAATGTAACCCCACACTGTTCTGTCCTGACGTACTTTTCTCGATTCCTCTACATTCATACATCTTGTCATGCGCGCACGTCGATTACTCCGACTCCTCACGTGACCGACATTTAATATTTGATTGATTTGATCGTGCCACGTTTTCCTCGGCCTTCTTCTATTTCTAGCTCTTGTTCACGCCGTTTACATATACATTCTTTACCATTCTGTCTTCACTCATTCTTTCCATGTGTCCAAACCATCTTAATGGCCCTTTATTTTGTTCATAACACTTTCATTCGCACTATATTCACATCTTATTCTTGTATTAGACACTCTATCATATACAGATATGGTGGATTATGGAATTAATGTATTATAATATTATATATAATAAAGGTATGCTAGGGGTAAAATAAAAAACGCGATAAATTTTAATGAAAATTATTACATATTTTTTTTAAATACATATTTAGTTAAATTCCACTTACGTTTATGTCTTCGATCAGAAGGTGGCAGCGAGCTACCGAAACCGGTCAACGTCATATACCTTGACGATGAATGACAACATTATTTTTTTGCGTAATTTTATTGCTTGAAAATTTTCTAAAAAGCAATGAGATTCGACTACTAAATCGCCCTCATCTTTCTTTTTGATGCGTTCAGAATAATCGTGCATAATTCAAAAAATATACATAAATAACAGCTAATGACGTTTCTCTTGTCACGTACGTGACTTTTGAATGCAACACACCTCGGTTCATTTTACGCAACAGGTCGTAAATTACGTTCAAATTGAACGTTTAAAATATATTGCTCTCCCTCTAAATATGTGGCGAAGAGGAGGATGGGTATATAGGTTGACTTCCTTTCTATCTCCACAAAAGTCATCAGCGTCACTTTTGGCAACCAGAGTCATCAGCAGCCCAGGGATGCTCAACTGCCTGTCAGCGATCCGAATTATTCCATATTGGTATTTTATAAGCAATTATCAATTCCCTGTATAAGCACATTATAAAATATTAGATTTTATCGCATAATATTAAATTTAGCGTTTAACGTTTAAAACATTCATTTATAAGTGAACGATGTGAATAGAAAATGTGGCAAGATCCACAATAACCAAATGTGAGTAGTCGGAAAAAATTACATGCATGCATGAACACAAAATTTCATACAAAAACAGAAACATCTTTTCGAAAATGGCCAATCATTGTGTGAATTTTGATCATCATTTCACCGAGACAAAAAGCACATTTTTTTATATACGAGTATAGCAAATAATCCTGAAAAATTAGAAAATTTTTGAAAATTTAAAGGCAAAAAAATGTTAAAAAAATGTTATATAATAACCAAATTCCACCTTATTCCCCATTAGTATAAAGTACATAAAAAACTTTTCCCCTATACAATCTAGCTAAAAAATAATAATACTACCTTCAACTTTTGTCAGCTTTATGTTATTGTATGTCGTTTTTAATTTATTATTTTCCATCGTTTTTGACTCTATACTCTGCATGTGTAATTTTTCCTTCTAATTACTTTTTATTATTATTATTAATATTATTTTATTATTATATTTTCTACCATTAATATTTTCTCCTATAAATAGTAACTAACGGTTCTTTTTACATACAATAGATAGTTTGTTATATAGTAATATCTTACGAAAATATTACTTTATTATAATTAAATATAAATTTAATATTTAATGTCGGCCACGTGAGGAGTTCGAGAAATCGACGTGCGTACATGACACGATGTATGAATGTTAAGGAAGCGAGATAAGTAAATATGTCAGGAAGGAAAAGTGTGACGATCCATTATTTCTGCTTACACCTTCGGAAAGACGGCGTGATGGTTAGTTAATTAGTTTTAGCTTACACGCTTCATAAGGATGTCCTGAGAAAAGTGTCCATAAACTAAATTGTGGTTGGTCAGCTCTGCATCCGCCGATGGGCGGTGTCTATGGCCATTATGGGGAATAATGGCCGCCATGACGAAGAACGAAAACCATAAATTATGATGAACCCGTGACTTCAATGGACGGAGCCTCGTTTGAGGGAGCGCCATGTGAACGTCAAAAGAATATACCTAAGGTACGACAAATATGTAATGGGACTACTTAATAAAGAAAATATGTAATAGGAAATATCAAACAACTTTCTAATAAGTATGCCATCAAAACCAGTGTAATTGAATGTGAATAAAGAAAAAAAATATATTATCGTGTATTAAAATTTCCTTTCTTTTTCTCTCTAGATACCGTGTCAGGTCTTCCCAATGTTGGCGATCACTGCAGCAAAAGCATCTCTGTCCTGCGCCACTTGGAACAGGTTGAACTCTTGTAATTCCTATCCACTATTTAATGTTCTTTTGACGTTTCTCCCCTTAGCACATAGTTCAAACATGAGACCTTTCTAATTTTCACACTTGACAACAGCTCTCTATTGGCTCTGGCTCTCTGTACTATGCCTGCATCACTGATCCTATTCCTTTATAATGTGAATTTTGTCTTATTTCGCTTGATATTTGGCATTGACCGGTAAGGCTTTTTGAACTCTGTGCTTTTTGAACTCCGCATATTATGTATAATGTTAAATAAAATTAATTTTTCATTTAGGGCACTCACTTTGTGGTTTGACATTTTAAATAATAATATAAATAAAACAACTTTGTATTTAACCACGGTAGGATTATTATATTATTACCAACTAGTTACCCCTACTCTGATTTCACCGTTTGTTATTATATATACACCTAATAATTTTATGTTTGTTTAGTTGTTATACTGCCCTGATGAAGCTTGGGTCCAAGCGAAACTAGATGGCATCAGTATAATAACCCTGCCGTGGTTAAATACAAAGTCGTTTTATTTATATAATTATTTTTAATAAAATTTTTATTTAGTATTATTTAACTATGTAAACACTGTTTTAATAAGTAGTCATGAAATGGCTAAATTATTTTCAAGTCATATTTCTTTACCCCTTAATTATTATTAACAATGTATTAATCCAAATCAATTATAAATAATCTAAATCTGCTTCAATGGCCCGGGTACAGCAACGAATTTGATTCTCGGTACATTTGATATCGTTTAAGTAAAGCAAAATATGTCATCCTAATAAAATATGTTAAAACTTCTAGAAAACAGACGTTCCCATTCATATAAATTTAGTGATAATGAGTTTTACAACATTATATTCTGTATAAATTGTGCTAGGGAGATGAATAAAAATACCCAGCCTGCTATGTGCGCACATTTTTATTTTCTCCCGCCAAAGACGATGATAGCTTTTCGCAAACACGTCAAGTTAAAATTTATAGCACTTCAACGTCATTTCATAACCCAGGGCGCGATAGTATTATAATATTTCAGTGTACCTACATATAAAAACGTGAGTTCTAAATAATTTAACCGTCTGCGGTTATGACAAGATTATTTCAGATCTTTAAGGCCGTACCACACTGTTTGAAACAAGCTCTCCACATCGGTCTCCACCGGCCATTTAAAACTGTGTAGACACTTGTTTGAAACCAAAATTCGTTTGACCTTCAATATACTTTGTGGACGGACGCGCATAGTATGCGTGTGGATCCACCGTTTAAACACGCATTCCACATGTGGAGAGCTTGTTTACAACAGTATGTGGACGCTACACCAACCGTGGGCTCCACAGCTCTCCACCAAGGTCACCTATGTGAAGAGCTTTTTTCAAACAGTGTGGCACGGCCTTAAGCACGTGTTTAACTGTTAATCAATTTATCGATATTTTTTAAGTGAAAACAAAATTTTTAAGAACAAGTTTCGATTAATCGAAATGTCTGGATGAATGATACCAGTCATTATTTTGATTGTACAAAAATTGAAGTAAAAAGGTCAGTTTGTGATTTCATTCGTATTAATGATTTAATATACAGTTTCACAATGGTAATCTTCGACACCGTCAGCAACACACATCGGTTCTTTTTTCGCAACAGGTCGTCAATTACGTTCAAATTGGGGTGGGTAGATATCGCACGCTATATAGTAAACTGACCGATTATGGTTTAGGTCATAATTGAGTTAACATTAGACAGAGGCTTGTGTTACCGTTATCCATCTATTTTTCACAATGTTAACGCTATCCATTCGTAAGTACGATAATGGTTCACAATGTTAACGCTATCCATTCGTACGTGTTTTTCGACTGTTTTTGTTAAAACACCGACTCATGTCAGATTGAGCAAAATTTCCTTTTTTGAGTTAAGTCAGTGTTCTATTAAGCGTGCGATATGTTGACTTCCTTTCTATCTTAGCAAAAGTCATCAGCAACACTTTTGGCAACCAGAGTCAACAGCAGCCCAGGGATGCTCAACTAACTGTCAGCGATCCGAATTATTCTATAATGGTATTTTATAATCAATTATCAATTCCCTGTATAATCACATAATAAAATATCGGTTTTTATCGCGTAATATTCAATTTACCGTTTAACGTTTAAAACATTCCTTTATAAGTGAACGATGTGAATAAAAAATACCTTAGAAAATGTGGCAAGATCACAATAACCAAATAGGAGTAGTTGAAAAAAATTACGTGTGTGTATGACACATTGACGAATTAATGCGGCAGTGCATAATGGTGTTCTTGTGCCGACCCTTATGTATGGAAGTGAAGCATGGAACTGGCAAAAGAATAATGAAAGTAGAATAAATGCAGTAGAAATGAGATCTCTAAGACGAATGTGTGACAAATCTGTACACGATAGAGTGACAAATGCAAGTATAAGAAGTGAATGTGTTGCGAATGAAAGTGTTATGAACAAAATAAGGAAAAGGTCATTAAGATGGTTTGGACACGTGGAAAGAATGAGTGAAGACAGAATGGTTAAGAAAAATAAGTAAACGGCGTGAACGGAGCTAGAAATAGAGGAAGGCCGAGGAAAACGTGGCACGATCAAATCAATCAAATATTGAATGTCGGTCACGTGAGGAGTCGGAGAAATCGACGTGCGTGCATGACAAGATGTATGAATGTAAAGGAAGCGAGAGAAGTATGTCAGGACAGAACAGTGGGGCGTTCCATTCTTTCTGCCTACCCCTCCGGGGAGAGGGCGTGATGGTTAGTAAGTTAGTTAGTTACGTGCATGACTTAATGTTGAGGAATCGAGCAAAGTATGCGAGGAAAGAACAGTGTTTCAGTCTATTATTGTGCCTACCCATTTGAGGGACGGTGCGATGAATAGTTAATCAGTTGGTTTTCAATTAAATAATGTAAATAATTAAGTCCTGGTATTTAGTAGCCGAACCGTCCACACGCCGATAGAATAGACCGATGATAATCTATTGACTACGCGACGGGACGAGCGTGGAGATGACGATAAATTACTTTGGTGTTTGTTCAACACGAGAGATTATGATCTGCCGGATGGGTCCAGGTGATCGGAGCTGCGACGGACCGCTCCGGGATCTACGGCCTTTGTCTGAAATGGCAGTATTTGTCAAAATGTTTTGAATTTTACGACATCATTTTATCGCAAGGTTAATTTCTTAATCTCAAAATACTGCAGAATCAACGTGGGTGGACAAATTTTTATTTTTTAGAAATAAAAATTATATTTCTCCTACTAATAGCATTTTTATGTAATGGGTAATAATTTTACAGTTAATATTAGATATTTATATTTATAAAGGTTGGAAAAAATATTATACAAATAAGTATTTTATGCTTTTATATATATAAATGTTATCAGTGAGAGTAATTCAAAATTTCTCAATAATAAATAAATATATATAATTAAAAAGAAAAATTTAAATATATATTACGCTTTTGATAAATACATTTTTTAATGCTACCAATATTAAAAATATATATATTCGTGAACTTGTATAAATGGATCAAATACTTCACATTAAAAAATTCACAATATTTTATCGTACTTATATTATACCTTTTATCAAATATTTTAATAACATTTCACTCCCATACGCAAAACATTTTTCAATCCCATAAAATATATAAACCATCTGGAAAACTGATGTTTGAACCAAAATTAAACAATCTAGCATATTTAATACGAATTAATACATAATTTTCTTAGAACTTCCAAAATATTTTATATTATGCAAACTATTTCGTCTTGCTAAGGCATTATCAACTAAAATATTAAAATATACGAATAAAAACTTTGTTTTCTACAAGTTTTGTATTGGAATGACATGTTTCGCTATTTTTTATTATAATACCTTCCTAAGGCATTACAAAAAAAAAATTATGAACCCTTAGTAAGGCAACACATTTCACTCACATTAAATATTATACAACTTCTCGCATACATGCGTTTTCATTCATATTAATTATTTTACATTGAGTTTTACATCATTGTTCAAGAAATAATAAAAACAATCGTTTTAAATATTGTATTAATACACTTGTAAATTTATATTCACATCATTTTTTTTCTTTTCAACAACCAACCGGTTTCGCTCCCACCGGAGCTTAGTCAGGGTCACAAAAAACGCAGTCAGTGTTTTCTGTAAACCTGAGTGTATTAATATTAAATTTTATAATGCCACACCACAAATTAAGCGTAATCATTTTATTTATGTTTTTATATTTTTTGATTAAAGGAACATAGAAGTTCCCGCCACATACCCGAGGCTGTTATAGGGCGTAACGGCGCCCTTTTATCAGCCTCGCTCGTACACTCCCTGGGCCTGTCCCCGGTCCATCCGGGACTTACATTTAAATACGGCAACAACAAAGGGGGTGCCAGACCACATTTAATCTACTCAATTTCACTTCTATGCTCCGCTGTACTTTATTGAATAAATAAATAAGCATAATATATAATACATGAACATTTCATAAAAGATAAATTATACACCGCAGGAATATACAGCGGGAAGAACAGGAGAGGCAGAAGAGACAAATGCGGGATGGGGGAAAGAAAAAAAATAATAATAATAACGTAGAGTACAGTTTTTGGCATGTAGGACAAAGGACGAGGTTTAGGAAGCATTTCATAATATTAAATAAATAAATAAAACCACTGCACAAATTATTATTATGGCCAACAGGGAGAGGAACGAGACCCGTCACAGAGGGGCAACCTCCCTCTCCCAGCTGGGGCAAGAAACAGCACAAATATTTATTTATATATAAATTATTGTAAAGGGCAGAGTAACAAGTACTTAAACAGTATCCGAGACACATTAAAGTTTGAGAATCGCTTGTTGCCAGCCAGCGGAGTGCAAAGAAGAGGGTTTCGAGCCCTAACGCATTACACAGTTATCATATTTTACGCTGTCAAGTCGGATTTATTATTAACTCACGGGCTTCGTGTTCTGCCATATTATTTTTTGCACAATTTCAGAGCATAGTTACCCTGTACCCACCTTGCAGAGGCGGCACGTGGAGTTGACTTATTTAAAACAATCATAATATAATTTTTTTAATTTATTGCACTTGTGTACTTTGTCTTAACACCATATATTTTTTTAAATACAATCGAAACAACCGGATTCGGTCCTGCCGGACCTTTGTCAGGGTTACAAAGAACAATCTGCGCTGACAGAATAATTCGAAGATTCCCATCTGGAAAATAATGACATAATTAAATAAAATGTCTATTGTTTCGACCGAAACACTGTGATACTTAAGTATTCATCATCATCATCGGCCTTAAGTCGTCCAGTGCTAAACATAGATCTCCCTTCCCGACTTCCACAACTCTCTATCTCTCGCCATTGACCTCCTGCCACTCTCTTGGTGTCATCAGACCATCTAACTTGTGGTCTGCCAGGATTTCTATGGCCGGCTCTGGGGTCGCCACTCCAGGGTGCGTCTTATCCACCGACCATCCGTTGTCCTCGCTATATGGCCAATTCCACTTCAACGAGGCTATTTTGCACGCTACGTCAGCAAAATTATTAACTGTTATAATTTAAACGATGGGTTGGTATCGCAATTTTATATTATTATTTTATATTTTTTGCGACAGCTGTTTCAGCAACCTATATTGACATCTTCAGGTGTTCACAATTTTTTTCGTTTATGTGGAGAGTTTTTGTCAAAAAGTGGTCAGAACTATCTATTATACATAAACGAAAAAAAAAATCCTTCTATATTCGCCTTCACTTTGTGTTGTGGGTTCACATTTGAATAACTTTTAGGAAAATGTTTGTGAAAAGCGCAAAAAAGTGTTGTGATAATACAATGTTTCCAAAAAGTTATTCAAAAAGAAAAAAATATTGTAACACCTAATGATGCCAACATCGGTTAACGCAATAAAAAAATTCTAATAGCGTTTAAAATTTTATAGTATACAATTAAGATCTAAAATACGCCCTTGAGGTGATTAAATTACAAAAATGGCGCTTTAAAAGTTGGCATATTATTATTATTAGTGACGTTATTAAACGTTCACGGGTCGCCCCTGGTGCCTTCCAGCGTAATATTTTATTTTCACGAACACAATGAGAGAGTAGCGAGAAATTAGCCGGAAAGTAAAAGGATCTCTGCAATCATTTTCGGAACAGATCAATACGTTTTTGAGAATTATTAATGTTTACTTTTCGTGAAAAGGGGATTCATTCCTTTGTGTCAAGTCTGCCACATTGGCTTTTATACAAGGATGAAATACGTGTATAGGCTAGGCCGTGGCAAAAAATCTGTTAATAAAGGAATCAAACAATATTTTGTTTGCTTTGTGTATTCGCAGAAAAGACATTAGTTATCAGGATTACATAAATAGTACAGCGGTAAGATTTCATGTTTGATAAAATGAAGGAACATTTTGAAGAGAAATATTCACAAAATAAATACCATAGTATCGAATTGTTACATATATTTTATTTTATGAGTTGACGTCTATCGGCTTGGGAAGAATCTGTTATTTTTTTTATTCAATTTGTATTAATATATTTTCCCTTTTTTAGTTACGAATTTATTTATCTGGGAATCGATAGTCGAATAAATTCAATCTAAAAAGATATAGAAAGAAGGGATGGAGCTGAAAACAAAATTAATGGTGCACTCAAAGTCATTATCGCAAAAAGAAATATGTCGACTGAAGCACATTATTATTATTATTATTTTGTTGAATCGCTCTTTACATCATGACAGCAAGAGCCAAATCGATGTGAAGGGTATTATAGCTATCATAGTGATTCTCGTGACATGTGATAGGAAGCTAATCTTTCGACATTTGATTGTCACGTGAATTCTACACCAGACCAAAGACGGTGTGACAATCACACTACCCTCGCCGGGAATTGAACTCGGAACCTTCGGGGTGGCAGTCAATGCGCTTACCACTCGGCCACGAAGGTACATATAGCAGTACATAATAGAGATCTTGTGCCATATTTAGTAATGTGAATTCTCATATATACAAGTAGTTTGAATGGAAAAAGAAGTCGAGGAGGTCTAGGAGGTCAAGGAAGGCGGCCATATTAGAAGTAGGAAAAATCGACGAGCATGCATATCACGATGTGTGAATGTGGAAGATGCGCGAGAATTATGTTAGAATTAAAATGCGTGGCGGTCCATCCTATCTGGATTTCCCTAATGAGAGCTGCTGTAGCAAGAGCTAAATAGCCATGATGTTATCCAACTTCCCGTAGAAGAGAAACAATAAGAATACTCGTAATAATAACGATCTAACTAAATAATTAACCAACACGCTGTCTCTCCGAAGAGGTAGGCAGAAAGAATGGACTGCCATACTTTTCTTTACTGACATACTTATCTCAATTCCTCAACATTCATACATCGTGCCATGTAGGTACTCACGTCGATTTTTCTGACTCTTCACGTGACTGACATTTAATATTTTATTGATTTGATCGTGCCACGTTTTCCTCGACATTGCTCTATTTCTAGCTCCGTTCACGTCGTTTACATATACCTTCTTCACCATTCTGTCTTCCCTCATTATTTCCATGTGTCCAAACCATCTTAACGACCCTTTCATTATTTTGTTCATAACACTTTCATTCGCTTCGCATTCACTTCTTATACTTGCATTTGACAATCTATCATAAACAGATTTATTCACATTCGTCTTAGAGATCCTCATTTCTACTGCATTTATTCTATTTGCTACCAATATAACAACAATAAAATTTGCGTCCATAATTTTAATTTAGGTGTAAACGCTATTTTGATCACACATTTGTTAAAACGACTTGAGTTGCTCACGAAAACTGCACAATTCAAATTAGTCTTAATATTTTTAATTGAAATTTATTGGCAGAAGTTCATTTTAAATAATGAAAACAAAAAAAAATTATACGAAATTTCTTTATTAATATATATTTCCACTTGTTCCACACAAGTGGAAGCACACTTAATATATAATAATAAAGACATTTTGTATAAAAAATATGTTTTCATTATTTAGTATTTTTGTTTTAAATATGAAAAATATCAAAACACTGCTTTGTTTTTTTTTAAATATATTATAATTAGATATTCGATATATTGAAACATTTTTGTTTACCATACATAAGTGTACCTATATTACATTCGTGTATAATATATTATAACTTATACAATACCTAAAGAAAACATTAACCTATAATACTTGTACGAGTATACATAATGAACGAAGCTGCTAAATATTATGTAAGATGACGTCACAAAATGTGTAACAAATAAATTGTCAAAACTTGAATGTCACGCTGATAACAAATAAGTTATTAACAATATAAGAATACCCTGTCACGGTATTCAGAGCCAATACAAAGCTCTATATAGCAATAACATATCGCCTTGAAAGAGAGGTAAGTTAAATCTGCGAATTCCCTAGTGTTCCGATGTATAAAAGGGAATAACTTTAAAATCCGACGTGTCATTATACGTTAATCGATAAGAACCGACGTGTCTATTTCACCATTTTACACAAAGGGCTGTTTACTATCGCGAAATTGATTAACCCCAAACTCGACGACGGGGTCGCGAACACCCGTCACGGATTTAGAGATTAACAAATATAGAATTATACCATTGATTTTTTCTTTCATTTTTATTATTCATTGTAAATTGTACAACAATTAATTAATATTCAGTTACCAATGTTTCAAAATACATATGAATATTTTTATGTTATTTTCTTTAATCTCCTTATGAAGAAAGTTTATGCATGGAAGCGAAGCTTGGAACTGACAAAAGAAGGATGAAAGTAGAATAAATGCAGTAAAAATGAGATCTCTTAGACGAACGTGTAGATACTCTGTGTATGATAGTGTCAAATGAAAATATAAGAAGTGAATGCGGTGCGAATGATGGTGTTATGAACAAAATAATGAAAGGATCATTAAGATGGTTTGGACATATGGAAAGAAAGAATGATAAAAAAGTATATGTAAACGATGTAAATGGAACCAGAAATAGAGGAAGACCGAGGAAAACGTGGCACGATCAAATAAATCAAATATTGAATGTCGCCCATGTGAGGAGTCAGAGAAATCGACGCGCGTGCATGACACGATGTATGTTGAGGAAGCGAGAGAAATATGTCAGGAAAGAAAAGTGTGGCAAACCATTATTTCTGCCTACCCCTTCGGAGAGACGGCGTGATGGTTAGTTAGTTTTATTGTGCTAAGGAGAGGAGTACCTGGAGGATTTCTCTGAAATAACAATAAATTCGTGTCATTAAAGAATTCTCTAAATTTATTTAGTCATAACCACCCTACAGATGGAGACTGTATTGATCTCCGAAACGTTGGTTTAAAATACGATTTATACGGATTCTCAAGATTCCAAAAAAACATATTGTTACCAACAGTAAAAATTATACCGAATTATTTAAAGTAGGCGTAAACCAGGTGTTAATTTGATTTTGTGTATTTTAACACCCCTCTAATTAAATATTAAAATGAAAAATAATTTTATGTTATTTATTAAGTACTAACTAACTAGCTAACCAACACGCCGTCTCCCCTAAGGGGTAGGCAAAAAAATGGACTGCCACACTTTAACCGATGCGGCACTCCATCCTTCTCTTTTCGCCCTCGCGAGAGACGCGGTGTGATGGGTTGCGAACCTCATCGCCACCAATAAGAGTATAATATTATTATATTTAGGGATATCAAATGTTTAGCCTTGCTAAGATATTTTCTAATGCTTTAGCAAGGCATAACATATCAATCCAATTAATATATTCATTCGTTTTAATTTTTTTAACACGCATTAGGTTAATGTGCAATATATTTTTTTTATAATTAATAAATTCCAGTCTGTCGATGCCAGTGAGCCTGGCGAAACCGGTCGCTGTCTAAATAAAGACAAAAGTGGAAGTAGTTAAAAAACATCGTTTTATTTAATTATTATTTAAAATGAACTTCCATCAAGATATTTCAGTAAAATCATTTGATTATATTAATAAAAGGCATTAAAAAAACTTGTTTATTGGAACGAATCATAGGAACGAAAAATTCAATGTGATTAAATAAAATTCAGTTCACTTAACCGTATAAAATACGTATTAATACAATTTCATCTTCCCTTGTTAGAGCTTAAGCGAAAAATTCACCTTTGCCAGTCGAGGGTTGGGGCACACAAAGGGATAACACATTTCGTGTGTGATACCTCAAACACACCTGTCCCTTTCAATGGGCCTATAATAAATGGGGGTTACATTGTGTCGGGGATCATTTGTTACAAGGCCCTGGGCTTACTATCACGAGCTGTCAAGTTGACAGAACTGTCAACAATTAGTTCCACAAAATGAACTCTCTCGGTCCCGGCCGACGTTTGCCACAATGGGAGAGGACAGTATTAAAACTGACACATTTTGTTCGGGTGTGTTTGGGTTGGAGCGGTAGACAATATCTAACTCAATCGGATCCACTATTCTGCCTCTGTGATACTCGGAAACTTGATTCTAGCATCTAGAACATAAATTAATATGACAGTCCTAACAGCAGTCAACTTGGATGTTAACTTTTCATAGAAATTAATTCCTTTTAACCTTATATCGCGAAGTTTTATCTGTGTTCTATGTAACATCATTCTTTCTTATAACTAACTAACCATCACGCCATTCCCGGGAGAGGTAGGCAGAGAGGATAGATCGCCACAATGCTGTGTCCTGGCATACCTCTCGGGATTCCTCTACATTCATACATCGTACCATGCACGCACGTCGATTATTCCGACTTCGAATGTGACCGCCTTTTAGTAATTGATTAATTTGGTCATGCCATGTTTTCCTCGGTCGTCCTCGGCTTCTTTTTCCACTCACGCTGCTTGTGTACAACTTTTTAACCATTCTACTCTCATCCATTCGTTCCGTATGTCCAAACCATCTCAGGGATCATTTTTTAATTTTATCCACGATGCAGTCATCTGCTTTACATTTCTTTTTTATTTCATCGTTCGGTATTCTATCATACAACGTTTTCCCAAACATTCTTCTTAGTGATCTCATTTCTACGGCGTTTATCCTGCTTTCATCCTTCTTTTGCCCGCTCCAAGCTTCACTTCCATACATGAGGGTTGGCACTAGAACTTCATTGTGTACTGCCATCATTCTTTCTTATACATTACTATTATTATTATTATTATTTTGAATCGCTCTTTACATCATGGCAGCATGAGCCAAATCGATGTAAAGGGTATTATAGTTATCATAGTGATTCTCGTGACATGTGATAGGAAGCTAATCTATCGCCATTTTATTGTCACGTGAATTCTACACCAGACCAAAGACAGTGTGACAATCATACTGCCGTCGCCGGGAATCGAACCCAGAACCTTCGGGGTGGCAGTCAATGCACTTACCACTCGGCCAAGAAGGTCGTCAATAACATAACTAACTAACCATCATGCCATCTCTCCAGGTAGTAGGCAAAGAGGGTGGACCGCCAAACTATTATATCGTGACATAGCTCTCGCGCATCTTCTACATTCACACACATCCACACGCACGCTCGTCGATTGCTCCTACTTCGAACATGGCCGCGTTTCAGTATTTGGTTAATGTGGTCATGTCAAGCTATACTTGGCCTTCCTCGACTTTTTCTTCCATTCACACTACTTGTAAATATATACTTTTAACCATTCTTTCCTCATCCATTCGATCCGTTCATAATTTTATTTAGGACGCATTCATCTGCCTTACATTCCTTTCTAACTTATTCTACTAAATGACAATTAATCTATATTTTATTCTAAAAACAAAACTATTAACACAATGTTGGCGGGAAGGGTATTAATACCTGTTTGCTGAACTAGTTTAGATCCGCTGGAAGGGTATTAATACCCATTTCACGGTTTCACGGTATTTTAACAAGTAATTTTAGTATCGTATATTTATTACATATCTGTATATACTCGTACATACAATAATCAAACTACACATGGTAATCAGCTCGCGAACATACCCGGAGACATAGTGTTAATAATAGATTTTAGAACGCATCGTTTTAAAATTGCAAGTCCAGTTGATTTACCATTACGGATATTTCTGGGAAAAGTATTCACAAATATTGAACTACATAACTAGTATCTTTTGCATGACATAACAAAAAATATAAATTTGATGATTTACAAAGCGCCAGTTTTATGAATTAATCATTTCAAGGGCGCTGCAGAAAATTATCCATGTTACAAACATCTTATAAAAACTAACTAACTTACCATCACGCCGCACTGTTCTGTCCTGACATATTTCTCTTGCTTCCTCTACATTCATACATCTTGTCATGCACGCACGTCGATTTTTCCGACTCCTCACGTGACCGACATTCAATATTTGATTGATTTGATCGTGCCACGTTTTCCTCGGCCTTCCTCTATTTCTAGCTCCGTTCACGCCATTTACATATACCTTCTTTACCATTCTGTCTTCACTCATTCTTTCCATGTGTCCAAACCATATTAATGACCCTTTCCTTATTTTGTTCATAACACTTTCATTCGCACCACATTCACTTCTTATACTTGCATTTGTCACTCTATCATATACAGATTCGCCACACATTCGTCTTAGAGATCTCATTTCTACTGCATTTATTCTACTTCTTATTATACAATCTACATCTTATTATAAAAATACATATGAATATTTAGTATGAGGGGTGTCGGACGCAGTCGATCAATATTTTCATCAGAATAGGATTTTTTGAAGGTGCGTTTTGAAAGTCTCGATCTAAATTCTGATGGGTTCTCAATTCATTTTAAATTAGCAGGAAGATTGTTCCATATATAATAGATAGTACAAAGGCTTGATCGCAAAATTTGGGCGAATACACACGTTCAGTACACATGTACATAACACATGTAAAAACTTTTAAATTAAACATTTCATAGTTTTTGTACAGCGTCCTTGGGATGATTAATATATAAAAATTTTGCTTCATAAATTGACCAATCTGTTATTATATTACTATTTAAAGTTGTTCATTTCATATTAAATACTTCATATGTTCACAACACTTTATTTTTCTTTTAGCAGAATAACTCTTATTCTTTAATAAATACACTTGGTGATTATTTTCTGACGTAAAATTCACAAGTCTGATACAGAAATTGCAAAAATAAAATTAAATGTCACTTAATGAGTTTTACCTTTGAACCGATGATATATATATAACTGTTATATATTTACACCTAACGAACGGTCACCTCCGAAACATGTCGTGGTCAATATTTTTAATGTATAAAGATATTTAATAAATTAAAGAAGAACTCAAATAGCAATGTTTTTCAATTCCAATTTTTTAAAAGTGGAATTCTAAAGTATAAACGCCTTAGCTTTCAATAAAAAGTTCTAACATGTGCCCAAACAGATAAAAGTTTTTTTATTATTATTATTTCATTCAGAGTGGTGCATCTCTTTGTTTCGTGCGCCATTGTTTTTGGGTATGCTTTTTCGTGTGTCATTCCATAACAATAAAAACGATGCAGGGATGACAGTGCGAAAAAGTAATTAATTACACACCAGAGTTTTAATTTCGGGAACAGCTTTTCATATGAAGATTGATGTTCGCGTTGAACATCTGCTGCAAGTCATCACAAATTGTTGTGAATCATCTTTTTACTTGATGAAAATAACTGAACACTTGCACATTGAGCATAGTTTGATTATGCAAAACTACGATGGTCGGAAAGAATCACATTGAAAGGTGCGCAATGAATATATGAAGGAAAGTTTTAGAATCAAAACTCTAATGGGAGAGTTATGTCATGAGAAGACCCCTTCAACCTGGCGTCAAGCAATTAAAGAACCCATGCCGTGTAAACAAAGTTTGAATGGTTTGACTACAACAACAACAACAAAATCATCACGCCGTTTCACCAAAGGGGTAGGCAAAGAAAATGAATCTCCACACTACTGGATCCTGACACACGTCTGTAGCTTACTCCACATTCGTACAGCGAGTCACACACTTAATTTTTTTGCTTATAAACTTACAGTTATTGGTGCGCCTTCGTGGACAAGGATCACACAACTGCACCTAGAATCGGGAATCCCGATGATAGATGAATTCATTCTGAAACTTGCCGAACGTTTTTACAAAGGACTTCCTTCACATCCTAACCCCACAATAAAATACTTCACAAATTACGGCCCAAACACCTCCAGCCGCCACAAGCGCCCAAAATCGATCCTCCTTCAGAGGGACACTCCGGGCCATACAAATCATGCCCCGCATAAACCAACAACCCACCAATTTACCTTCCAACAATGTTCCCATCAGACGTAAGAGGAATAGCCACATGAAATGAACCTCTGTAAGCCAGAAGATCCAAGTCCAAGTCCAATAATAGAAAGAAAAAAATATAAAGATAAATGAAAATAACCATTAAACTAAATAAACTAAAATCGTTCTAAAAAAATAGTATTTTTTCCACAAATTTTGAATATTTCGCATGAAAGAAAAATCGATGTTTTCTGAATGATTTAAAATCTATTCTGAAAGTGACATATTTCATCCAGCTAGGGTATTAGTTAGGGTATTAGGGGGAGGTGGTAGAAGGCAGCTGTCCTGGGTGCTGAACATCAAATAGTGGACAGGAATAACAAGAGGACCTGTTCCAAATGGCGCAGGATAGAGATGCCTTTGCTGTAGTGATCGCCAACGTTGTGGGGACCTGACACGGCACCGAAAGAAGAATAAGAAAGATATTATCGAATATTCCAAAAAATTTATAAGCATCCAGATATTTTCGATCCAGATAGATTAAATATTTTGACTGCCCTTATTTTGGCCACATATGCACGCATGCATCAAAATGTGGATTGTTTGACACGATTCGTATATATAAAATGGCTTCAAGTTTATACAACAGCCATAATATAGCTCTCTCTGGAAGATTTATGTTCATGATATTTCACGCAACGTTTTTTTTATTCATTTTGATAAATAACACATGACAACTTTTTTGACATCGCCTTCCTTTGTCGCGTACTCCGTGCCTTCAAGGGGCTGGAAAATACATTTCTTTCGTTTTAAACTCCGGGGTGAGACGGGGAGTGAAATAGAACTCGTATATCATTTTAAATGAAAGATTAAGGGTAGTTTTCGGTGCCGGCATCGGGAGAAAAGGCAAAACGCTAACTGTGCATACACGATGATAGATTGTTTGGGATGTTCTCTTGTTCGTAGCTCCTTTATCCTGTATTATTCCCGAGCGCTAGGAGGCCGGAACCGATAAATCGAATTTGTGAAATGTTAGACATTACACTTGTTTCATATTATGGCGGCTGCATCTTTTGAAATGAAATCTTTTACTAAAAGCACAAATGAATAGTTATTCATTTAACCTTTCTAAAATAAAAACGCGCGTTCCGGTGTTAGGTAGTCAGTACGCGATCAAAAATTAGCTGTTTTAAATCAGAAAAATAAGAACATTCATATCTAATCCCCTTAATTAATTACAATTGAAGTCAAAAATTATAATAATTGAGATTTATTTGCTGAAAACATTAAAAAATACATCTGGCAACTGACTCACGGAACGGGCATAGGTCCACTCTGGTTGCAAGCCCGAGAACTACTGCCGGCAGCAGTAAGAACATTGAGCTCCTCGCGCTTCCACAGAGAAGTATGCAAAAGTGAGATGCAAATATAGTGTGACGAACTCGCAGCGCTGTTTATACGCGAATTTGTTTTAGATGTTCACAAAATACCTCCGATGTACCTGAAAAATTCTGATTATGATTAATATTATTTTTTAAATCAATGCGTAAATATATTATGGGGGGATACCTAAAATCTTAACCTTGTATTTATTATATTTATAGAGATATTGATGGTTATTAGAAGCAACGTGTAGAAGATACCCATCATAGGGAAAGGAGGGTTAATACGCTAAAATTCTAGTGAGCTATTCAAATGCTGATATCAAAAAGGAATATAGAGTCTAAGAATGTTTAACTAACCAAATTATACCATTAAAGGAACACTTCGTTGGTTTGGACTCATTAAATGCATGGATGAAGAAAGCGTGGTTTATAAAGTTTATATTCAAGATGTATATGGAGTATTCTAAGGAAAGCAAGTGTTCCTAAAATAAATTATTCACAGTTATGTTTGTTTATCAAAGATGGCGCTGATTGTGAATTTTGTGTTTAACCATAGCAATACACTTCGCTGTGTTTCGATATTCCTTATATGGCACGTATTACAACTGCGTGCGTATTGAGTGTCTACACAGGACAACGTCTGTCGGGTCCGCTAGTTGCATGTAGAATAAAACTGTATATACTTAGGAAATTGAAAATAACTCTGCTTAATCCACAAAATATTTAAAAATAATTAAAAAACACGACATGTTTCGAGGGATACCTCCATTTTCGGGTATAAAAATATATTAAAAGCTAAACAAAGATATCCTAAAAAAAAAGCTTTTAAAATTCTATACAATAATTGTAGTTTAAAAATTAACCTGTGCTATTTGTTATAATACCTACCTACTAATAAATATTTTTATAATATTTTTTTTATTATAATTTATATTTTATATTATGATTTAAATTATTTTAATATTATTTATTAGTTCTTACTAATAAAAAAATAATTATTAGTACCTACTTATATTTTTACACCTGAAGATGGAGGTATCCTCCGAAACATGTCGTGTTTTTTTAATATTTTGTGTATTAAACAAAGTTATTTGAAATTTTCTAAGTATATAACTATGGAATTCCACAGTGTTAATGCCTTAGATTTCAATAAGTTAAACTGCATAGTTAGTTTCAAAATATTTTGTATTTAGTGCCAATTTTGTTTCAACCATTCAAATGTGAAAGTTTTTACGTTTCCTTCGCTATAATCAGTAAGGAAATTTAAATGCATCAAATAATTCCGAAACCATACGTCGTGTTGCTGGAGCGGTGAAATATAATCAGTCAAACCTAATGCGATTCGTATCCCTTATTTATTATTACGGCGGTGTTCCCGTTGAGTCATATAACAAACTATTTACTGTCACTCCAATACGGGCGAATTCGTCTTGTGTGTCGGAAGAGTCGGTTCCATTTAGGCCACCTGTCTCTCCGCTCCTCGGGCCAAGATCAGGGCCGGATCTAGTACAATACGCGATCCCGGCGCCCTCGCCACATTTTGCTATTATATATGTGACGTAAAAATAAATATATAAAATAAAATAATGTGTTGATGTAGGGCAATATAAATACATTTTTTAAGTATACATTTTTTAGGTATTTTTTAGGTATACATTTAGGTATACAATGAAATAAACACAAATGCCCGGATCGTCCAGCTGACCATCTAAAGTAACAATATGTGTTCAATTATGTTTCTTTGTTATTTTATTTGATATCCTTGTATTTCAGATAATTTGTTTTACATTTGTTATGTAGACGTTGAACGATCCAAGTGTGCGCGGGAGATGCCTTTTGGTGGCGATGAGGTTCGCAACCCATCACACCGCGTCTCTCGCGATGGCGAAAAGAGAAGGATGGAGTGCCGCATCGATTCAAGTGTGGCAGTCCATTCTTTCTGCCTACCCTTTCGGGGAGACGGCGTGATGGTTAGTTAGTTAGTTAGGTATACAACATTACCAGTTTATTTATTCACTCAAAAGATACTATTTAGTAACATGATTACGGTTTAAGGTATATATTTGAGAAAGGGTAAAGAATCAGGAACGCATGATAGATGATTCAACTTTAGGAAGACAATCAAAACGCACCTGTTCAAACTGTCCTATCCTGATGCAAATGTTGATCGACTGCGTCAGGTGCAGCCCCCATACTATAATGTTTTATTTTTAACAAAAATGGTTATTTTTAACAAAATGTTTATTTTTAATAAAATGTTTATTTTAACAAAATGATTATTTTTAACACAATGTTTATTTTAACTAAATGTTTATTTTTGACAAAAATGTTTATTTTTAACAATTCTTTTATTTTTAATTTTAACAAAATGTTTATTCAGAACAAAAATGATTATTTTAACTAAAATGTTTATCTTTAACTAGTTCACAAAATGGAACTATTGCGCCCTTGAGATGATTAATTAAAAAAAAAAGTGCTGGAGGGTGTAGGTCTTAAAAATATTCCTAATTTTAGTTAAGAGTATTTTTCTTCTGAACATACTTTCACTAATATGAAAGACATCGATCTCCGGGGTAATTTGTTGATAGAGTTGCTCTTCCCTCCGTCATTATTAGAGGCAGGTTGGTTCTTGCTGCCGGAAGAAAGAACAATCTATGCTGGCGCTGTCGGAGGTATCTGTCGGAAACAAAAAGACCTACACCCTCCAGCACTTTTGCCTCTAATACCAACCTGTGATTTTGGTGTTTTTCCTCAACCTGTTGTTTTTCCTCACATCCTTCTTAGTGACCTCATTTCTACGGCACTTATTCTACTTTCTTCCTTCTTCTGGCATCTCCAAACTATACTAATAAACTTTTTAAATTAATAGAATTTTTATCAGTTTAAATAAAAAAAGTCTGCCGGCCCTGTCCAGGAATCCAGGGCCGGCTTAACGCGCGTGATACCCGATATTAAGCCCTCTGGATAGCGGGATTCATTTGCACAAAGCGGTACCTACCTACAACATATCGGATACCGTCTCCTCTATATCGAATATCACAATCGGAGCGCGGTCTGATTTTTCTGTTCAGACACGGTAGCATAGCCAGTAAGTGGCGGAAATTACTACAGGCAGGCAGATTCCTGCTTGAGATAAAAATACATTCAATCGATCCAATAGATGTCTAGATAATGTTTTCAGATTATTATGTGCCATGGTAGATTGCATTTATAATCAGTTCCTTAACCATTAATATGTAGAGATAAAATGCAGAATTGAGGCAGCATGAGCTACGTTTAATAAAATGAAATCACTCTTCTGCAATGGTAACATAAACTTGAAAATCTTGAATTTGAAGAACTTGATTAACATGGATTGTAAATTTAAGATTGTACAAAATTTAATTAAAGGGTTGATGGTCTACCATATGGGACAGAATGATGGGCTTCTGATTCAAATACGTGAATCCAATCTTGGAGATGACTTGGATTCTTCGTCAAATTCTTTAAACTATTATGCTTGCATAGAGGATTCTATTATAAAATAATGTTCCGAAAATTCATAATTTGTTTTTATAAAAATCACTCTGGTCCAACTTTAAATCCCCCCTCGCCCTCTTTCGGAGGGACACTCCGGGCCATACATTTAGCCCCATCAAAAAACAAACTACCAAATCACATTCCAACAATGTTTCCTACAGACGTAATACGAATAGCCATTTAGAACCTCCAGAAGATCCAAGTCCAAGTCCAAGTCGTCCCGTACTGTAATTTTCAATCAGTGACATCGTATAAATCTATGATTATTAAGATTGTATAAATGTAATTTCTATATACAATATATAATAAAAATTATTGTTTCTTGAACGATGATGTAAAACTCCATATTAAATAATTAATACGAATGAAAACGTCAGTTTTTTAGAATTCTAAGGCATTATCAAACGCCATTTGATATTGCCTTAGAAGGGCGAAACATGTCATTCCCATAAAATATAATAAAACTACTAGAAAACTGACGTTTCCATTCGTATTAATAAAATATATTTTTTTAACGCTTATGAAATGCATTGTGTTGCCGCCCACATTTTACACAACTAAAACGGTCTCTTAAGTACGAACTATTAAGCTAAGTGCCTACTTAGTGTTTTAATTAAATGATCAACATAAATAATAGAAGCGCAAAGGTCGTGGAGTTAATACATCAACTTGCATTACAAATGCGTGTACCAACATCGGAGTCAAATAAATCGCTTAAATTTTTGACAACCAGAAGACGGATGATACACAATTAATAACCCCGGGAAGTTGACATGGCGGTGGTTGGTTATCTATTGTAGGTTCAGGCCCTGTGAGCTTATTCCGTTTTCCATCCTTAGGAGCGATATTACAAAGCCTATTTGCACACAACTACATCAAACCAACGTGTCGTGATTTCCACATCATTACTTTAAACATCGAATAAAAAACAAAATTTGTTTATACATCTATTCATATTTTAGTATATACAAGGTGTTTAGAAAGAAAGTTTATGTATGTTTAGCTTACTGCGTGAACGCAACGAATCCGAAGATTATACTCGTAGAAGCAATATAATAAATATCAAATATTTGAATTTTTATGAATTAAAACACTGTTCTTTTCACTTCTTTTTTTTCTTACGTGTTTGGAAGGTTTAACAGGAAAAAAATATAACTATACTTGGAAAATACTTATTTCATGACTACCAACAGCGAGCTGCCGAAACCGGTCGAAGACACAAACATTAGTGGATTTTAACTAAATAAACATCTTTAAAAGATTTTTATACAAGTTTTTTAATTTTCAATTTTTAATATAAACTGCTACCATGAAATTTCAAAAAAAAAAACATTAATTTCTTAAATATATCTAAAGTTAATAACACCAGAAAGGTGCTTAAAGTAAGGGGTTCTTCAAACTTGTTATTTTTCTCTCCTACTTCAGAAAACAGAATAACTAACTATCCATCACACGATTTCCAGGGAGTGGTAAGCAGAGAGGATGGACCGCCACACTGTTCTATCCTGACATAAATCTCGCGTCTGTTCTACATCGTGACATGCACGTTAATCGATTGTTCCTGCTTCGAGCATGGCCGCTTCCTTGGCCATCCTCGATTTGTTCTTCCATTCACACTACTTGTGTATATATTTTTAACCATTCTTCCCTCATTCGTTAATTCCATATATCCAAACCATCTCAGTGAGCCTTTTTTAATTTTATTTACGACGCATTCATCCGCCTTACATTCCTCTCTTACATCATTATTAGGTATTCTATGATACATTGTTTTTTCGCACATTATTCTTAGTGACCTCATTTCTACGGTATTTAACCTACTTTCATCCATATTCCATGCTTCACTTCCATACATAAGGGTTGACAACTTAAACCCAATTATATACTGCCAGCTTTACTTCGGTGGATATATTTATATTTGCATATATTTCATTGATCACTACAAGTAAATATATATATTTTTTCGAATACATTTCGTAGATATTTTAGAATGACACCATTGAGAAGGTTTTGTAACTCAACGCCGGCTACCCAACATTTGTATACGGGAATATGAATTATGGTCCATGTATTATTCAGAGGAATTGCCGCATATTTCATCTGTGAAATAACAGAAAGTCGAAATGAGTGCCGGAGTGCTATTTCTCAGCGGATTATAAGATATATTGTATGTTATGTACCCGCTACCCACTTGTATAAGGGTGGTGCGTTATGCCATTACACTTCTGTACGCCTGTATGTTGTGTGTCGTGTTCGGATATCTGTATGTATGTCTGAATCGCAGTACACTGCTTCCTCTTAACATCGAAACATTAAGCCATATTTATGGGACTAACGTAAAAATACAGCTGTGTAACTGTATGCGAAAACACATATTTTTCTATTACACGTCTCCACATGATAATTTATTCGTTTTTGTTACTAAAATAAAATACATGTAATAACTTACTAGTCATAAAGTTGATTCCTTCTAAAAGTGACCTTAAAAATTCACACAGATTTAAAAAATATTAATTGTAATTATAAAATATAAAAAAATCATAGTTTCTCACTTTGAATAAATTGGTTAATATTGTTATTCCGATGATGAAAAATTGCTACCCTCAAAACATTATTCTTCTTCTTCTCATTTCTTCTTCTTCTTCTTCTTCTTCTTGTGCCCTGTCAGGTCCCCCCGACGTTGGCGATCACTCTGTTAAACTCTTCCCTATCCTGCGCTGTCCAGAATAGTTCCCCCACGTTCAGTGTCGACTCCCGTCTATTCCCTCACATTGCGCAGCCAAGAGTTCCGCCTTCTCCCTGCCCCCCTGCGGCCCTCCACTTTTCCCTTCAAAATCAGATGCAGCAGGCGATATTTCTCTCCTCGTAGAACGTGACCCAGATATGAAATCTTGCGAACTTTAATCAATGTCAGCAGCTCTCTATTTACTCCTGTATGATTCAGGACTTCTGTGTTCGTCACTCTGTCTGTCCATGGGATCCTGAACATACTTCGGTGAAGCCACATTTCAAATGCCTCTAACCGGTTCATTGTATTTACTTTTAATGTCCATGTCTCACACCAATATAATAAAACAGAACAGACATTTTTTGTATACAGATTTTAATTCATTCATTTCTCAGCGCTACATCCCGGTGTGGGACTTGGTCTCGTCCACAACGGTCCTCCACTGACTTCTGTCTCTGGCCATCTCTCTCCATTCCCCAGCACCGTCCATTTTCTCCCAATCTTCTTCCACACAATCCCCCCATCTTTTCCTCGGTCTGCCTCTTGGTCTCCTTTCGTGGGGCACCCATCTGGATATAATTTGTGGTGTTCTACCCTCTGACATTCTTTCCACATGGCCAGCCCACCGTAGGCGTTGAGACTTACAGAATCTTATAACTGTTTCCTAGTTAAACAGATTTTAATTACAGTATACAATTTGTTTTTAGTTAATATATTGATTCTCATGACATGTGATAGATAACTAATCTATTGCCATTTTATTGTCACGTGAATTCTACACCAGACCCAAGACAGTATGACAACCACAATGCCATCGCAGGGAATCGAACCCGGGACCTTCGGTATGGCAATCATACCTCTTGACACTCTACCACGAAGATCGTCTTTAAGACCTTTGGTCTCTTTGGCTGGCGTTTCTTGGGAAGTTGACTGCCGGTTATCCCTCCATATTTTTGGTGATCTTTCAGGAAAACGGTAGTCAACATGAATCTGATGCATCACAAAGTGTGAGATTCTGAAGGGATCCATCTTCTGCACGTACGCATGTCAGTGTCTTCTGCGTTGTCTTCACCATCTGACAATATCTCTCACCTTTCAGATTTGCGGATAGCCCTGTTCCTTAATCTATCTCGAAGAGTTTTGCCTGCTATTGTCGTCAGCGTCCACATCTCTGCCACCCGCACCTTTGACTTCGTTCTCCACCTTAACCTTACCCCACCTTTGCCTTCAAAACACGATGAGATAAAAAAACTTAAAAGTGAAAAAAAAAGTGTTGTACATTTTTAAATTCGGAATTACATAATTGTACAGCGAACTAGTACAAACTAATTTTAATAATTCATTGTCAATTTACGAACCAGTCTTTCATATTAGTGAAAGTACGTTCAGAAGACAAATACTTGACTTCAAAGAGTATCTTGTATTTCCAAAGTCGATCCAACTCTTATGTGTTCCTAGTATTTTACATGTTCTCAAATAGATGCCTTAAACTATCAACATGTTTGTAATGTCTTTTGAGAGAAAAAAAAATAATTTGAATTTAATATTCACAATAAACGTGAGTAGGATTGATGTTAAGGAAGCATATTACAAACAATTATAAATTTCAGGTTATTGCTTTTTGTACATTTATTGAGAACATCAAATTCAAATTAGTTTTTTTCTCTCAAAAGATAATTCAAACATGTTGACAGTTAAGGCATATATTTGAGAACAGGTAAAATCCCAGGAATACATGAGAGATGGTTCTTTTTTAGGAATATAATATACTCTCTGAAGTCAAGTATTTGTCTTCTGAGCGTACTTTCACTAATATGAAAAACGTCGATCTCCGATGCGATCATGTTAAGCAGTTTGATTGCTCGTGCCTCTATCCCACGGCATTTCTTTTGGGAATGGTCTGAACTAATTATCTACAGCTTCGAAGAGATGGATATCTAATAACCCATTTCTTTAGATTAATCAGGGGATACTTCGAGAACTCGGCCGTACTGGAGGATGTTGGTATTTTTGTCCCCGATAGATATCTCCGACAGCGACAGCACAGATTATTTTACCTACAGGCCGCCAGAACCAATCTGCCTCTGGTGACATCGGTGGGAAGAGCAATTAGTCTGCTGAACGCGGTCTCCTCGGAGATCGACGTCTTTCATATTAAATATGAAAGAAATTTTGTGAAAGTACGTTCAGGGGACAAATACTCATGACTTTAGAAAGTATCTTGTCTTCCTAATGTCGAACCATCACCAATGCGTTTCTGGTATTAAGTTGTATGTATATAATATTTAACCTGTACTAAATAGATGCCTTAAACATTTATGCTGTTTGTAATGTCTTTGAGTAAATAAACTGATTTGATTTGATTTGAAACAAAGATAACCATCCGGAACTTAAAGATGGATGCAATAACCCTCCAAGATGATATGCAATTTGTGTAATTTTAACACCTTGGCGTATTTTAGCGACATTTTAAAAGTGGAATCATTTGCCTATCTTTCAGTCAGTTAGTGTCCCGATACAGAAATACTTATTAAATTTAAGGTATATGAATACTTTTGGCATTGGTATGAGCACATTGAGCGGTATAATCTCATGTAAATGGTTTCAGTTACTCTTACATTGTAGGTGTTATCTCTCTTCGCGGGCAAGTTTAATGTTAATTTTGCGGTCGGCAGTAAAAATATAAGTACCGGGTCCGAAAGAAAAGTGGGAATATATTATATTCAGTAGAAAAAACATACGAAACACGAAGATCTCGCAATAAAATTTCGAAGCTCGTAACATTCCATGTTCAAAATTCCCGCCAAAAATTTATTGCACGAAATAAATAACGCTCGCCGCTAACAGTGCGGACAACCTTATAATTTTGTGATATAAACTCGGCAGTATTTCAATGAAATTATTGGGAGCTCTAAGCTACATTCCACCAGCCATTTATAAGAACGGTGAAGCCTCAAATTTATCGGCGGGAATAAATTTTATTCGTTGCGAACACGGACCGTAATGGCGGATATCTTTCACAAAGTGAAGTTCGTTTTATATAGTGCCGCGAAAGTTTTTGAAAGTAGTCCGTGATGCCCAACTGTCCCCGCGGATGCTAGCGATAGTCCTTGGGTTGAAGTTATCAAACAAACTGTTATTTTTTTACAGTTATAAAAGTAGACTAAGTCAAATACCTGAGTAGTATAATTGCTGTGACACTAGTCCCAGACCTGGAGGTGAAACGCAGGATCAAAATAGTCCATAGTGCAATTAACAAATCACATTATAAATAAGGATAAAATGTCGTCAAAATAGAGTACAAAAATATTTTGAATACAAGAGAGTGAGAGTGGAATATTTCGATACTTTGATTCTCTCCAAAAGTAATTCGAATTGCACATTACGAGAACGTTTCTGGATTATTTTGAATTTTATTATGATTATTGTTGTATGACAGTACTGTAAAAGAGAAATGGAGAACAGTGACAATTTTAACGTGTGTGAAAATAAAAGATTTACGTTCAAAGTGAAAACTTATTACTGATTATGATTGTAGTGAACCAAGTTTTTAAAGTAATAATTAAATAAAACGATGTTTTTTAACTACTTCCACTTTTGTCTTTATTTAGACAGCGACCGGTTTTGCCAGGCTCGCTAGCGAAACCGGTCGCTGTCTAAATAAAGACAAAAGTGGAAGTAGTTAAAAAACATCGTTTTATTTAATTATTATTTAAAATGAACTTCCATCAAGAGATTTCAGTAAAATCATTTGATTATCTTAAAAAAGTTTTTAAAGGATAAAAAATCTTTACTTTCGTGAATATTTCACGGGTTGCAAGTAGAGAAGACAATGATAAACTAAATTTGAAACTTAGACAGAAAACGTTAAAGAGCGATCAATTTCCATAATTTTAATTAGTAAGGATAGATAACTTTATAAAAAACACTGTTCGTTTAACACGACTTATTTATATTACAACACCCGTTTTAATATAATAAAACACCCGTTTTTTCAAACCATGTTGGAATCTTCACGTATTACAAAATAATGATATTACATATTGATAAGTTATTAACAGAGTTTTTAATTTATGAATATTAAAAAATATATATAATGTTAATTTTCATTAATCAATAACTCTATTTATATCATTATATTATTATGATGCAGTATATATAGACATTTGAATAACGCTGACATCGACAATTCTACTGACAAACCGCTATCAATAGTGATAATTTAGTAGAAGATATCAAAACAACTTTAAACATTATTATCGTATAGGTATATTTATATGTGTCGATACATGGAGAATATTATTTGATTTCATAAAAAACTTCACACAAACTCATATCAAAGATTATCTTCCAAAATGTGTTAAGGTAAATGATTTCAAATTTAGAATAAAGAAAAAAACACTATGATATTTTTTTTTAATTTATTTGTACTACCATCAACCATAAATATGTTTCATATTACCGTATTGATCAAATAATATTCACATTCTTTTACGTAATTTTATTTTAAGTACCTAATCTACCAAATTCACATTTTAACTTAATCTTTCGTTGCTCCCCATCGCTGTCGCAGACTGTTAAAAAGAAGTAATACACATTAAACCCGACAGTCAAGTCCCCGTACAACTGCAAACATTTCAGTCCCAGTCCGCCGAGTCACTGCGACGTCCCTGACTTGACGTACATCGGCCTTCTCGTGCGAGGGTAGCTGCTCTGACCCCGGCGAGGAGAGAGGGGTGCGGGAGGGAGTGGGTGGGGAAGGTAGGCGGAGAGGGGTAGGGAGCTCGCGTGATAAATCCGCCAGCTGTCAAAAGTGGTTGAACGTTACTTTCCGTGTCAGATGCTGTCATGGCGGGCGGTGGGGAGTGCCCTGGCGGAAATCTGACGCTAAAAGGTGCTCTACCCATTTAAAATGTCAAAAAGTTTTTCTTTTATATCGGTACATAAAAGGCAATCTTTCGCATAACTTTTATTTATTTCTAAACAAACTAACTAACTAACTAACCATCACGCCGTCTCCCGGAGGTGTAGGCAGAAATAATGGACTGCCACACTGTTCTGGACTTGGATCTTCTGGCTTACAGAGGTTCAGCTCATGTGGCTATTCCTCTTACGTCTGATGGGAACATTGTTGGAAGCTGATTTGGTGGGTTGTTAGTTTATGCGGGGGCATAATTTGTGTGGCCCGGAGTGTTCCTCTGAAGGAGGATCGATTTTGGGCACTTGTGGCTGCTGGAGGTGTTTGGGTCGTAATTTGAGAAGTCTTTTATTGTGGGGTTAGGATGTGAAGGGAGTCCTTTGTAAAAACGTTCGGCAAGTTTCAGAATGAATTCATCTATCATCGGGATTCCCGATTCTAGGTGCAGTTTTCTGACATAATTCTCTCCATTCCTCTAGATTCATACATCTTGTCATGCACGCACGTCGATTTCTCCCACTCCTCACGTGACCGACATTCAATATTTGATTGATTTGATCGTGCCATTTCCTCGGCCTTCCTCTATTTCTAGCTCCATTCACGCCGTTTACATATACTTTCTTTACCATTCTGTCTTCACTCATTCTTTCCATGTGTCCAAACCATCTTAATGACCATTTCCTTATTTTGTTCATAACACTTTCATTCGCACCACATTCACTTCTTATACTTGCATTTGTCACTCTATCATATACAGATTTTCCATACATTCGTCTTAGAGATCTCATTTCTACTGCATTTATTCTACTTTCATCCTTCTTTTGCCAGTTCCATGCTTCACTTCCATTCAAAAGGGTCGGCACAAGAACACCATTGTGCACTGCCTTCTTTTATATCGGTACATAAAAGGCAATATTATGGATAACTTTTATTTATTTCTAAACTAACCATCTCCGCGAAGGGGGTATTATGAACAAAATTATGAAAGGAACGCTGCGTTGGTTTGGACATATGGAGCGCATGGCTGAAAAAAGAATGGTTAAAAAAGTATCTGTTAACGATGTAAATGGAGTACGGAGTCGAGATAGACCGAGGAAAACATGGCATGACCAAATTAATCAAATTTTAAAGGTTGGTCATGTCAGAAGCCGGAAGAATCGACGCGCGTATATGACTCGAGATATGAATGTGGAGGAAGCTATAGAGGTATGTCAGGATAGAGTAGTGTGGCGGTCCATTCTCTCGGCCTATCCCTGAGGGGAAACGGCGTAATGGCTTGTTGTTGTTGTTGCGAAGGGGTAGGCAGAAAGAATAGACTGCCACACTGTTCTGTCCTGACATACTTCTCTCGCTTCCTCTAAGTTCATACATCTTGTCATGCACGCACGTCGATTTCTCCGACTCCTCTCTTGACAGACATTTAATATTTGATTGATTTGATCACGCCACGTCTTCTTCTATTTCTAGCTCCGTTCACGTCGTTTACATATACCATCTTCACCATTCTGTCTTCACTAATTCTTTCCATGTTTCCAAACCATCTTAACGACACGCTCATTATTTTGTTCATTACAACTTCATGCGCACCGCATTCACTTCTTATATTATATTTGCATTTGACACTATCATATACAGATTTATCCCCCTTAGAGATCTCATTTCTACTGCATTTATTCTACTGCACAACAATAAACAGTTTATTGTAGCACCTGATGATGCCAACATCGGTTGGCGAAACAGCTGTCGCGACAGTCTCCGTAAATAAAAAGAAATTGTGATGTTATAACAATGTTTTAAATTTTAACAGTAATAAATATGGTTTTGGATCAAGCTCTCTTATTATATCCGTGGACTGTACATGTATCCATCTTTCAGTGAAAACATTTTGAGTCGCTGTGCCGAGTGATAACCGTTCCTGACATTGACTTATTATATTCATTATCAAACTTGAGAACTTATTACTTATGACACGTTACCTCTATTTATTGCGCGAATCATTATTTGCTTACACTCTTCCGGGCCACATTTTTCATTCGAATTGAATGGTGGAAAATAAGGGATGGAAATATTAGGGGATGACGCAATTTATTTACCATGAATTATTGTAACCAAATACCCACCTTATTCTAATAAAAAAACATCAGGCATCCAGGCATCAGTGATGTACGAGTATATTTTGAAAAATACTCATGTTGTTAATTGAAATTTCTTGGTAGAATTCATTGTAAATAATTTAAAATTCCTCTATATTGTGTTATATATTTTTAGTTTAATTGCACTTGGGTATGGCTTCGATAGCCAACATCATTTAAAAAATAAAATATATAATTTTTATATACTTAGGTAATTGAAAATAACTTTGTTTAATCCACAAAATATTTAAAAAAAACACGAAATGTTTCGGAGGATAATTCCATCTTCAGGTTTAAAAATATAATAAAAACTAAACAATGAAAGACCAATATAAAAACGAATTTAAAAGTCGATTTGCTAGTGTAGAATTCAAATTTAAATATTGAATTAAAAAAAAAAATTGAATTTTTGTATCGTATTTTATATGCGTTTTTATATTGGTCTTTCTTTGTTTAGTTTTTATTATATTTTTACACCTGAAGATGGAGGTATCCTCCGAAACATGTCGTGTTTTTAAATATTTTTTAATATATTACTGTGGAATTCCACAGTGTAATGCCTTGGCGTTCAATATGTTTTATATATCTAAATTTGAATTCGCAACACCAGTGATGACGAATATAGAAAAAGTGCAGTTAATTACTTAGATGTACACTACTTTGACTTGGATCATCTGACTTACAGAGGTTTAACTCTAATGGCTATTCCTCTTACGTCTGTTAGGAATGTGATTCGGTGGTGGTTTTATGTGGGGGGCAGGTGTGTGGCCCAGAGTGCTCCTTCGAAAGAGAGCGAGGGAAGGTTTAGTATATGCTAAAGTCCTATATTTTTCTCGGTCAGGGTATGGAAGGCCAGCTAGGGTTACCATTGTATGATGAGATCAGTTTTATAAATATAAATTATAGTTAATAACAAAATACAGAATGTGGCTCGTGCATTTTGGACGTTGGTGAGGATTTTATAGAACAAATACCAGTCAATATTATTTCTTATAATGAATGCTAAACTAATATTGATGGTTTGTTTTTGAATGTATACAAATACTTGTAGACAAATACTGGATTTTACCCATTGCGGGTTAATCATTTTTAAGGATTATCTCAATAGAGACGAAGATAATTTTTATTTTTTTTCTCAAAAACAAATCGTATAAAAACTGGTCCAAGTTAAAAGCATAAAAATTTGAGATTTGGTCTCCAGACGTTGTCTAGCAATGTATGATAGTTGCGTAGCCTTTCACATTGCATTAATAAAGATTTTCTGCTTAATGTTTACATATATTCTTAATAGATGGCGCTAGTGTACATTGACCTAAAAAATGTGAAGTGTGTCTCAACATAGTAGCATATATACATCTTTCAAAAAAATTTCAGACGTGGTGGTCGTAAGAAGGGCGGAATGGGGAATGTTGTTTACATAAAGCGATCGCTTAACCCAACCAATGACAAGTCATAAGTCCTGTAAGCGCCTCGACCACCATATTCTGTTTCCAAAAAAAAAACAATTCACATCTTCGTCTCTATTGAGATACAATTAATCCTTAAAAATGATATTGATGGGCTCGTTGAAGATATATTTTGAAAAATACAATTATTACATGTCATTATATTATCCATCTCACGGTCTTCCGCTAGAGGTGATTACAAGTATAGGAGAGTTAGGATTAAACTTGAGGATTTCTATAGCCTGACGAATTACCAAATGGAGACGCCCAAAGAAGTTATAAGGTAGAGGTGTTCAAAAGGGGAGGTATGGTGTGGACTAATTAAGAAACAAAAATTGTAGAATAGCATCAAAATGTAAGCAATTAAACAATGCTAATACATTTTGTAGCATATATATTTTATAATATAATTTGAAGCATATATAAACTGTTAAATTTAAAAAAAAATTGTTTTATGTACCAGAGTTGTATTTTCATTTTTGTGACAGCAGTTCCGTCAACCTATGTTGACATCATCATTGTAATACCTAATGATGTCAACATAGGTTGACGAAACAACAGTCGCGAAAAATAAAAACACAATTTTGATACATAAAACAATGTTACTAATTTAACAATTTATAATGTTATAGTATCATAGTGTTTCGGCCATAATGTCTTGCTTCATTCCAACTTTGTTGTGACAAATAGATTCCCTATGTAAATTTCTATCAGATTTTATTTTATTTTAGAACTTGGACTTGGACTTGGATCTTCTGGCTTACAGAGGTTCAGCTCTAATGGCTTTTCCTCTTACGTCTGTAGGATTGTTGGAATGCGATTTGGTAGTTGTTTTATGATGGGGCTAAATGTATGGCCCGGAGTGTCCCTCCGAAAGAGGGCGAGGGGGGATTTAGGGTTCTTATGTTAAATTACAAAAATTCCTAGATTACATATTTCAACATTATTAATGTATTATAATAGTAAACATATATTGTATATATGCATAGTAAATGACTAACTAACCAACCATCAGGCAAAATCCCTGAAGATGTAGGCCGAAAGGATAAACAGCCTCACTGCTATATCTTAACATACCCCCAAATATTATTATATACACCGTGAGACGCGCGCACGTTTATTATTTTGAGGCATTGCTTCTTTATTCTTCCCTCGTGCGCGGACAATCAAGTAATATAACAGATAAATGATCTGCGTTATGACGCGTCATTTGTAAAGAAAAGTATGATATTAAGTTCGGCGCTGAGACCACGGAGGCTGTTAATCTTTGCTCTCCCACAATGGACCACTGATTTATGATAATCTTCTTCGCACTCGGCTCAAAAAATATATAGCCATATCCCATTCCGTAAACGTCTGCCTATTATTTACGGTCGAGAAGGGCGGGGATGCAGGGCCGCGAGATGAAGAGAGGTCTGACGGATCAAGAGATTATAAGGGAGACGAAGCCAATACAACAGACGTTTATACATATTTATTATATCTTATCTAAAAATATTCACAAAATAACACACTCTACTTTACGACTGTTTCAAAATCTTCTGGGATCTTTTTGGGAGTAGCAGCCATAATTTCTTTTTCTTTTTCAGTTTCGATCCTGGGGATAGATTGGCACCAAAGTCCTCCCTTCCTCCACACCGCTCGGTCTTCGGGTGTCCTCTTCGGCTCTATACACTCATATGAGGTACGTCCTTATTCTTATTTTTTAAATGCTATGTCAGGTCCCCCCGATGTCGACTATTACCCCGGGGTAGACTTTTCATTTCATTTATTTATTTAAATATATCCTAAGCATTACAAAATTATTTTCCAATACACTAAGGATACAAGTTGGAGACACACAATTATAAGTTAAACATAATAAAATAATAAAAATAGCGTAAAACATAAGATACATGACAAATAAATAAAATGAACATACAATTATAATAAGGACAGTGCTTCCCTCAAGTGAGCCAGACTATCAAAAAATACGTTAAATTCCGAGGTGATACGATTTAGCAAAGATATTGTTCTACCTACCGGCGTAACCATTGGCAGGTAGGTTCTGCATCGTGGGAAACAAAATAATCTATGGCCCCTTTGTCGAAGATAATTATCAGGGACGAAAAGACCTACATCACTCAGGATTTCTGAGTCGTGTATACAACCACCTATCAGTCGAAAGAAGTGAACACCCAAGTGAATGTCTCGTCTTCTCTCAAGTGACTAGTAGCCCAGCATCCCTAGCAAGAAATCAGTCGGAAAGAGCCACGGGTAATATCCATACCTACTCCCTAAGATCGAGGTAACGCAGAAATTTCTTCTGCACCCTCACCACCATCAGGGATAATCGAGTCTCACGCGGCGCCCAGATAATGGAACTAAATTCCAACCGACTTCTCACCAGTACTTCTGTCCTATACTAGAACAACTCCCCCACCCTCTGGATTCCGGTCAACAACTGTTGGACTTTTTTTCTGCTCTAGTTCTTCGCACCACCTCAGTGTTGGTGACCATATTTGTCCATGGGATGCGCAACATTATACGATGGAGCCACATTTCAATGCTTCTATACAGTTTATTTTGTTGACTTTGAGGGTCCAAGTCTCTACTCCGTATAGCAATATGGACATAATACACAATTTAGCCATTCTCTGCCTCACTTTCAAATTGATGTTGTCATTGCTAAAGAATAGTCTCATATTATTGAATGCGGCCCTCTTATCTACCTCTCTTCTTTTTCAGGATCTATTTTATCTGTATAGTCCATATCTTAACACATTTGCTTCAGTTACTCTCGGAGAGCATGCCCTCTACAAATCGATCCCTCCAGAATATTGAGCAGGAGATTTTCATGTCGTATGATATGACTTATCCAATTTGCACACCTTTGCGGAATGTTGATTGACATGTGCCTGGTTTCTTCGATCCTGCTGAGAACCTCGTCATTTGTAATGTAATTGGATTATAAGTCCACATCTCGAAGATCGTCAATCTCTTTGATTTCTTTCACTTATGCACCATGTCTCGTTACCATACAAATAAATACTCTAAACATTCTTCGTCGTGGCTACAATCCTGAGGATTGGTCTACAACAAGCCTCACTCGTTCTCTCCACTCAACCCTTTCTCAGCACAGTGCATGGCTCTAAGCACCTGGTCCATATAGACATCTCTTAGGCAGCCTCTGCAGTTTATGCCCTCTACCATTCCCTCCGCGATCGTAATAAGCAGACCCAGATGCTTGGTGTTTTTCTCACTAACAGTTTTCTCACTAACAGCAATCCTTTTAAGAAATTGCCTCCTTTCTTCGGCCTTTCTCAATACCTCGCTGTTTTAGTTGTGTTTCTACCAATGGATCCATATCACGAGTATGTAACACCACTTTTCAAAAGCATTTAACCTTCTGCACTCACTCTCAAACTCTAAACAAAGATTTTCATTCGAATTTTTATAATTATTTTTAATTAGATTATTCCTGTTTTCTCCAGACTTTTTTGTTAATTAACTAAAAGATTGCTGGAGTGGCACCCGGGTGATAGAAGACCACTTAGACGACCAAGGCTGCGATGGAAGGATGAAATTGAGAAAGATGGGGCGAAGTTATTATTATTATAGGAGGAGTTGGAGGCAAAGAATACTGGAGGCTAAGGCTCGATATGGGCCATCGAAGAAGTAGAAGAAGAAGAAGAAGTGGAAATTTAGGTCAACATTGTTGGATTTGAAAATGTTTGATTTCTTATTAAATGTGTGTTTGGATTTGTGGTAATGATTGAGGTGAATTTGATACAATTTTTAATTTCTTCAACTTCAATACTAACAAAAGCGTCACGAACAAAATAATGAAAGAAGAATTAAGATGGTTTAGACACACGGGAATTAATAAAGAAAGAATGGTGAAAATAGTCTGAATGCACGAAATCTAAATAGACCAAGGAAATCGTGTAACAACCAAATCAATCAAAATTATAACGTGTTGGTAGATTTTTTGTTTCTAAAATTGCTTCATATTGTTTTTATGACTCTCGGACTTATTAACTTCCATATCTCACTACGGCCATATTTTCTTTAAGATTTATCTCCAGTTGTTACTCGCCCATAAATCGAGAATGATAGTGCATTTAATAACACAGAAAATAACGAGTTCGTGTTGATATAATGTCTTGTGATCGTTTGAGTTACCTGTTTCTGCGCTAGGCGATGAAGCGAGAAATCAAAATTACAGTCAAATTTTCGGCTATATTGTTGACATAATTTATTATGTACATTAAACACAAACGATTTATTTTGTTTTTGTTTTATGGACTGAATTATGTTTAAAAAAATAATAGAACAGAATTTTTGTAAAGTCTCTCTGACGTCAATTTAATGGGACTGTATGCATATTCTTATTCTTCGTATCTCTCTCTCTCTGGTTTCAATCCTGGGATTGGTTTGCAGCAATTTCCTCTATTCTTCCCTGTCTTGTGTGGCTCTTGTGAAATCTGCATATGATGAGCAGCGCACGTCCACCAACAGGTCCTCCAGGTACTCTCGGCGTGGGCGTCCCCTAGAGTTTGTCCCCTCGGTCATACCCTCCATTATGGCATGCAAGAGGCCTTCTTGTCGTATTACATGGCCGATTCATCTTGCACGCCTTTTGGACAAGGTTCTGAGCAGGTGCCTTCCTCCTTCGGTTCTTCGTATCCATGTCATGAAAACTTCATATATAGCAGAAGTGGTGTGAAAAACGGCCTTTGCCTCCTATATTTTTCTTGCCATTATTATTACAATTATTACCAAAATTATTGTTATAACAACTATATCATCATTACTATCATCCGCTGTCGCAAGTATCCGAGGAAGGCTGTCTTTCACGATTGTGGATCTTCGCGTGGCTAACGAGCCCAATCCTGGACCCACACACTTTTGGGCATCTAGAACAGGGGAAGACGTTAGGAGTAGAGTCGTCGCCGTCTCTCGATGGTCTCTCCTTTCTTCAGGGGAGAGTCATATCTCTCCGCGGCGTCGTCTCCGTGATGTGCTTCAATGTCTTGAGTACTTTCATGAACTGTATTTCTCCGCCTAAGTCTGTTCTCTACAGTCTTTTCCCAGCATTCACAATCAATGCTAGTCCTTTAGAGGTTCGCTTTTAGGGAATCCTTGGAGCGTTTCGCCTTCCTTCGTGTGAACGTTTCCCTTGGGTCAGCTGAGAGAACAGAATTTTTCTTATAGGTCTAGTCTATGTTACCTATATACTCGTATGTAGCTACCTAAACACTTTATAATTACCTTTGCACTTTTATTATTTTTTTACTGCTTCCCTAATTTCCACGTTCAATTCCATGTAAGGCGATATAAGTCTCTCCTAAAATTTGCATTCAGATAACATAAATTTTAAAATGATCGAATGATATTACTGAAATATCTTGATAGAAGTTTATTTTAAATAATAATTAAATAAAACAATATTATTATTATTATTATATTATTATTATTATTATTATTTTGTTGAATCGCTCTTTACATCATGACAGCATGAGCCAAATCGAAGTAAAGGGTATTATAGCTATCATAGTGATTCTCGTGACATGTGATAGGTAGCTAATCTATCGTCATTTTATTGTCACGTGAATTCTACACCAGACCAAAAATAGTGTGACAATCACACTGCCCTCGCCGGGAATCGAACCCAGAACCTTCGGGGTGGCAGTCAATACACTTACGGTCGTCGTTTATGTTTAACTACTTCCACTTTTGTCTCTATTTCGACAGCGACCGGTTTCACCAGACTCACTGGCATCGACAGATTGGTCACACATTTTAATGGCATATAATATTCAACAATACCTCTCATTTGTATAATATGTATGTATAGTACATACAATACTTCCATTGTTATCTTTTTAAACTTAATTAAAAATGGTTTTAGCGCTGATCGTTCATCAAACTGGAAAATGTATAATTACTCTTTGTTAATTTGTGCTGTATACGGCTGTACAGGTAAGGGATCTAGTTAATAATTAACGGCTAGGAATTTAAAATAATGGAAGTGCTTAAAGTTTTGCGGATTACTCAATTACCCGACAGCCTTCTAACACGAAACTAATCTAAGTATAAAATAAACTAATCCATCTCGTTTTAAAAGAGTAATCAACCTAACCCCTCGCATCCTGTAATCTTATCGTGTTTTTTATTATTATTATCTTATTGAAAAAAAGCTAAGATGGCAGTGCACAATGGTGTTCTTGTTCCGACCCTTATGTATGGAAGTGAAGCATGGAACTGGCAAAAGAAGGATGAAAGTAAAATAAATGCAGTAGAAATGAGATCTCTAAGACGAATGTGTGCCAAATCTGTATATGATAGAGTGACAAATGCAAGTATTAGAAGTGAATGTGGTGCGAATGAAAGTGTTATGAACAAAATAAGGAAAGGGTCATTAAGATGGTTTGGACACATGGAAAGAATGAGTGAAGACAGAATGGTAAATAAGGTATATGTAAACGGCGTGAACGGAGCTAGAAATAGAGGAAGGCCGAGGAAAACGTGGCACGATCAAATCAATCAAATATTGAATGTCGGTCACGTGAGGAGTCGGAAAAATCGACGTGCGTTCATGACAAGATGTATGAATGTAGAGGAATCAAGAGAAGTATGCCAGGAGAGAGCAGTGTGGCGTTCCATTCTTTCTGCCTACTCCTCCGGGGAGACGGCGTAATGGTAAGTTAGTTAGTTATCTTATTGTGTTTTTTAATATGGCCGGGCTCCCTCCGCTTACCCGAAGCTGTTATAGGCGCAGCGGCGTCTTTCGTCAGCTTCACTCGTGCACTCCCTACGCCCGTCCCGCGTCCATGCGGGACTTACATTAAATAATAATAATAACATATGTATATTTGCAACCAAGGGGGACCCAGACCACATTTAAGCTATACTATTCTTCCTCTGTGTCCCGCCGTACACACATAGCAATACAACAGCAAAAGAAAATTCACAATTGATACATAAATAACATATGTTAGAGAAAGAATAAAAAATAAATAGAATATTATTGTGTCCAGCGAGAACTTGGGAGCATAGGACCAGCAAAGAGATCCTTACGATGATCCAGCAGCCCCTTATAACGAGCACCGGTAGAGCCGGTCGCCTAGCATGCCTAGCGGAGAGACCAAAGCAATCAAGACCCTGTATGCGTCTAGACCGACCAGAGTAAGACCTCTAGGAAGGCCTAGACATCGCCTAACCTATCCTGTTCTGACCGATCCGGATAGGTTTGGCGAATCGGACTGCTAAAGAATCAAGATCGAGGAAAATCATCAAGGAGGATAAAACTCTTCAAGAGTTGTATGGCCATAGGAAGTAGTAAGTAGTAATTATCTTTGTGGTTACACATTAATAAAAGTCGATAATCTTATTATTATTATTTTTATATTTTAAGTGTTATATTTTAAGTGCGCCGTTTTGTAAAATCAATTACCCCGAGGGCGCACTAGGAAATGGCTGACCGAACAGTGCAGTCTTTAGAAGTTTTTTTTAATTTAACGTCACTATCCTTATACTTGATACTAAAATGGATACTAGTCCACGCCAACGGACCCGCAAAGCTGAAAGCACGGTCACAAAAACTTGCTCTATTGGCTCTGACTGAAATTGTTATGTTGTTTGCACTTGTTTCTACTGATCGGAATGAACGTTGCCTTTCCGTTGGCATGGGTGTCATGCAGAGGTCCGATATATACGCTGGCGCTCTCTGGTGTTAATTAGGACTCAAGGGATATGGAAGATAACTCTAGGATGCAAGGGCTGGTAGTCCGAAATATGTCTGATATATATGTATATATATATATATATATATATATATATATATATATATATATATATATATATATAAGGACTGAACATGTCTGATATATATATATATATATATATATATATATATATATATATATAGTATATATAGAAAGATATATATATATATATATATATATATATATATATATATATATATATATATATATATATATATATATATATATATATATATATATATATATATATATATATATATATATATACATATATATATAGCAGTATATATATATATGTTATATATATATATATATATATATATATATATATATATATATATATATATATATATATATATATATATATATATATATATATATTTCTTTTTTTTTTAATAAATGTGAGTGTTGTATACAAAGTATATAAAAAAAGAAAAATTGAACATACAACACAAAGTTATGGCGAACATAGAATAAATATTATTTCAGCTAAAATGAATTTCAGATTAATTTTGAAATGCTGTTTTAAATTGAGTTCAGGAAATAATTGTAATAATAGCGGCCATTGGACCTGAAGGTGTTAAAATACAGTAAAAAAAACATAATACAGCAAGGATGCTTCAACAATGCCGAGTCGTGTTCGCACTTGGCTGCCCGGGGCCCTCCTTAAACAATGAATTATTACGGCAATTAATACTCACAAAACGCGGCCCCTCGCCGCTACGGCACTGCTCGCCCCCATACCCGGCTAATGGCGGTGATTCGACAAATACAAATGGCACCGGTGACAAATGGCCCGATTCCCTCTGGAGACGGCGCATGGGCGTAACGTGGCGGGCCCGAGGTTATTACGTTTGTACGCATTTATAACGATATTATTATGAAGCATTTTTTTTTAATTACAGCCGATGAATGCTTGTGTAAAAAGCAATATTTCAAAATTAACTGACTTGTCAAAATATTAAAAATAATCTTAATTCAACTTTAGTGTGCAACAGTGTTTTGTTTGAAAACTATCTTACTAACTAACCATCACGCCTTCTCTCTAGAGGGGTTAGCTAGAAAGTTTCAATCCTGGGATTGGTTTGCAGCTTTTTTTTCTTCTATTCTTCTCTTCCATTCTTCCTAGTCTTGTGCGGCTCTTTTGAAATCTGCATATGATGAGCAGCGCACGTCCACCAACAGGTCCTCCAGGTACTCTCGGCGTGGAATGAATGGTCTGCCACACTGTTCTATCCTGACATATTTACTTCGGTTCCTCTACATTCATTCATCGCGTCATGCATGCACATCGATTTCTCCGACTCATCAGGTGACCGACATTTAATATTTGATTGATTTTATCGTGCCATGTTTTCCTTGGCCTTCTTCTATTTTTAGCTCTGTTCACGTCGTTTATATATACCTTCTTCACCATTTTGTATTCACTCATTCTTCCCATGTGTTTAAACCATCTTAACGACCCGTTTCATTATTTTGTTCATAACACATTCATTTGCACCGCATTCTTATATTTGCTTTTGACAGTATCATATACAGACTATTAGAAATCCAAAGCGCTCTTGAGGTGAGCTATTCATGAAAACGGCGCTATACAAATTAGCCTAATTATTATTATTATTATTATTTACCACGCAATCGGTTTAGAGATCTCATTTCTACTGCATTTATTCTACTTTTATCCTTGTTTTGCTTGAATATATTAGTATTTTCTTGAATAATCTCTACATAATTATAGCGCAAATAAAATCGATATAAAGGGTATAGCTGTTATATTGATTCTCATTGCATGTGATATGTAGCTAATCTATCAGCATTTTATTATCACGTGAATTCTACACTAGACCAATGACAGGTTGAGAAACATATTTACTTTCAATCTCATCGTCAACCTATCTTTCCATCAACTGCCTCTCCACCCCCACGCCATCCCTCTCGGTCTCTGGCCAGTGTTCTCCAGGCCCTTACCTTCGTCCGCACAATATTACCGCTCCACCTGCTGGGTTGCCTCACGACATTTCTTCTACCCAACCTTGGCCTCTATTCATTAACTACTGACATCAGCTTCCATTTCTCAATCTACATTTATTCAATGAATATACACAAATCATCCATATTGTTGCGGTGTTGATTTTATGGTTAAGTTTTATTCCACTATTTTAAATTCTTTTGTATTTGCATTGAAACATTAATGCCCGACTCAAACACCTCCAGCCGCCACAAGCGCCCAAAATCGATCCTCCTTCAGAGGAACACTCTGGGCCACACAAATCTTGCCCCCGCATAAACCAACAACCTACCAAATCACCTTCCAACAATGTTCCCATCAGACGTGAGAGGAATAGCCACATGAGCTGAACTTCTGTAAGCCAGAAATTCCAAGTCCAAATCCAATTAACGCTTATTTATTTTTATCAAAATTATCTGTCACAGTACTAAATAATACTTGGTTTCTGGTATAATAATACTTTGATAAGTAAATTATTTATCGAAACCAATCTTGGAACTTGGAACTAAGATCTTCTGGCTCACAGAAGTTCAGCTCTAATGGCGATTCCTCTTACGTCTGTAGGAAACATTGTTGGAATGTGAAACCAGTCATCAGTGAAAATAATCAGTAGTTTAAATAAAGCATAATTTAACTATAATGCATGATCACAAAAAGCGTTAAATTTGATACTAACAAAACACTGATAACATACGAGTATTATTGGGTAAACTTGGCGCATTAACTAACTAACTAACTAACCATCAGGCCGTCTCCACGAAGGGGTAAGGAAAACAGAATAGACCGCCACATTATTCTAAACTAACTAACTAACTAACCATCACGCCATCTCCCCGAAAGGGTAGGCAGAAAGAATGGACTGTCACACTTTTACTGATGCGGCACTCCATCCTTCTCTTTTCGCCCCGCGGGAGACGCGGTGTGATGGGTTGCAACCTCATCGCCACCAATAGGCATCTCCCGCGCACACTTCGATCGTCCAACACCCACAAAATAAATCTAAAACAAATAATATAAAATACAATGATATAAAATAAAATAACAAAATAAAAATAATTTAATACAAAATGTTATTTTTAGATGGTGCACAAGTCTCGCGTCTCTTCTACACTCACATACCGTGACACGCACGCTCGTCGATTATTCCTACTTCTTTCTTCTTCTTTTTCTTCTTCAGCCTGTATTGACCGTCCACTCCTGGACATAGGCCTCCTCTCGCATTTTCCATTCTCTTCTATCCTGTGCGATCCGCATCCAGGCACTTCCCGCACTTCTCCGGACATCGTCGCGCCAACGCAACTGTGGGTGCCCAACTCCACGCTTTGCCGTCCTTGGCCACCAGCACAGCAGTCGCCTTGCTCCACTTCTCCACTTTTCATCTGGATCGCGAGCGACATGTCCCGCCCATCGCCACTTGAGGGTTGCATCGGAAACCTTTGTTCTGACTCTAATGTCCTCATTTATGAGTCTGTCCCGTAAACTGATACCCAACATGGCTCTCTCCATTGCTCTCTGAGTGACTCTTAGCTTGTTGGCACTTTTTTGTGACATTGTGACTATCTCATACCTACGTCCTTACCACCCTGCTATTCTATAAATACTTTTTTTAAGACTAAACACTTTTTTTTCACTTTTGATTTTATGGAATTTTCTAAAATGTTTTAATAAAAATTCTGAAACATAAGATGTTGATATCGTTCTCCCGGTAATAAATATTTTTTTTGGATTAAAACATGTAGAGAAAAATAAAGTCTAAGTGTTTTTAAAACAATGGTTTAATTCATAAAATTTTGAACACGCACTCTTATGTACGTTGGTGAATACTCACATTTATTCTACGGAATGTGTTTGTCTCATTATATTTTTAAAACACGGAGTCGAGCTTATGAAATACACGTTAGAATCATAATCCTTTTGTAATGGTATGCGGACATTATTTTATAGCATATGTTTTTCATTACCAAGCGCCCAATGCCAACCGCCATGTAGAAAAGAAGGATAAAAAAACTGTCGTTAGGCCGATCTGCATTTACGCAGTCCGAACCTGGAGCTATGCAGCTTCGAGTCACATACTGAAACTCCAAATCCTGCAATATAAGGCTATCCGTTTATCGCTTGGTGCGCCTTCATGTACAAAGATCACACAACTACACCTATTGTTTATCCAACATAAGATTACCCTGTGAGAAGACGAAATTTGGTTCCTACTGCGCATTCCTCTCCCCCCGCTACGATCCCTCATCCCCGCGCAGCCCTATCGGCTAGCGGAGCTGTCTTCAGTATCTATCTGACCGTCTTGTCGTGTACCTAAATATATTAACTTATTCAGTCCCTATATTAAAATTAATGCAATATACATATTTATATTTATTAACAAAAGATTATCATATGTTTCAAAATAATAAGTTTTTATCTTTGGATATTAATTATTATTATTTGTAATACAGTACAAGTGAACATAAAATTTAAATTTTTTGTAAAAAACAGTTTTCTGAAATACCACAAAAGAAGTTGTAAATTGTATTAAGTGCCGAGTCGGAACTTACTAATTTAGCAAAGCTTAGATTTTTTACATGCAATTTCATGTGAACATTTTCAATGTTGTCGGCAAAATACCAATATAGTACTTAGGGTCATAAAATTAATCCGACCCTTGAGCTAGCGGTGACGGTTTTTTATGTAAGCAGCCCGTTAGGAGTTTACCTAACTATAGGAGGAAACCATTATCAAATAAATAGATTGTTGAATAAATTTTATTAGTATCCTGGGATTGAAAGTGTTGAGAGCTAGTAGAGGGGGGAATGGGCGGAGTATGCGCGTCACAGGCCTTCACAGGGTATTCTAAGGATAAACGGCCTATAGAATCTGGAATCCTGGTGATAGTTGAATTCATTCTGAAACTTACCTAACGTTTTTAAAAAGGACTCCCTTCACATCCTAACCCCACAATAATAGACCTCTCATATTACGACCCAAACACTTCCAGCCGCCACAAGCGCCCAAAATTCAAATCAAATCAAATCAGTTTATTTCATCAATAGACATTACACAATAAAATTATAAGGCATCTATTGAGAACAGGTAAAATAATATATTGTGACGCATGAGAGATGGTTCGACATTAGGAAGACAAGATACTCTTCAGAAGAGTATTTGCCTTCTGAACGTACTTTCACTAATATGAGAGACGTCGATCTCCGAGGAGACGGCGTTCAGCACATTAATTGCTCTGCCCACCGGTGTCACCTGAGGCAGGATGGTTCTGGCGGCCGGTAGGTAAAACAATCTATGCTGTCGCTGAATAATCTAAAGAAGGTTTATGAGATGCCCATCTCTTCGAAGCTGCAGAGAGTTGTTACCAAGCGTTTCCAAAATAAATACCATGAGATAGAGCCACGGATTGCTCCCATACTCTCTCATGTAGAGATACCTCACAATTTTTTTTCAGAATCCTCTCCATCATAACGGAATATCTCGCCTCGTGAGGACTCCATATCAAATATGAACTGCAAATGTAGGCTGCCGTAGTTTCAAACCAATCTTTTGGATTGCAAATTTAGTCAGCCGCACTACGAGGTCTGTTCAAAAAGTATCGCGAATTTTATATTTTTTCAAAAAGTATTTATTTATTCATGAATATCTATTTTGTCCCCTTCAAAGTAATTCCCCTCGGATATAATACATTTATGCCAACGTTTTTTCCAATCCTCGAAGCACTTAAAAAAAATCATTTTTTGTGATCTTGTTCAGCTCCTCCTTCGATGCCGTCTTTATCTTCTCAATCGTGGCGTAGCGTCGTCCTTTCATGGGCCTCTTCAGTTTTGGAAACAGGAAAAAGTCACAGGGGGCCAGGTCTGGGGAATACGGTGGCTGCGGCACCATTACTGTGTTGTTTTTGGCCAAATATTCGCGCAAAAGCAACGATGTGTGAGCAGGGGCGTTATCATGATGCAAAAGCCAGTTTTTGTTCTTCCACAAATCCGGGCGTTTCTGGCGGATTGTTTCGCGCAAATTGCGCATAACTTGCAGGTAATATTCCTTATTGACCTGTGGCAAGAACTCATGATGCACCACGCCCCTGCAATCGAAGAAAACTGTGAGCAAAACCTTCACGTTCGACCGAACTTGGCGCGTTTTTTTTGGTCTTGGCTCATGCGGCAGCTTCCATTGGGATGATTGAGCTTTGGTTTCCACGTCATAACCATAAACCCATGATTCGTCACCAGTTATGACCCTCTGGAGCACATTTGGATCGTCACGGACCGAGTCCAACATCTCCTGAGCAATGTTAACGCGATGCTGTTTTTGGTCGAAATTGAGCAATTTTGGCACGAATTTCGCGGCGACCCGACTCATGCCCAAATCATTGGTTAAAATCGAATGGCACGAGCCAATCGATATGTTTAGGTCCTCAGCAACTTCTCTTACGGTGATTCGACGGTTGGCTAATACTATTTTCTTCACTTTATCAATGTTTTCGTCTGTTGTTGACGTGCTCGGGCGTCCGGCACGCTCTTCGTCGTTCATATCTTCTCGGCCCTCTGAGAACATTTTGTACCACCGATAAACGTTGCTTTGGTCCAAGGTAGCTTCACCATATTCCACAGTCAACATTCGAAATGCGTCCGCGCACTTTATTTTGTTTTTCACACAAAATTTGATACAGATTCTTTGATCCATTTTTTGGAATAGGCAAAATCGAAGACGAGCCAAAACACATCCAAGCAAAACAGCTGTCAAAAATTAACTAAACATTCAAAATGGCCGACCTTGTCAGCATAAGTAAGGGACATGAGTACCAACATAACGCTACAAAAAAATCAAAAATCAAATATACGTAGCCAGCGGAAATTCAAAATTCGCGATACTTTTTGAACAGACCTCGTATATGCAAAGCGAATTTTATTTATTTAATATTATGAAATGCTTCCTAAACCTCGTCCTTTGTCCTACATGCCAAAAACTGTACTCCACATTTTTTTCCATCCCGCATTTGTCTCCTCTGCCTCTCCTCTTCTTCCCGCTGTATATTCCTGTGGGGTATCATTATTTTTATCTTTTATATAATGTTCCTAAAATGTTCATGTATTATATATTATGTTTACTTATTCAATAAAGTACAGCGGAGCATAGAAGTAGGATGGAGTAGATTAAATTAGGTCTGGCACCCCCTTGCTGTTGCCGTCTTTAAATGTAATTCCCGGATGGACCGGGGGCAGGCCCAGGGAGTGTACGAGCGAGGCTGATAAAAGGGCGCCGCTACACCCTATAACAGCCTCGGGTATGTGGCGGGAACTTCTATCTTCTATGTATATGGGTTAATTGGTTAGATAGTTATTAGGAAAATATTATAATACAAAATAGAATAACAAAGGCAAAATAAACAATCGGACTAGTCCTCCCAGGGCAGAGTTACGACTTATATGTGCATATTAGCCCCGACCATTTGAAATTCAGCACTTTTAAATGAATATCAAATAACCTGTCAGCGCTGAATATATTCGTGTCAATTTACATTCAACCCAACAATGAGCGGTGATAAATAATAACTGATTTACATGTCACCGAGAGGGTTGGTAGCCAGGAAACAAATGTTCTACCCCAATCAATGCTGGATTTATGTGCACACATTTTGACAAGGGTCCTGGCGGGGGTAAAGGCGCCCGTTTTGTACAATTTCATCGGTCGTGGCGAACACGAAAACTGGTGACACGACCCTTTGCCCGGGTGACGTATGTACTGAATCGGGGAGATGGGGGTAAGGTCCCGCAAGCGTGGATCGCGCTTCTCAGAAGCGGCAATGCGAACCCAGCAAAAACCATTAATACTTATATCATACAAACAAATTCGTTCTTCTTTTTATTGGTAGCCATGATGAGTTCTATGCGTAAACGCTGTAACTTGTCACCCGTTCGGATCGGATTATAAAGGTGACACCGCTGACATTCGGCACAGATCTGAAGACAAATTGGATGCTTCGAGGATTCAAAGAAATGAGAAGAGGTGCTTTTGGAAATCTATGTACTTAAGTGAATTTAAAGGGGAATTGAATGGCAAATTATCTTCGCTTCTTACACGAAAACAATGGATTTAAATATGCAAATCACTGAATTTTATAGATTTAAACTGAATATATATAGATATATATATATAATAATATATGTGTGTGCAGTAAGCTAAAAACTCTAACGTTTATATCATTGATTATTAACGAAAATTATATTTAATTATAATAATATAAAGCACAAAAACAAATAAATAATAAATAAACATCCGCATAATTATCTCAATCCAATTGACCATATTCAAATTTGGAACAATCTCCTAAAACATTTTAATGTTAAAAATTATATATTTATAAATACAGAGACGTTTCATATTTATAATTGTACTTGGACTTGGAATTGGATTTCTAGCTTACAGATATTCAGCTCATGTGGCTATTCCTCTAACGTCTGACGGAAACATTGTTGGAAGGTAATTTTGTGGGTTGTTGGTTTATGCCAGGGCATGATTTGTGTGGCCCGGAGTGTTCCTCTGAAGGAGGATCGATTTTGGGCACTTGTGGCGGCTGGAGGTGTTTGGGTCGTAATTTGAGAGGTATTTTATTGTGGGCGAACTAACGACTACATGTGAAGGGAGTCCTTTGTAAAAACGTTCTGCATGTTTCAGAATGAATTCATCTATCATCGGGATTCGAGATTCTAGGTGTAGTTGTGTTATCCTGGTACATAAAGGACAGTGAGGATAGACTATTGATTTTGATTTTGTAGTGCTATACTTTCTTTGATACATATCATCATGGTTATATTTTTATTTTGATCATATCGCTTTTTCCTTTTAGCTAATACGAATGAAATCGTATATTTTACTAGAACTTCTACGTTTATGGGAGTGACATTTTTCGCCTGTCTAAGGCATTATCAAACGTCAGACTGTCTAAGGCAACCATACTCAACCTGCGGTCCGCCAAGCTTTTTTGTGCGGCCCTAAACACATTTATTATCAGGGAAATAAATTACAAATTCCCAAATTTATTCCCAAAAAACAAAAATTTGACAGGCAAGTATGCGCGCAAATAATTTAGCTTGTGCCAAAATGATTTTTTCGTCATACCAATATAGTGTTGCGGCCCGCGTAGTTTTACAAATAGATGTACTCGTATGTGGGCTGAAGACAAAAAAGGTTGAGTATCATTGGTCTAAGGCATTCACGTGTAAAATAATAACATCTATAGATTAGATGTTCTCGTTCGTATTAATCAAAAGTGAAAAACGTTACAAAAAAGCTTTAATATGTAGTTTTACGTCATTATTAAGGAAACAAAAATACTTTTTTGTTTTCGCTATTCTAAATAATGTTTTATCATATTTTGCTATTCTATTTAATAATCTTTTTATCTCCAGCCATATAATATACCTTCGTGGCAGAGTGGTTACGAGCTCTGACTTCCATGTTGAAGGTCCTGGGTTCGATTCCCGGCGATGGCAGTGTGATTGTTACACTGTCTTTGGCGATTGATAAAATGGCGATAGATTGGCTACCTATCACATGTCACGAGAATCAATATAATAGCTAAAAAATAAAAATTGTACACGGTAATTGGATCCAAACGACCTGTTGTGTACATAAAAAAAAAAAAAAAAAAAAAAAATTATCTCCATAAATTGATTTAATTATTAGAAATTCTCATATAAGCATGTAACGATATTTTTTAGCTGTCAAATTCTGTGAAATTGGTTATTTTCTTCTCCTATAATTTATTTGTAATTGTTGAAAATAATATGTTTGGCGTTGATTTATTTCTGAAACTGTGAATCATGTAGAGGTGTATACACGACAATTTGATGAATGTCTTGCGGAATAACAGTAATGCGGTGCCAAAAACTGTACGAAAACAATATGTAAATTTCTAATAAATGGCGACCTTCCTCCGGCAGCCATCTTGACATATGGCGGCGGTGAGCATCTGTCAGATATCCTGTTACAGAAACAAATGCCCTCAGTGCTTACACGACGTCGTTAATGGCCCATGCCCCCCGCTAGGGTTACCATATTAGTACCGTCACATTATCCCAATCACAGTCCTATGGACAAAATGCTATCCACCACTCGGCACCAAACAATAATTTCGTTAAAATATTTCGTATTCTTTTTTTGAAATCAAATTCTGTAAATATCATTGATTTGTCTCAATACAAAAAATAAATTATGTAAACATGTTTAGATAATTATTTTTAATGTATCAAGACACATCAGTGATATTTAGATTTAATAAAAATTAAAAACCTGTAAATTGTACCTTGAACAATGATAGAACACTCCAAATTTAATAATAATAATAAAACTAACTAACTAACTAACCATCACGCCATTTCTCCGGAGGGGTAGGCAGAGAAAATGGATCGCCACAATGCTCTGTCCTGGCATACCTCTCGGGGTTCCTCTACATTCATACATCGTACCATGCACGCACGTCGATTATTCCGACTTCGAATGTGGGCGCCTTTTAGTAATTGATTAATTTGGTCAAGCCATATTTTCCTCGGTCGTCCCCGGCTTCTTTTTCCACTCACGATGCTTGTGTACAACTTTTTAACCATTCTTCTCTCATCCAATTGTTCCATATGTCCAAACCATCTCAAGGATACTTTTTTAATTTAATAATAATAATTAGGCTAATTTTTATAGAGCCATTTTCGTGAATAGCTCACCTCAAGGGCGCTTTGACAATGTTTTAGTCATGAGAGCTGTATGTGACACCAGCAATCAGATAACCGTTGTTTACATTTTATGCGATATTTTGAAATGGTGGGATTTTAGGTGAGTTTTAAAATCTTTCGGATTATCAAATGCATCTAAGGCGTGCAGGAAGCATATTCCAGGCGAACGGACCTGCCACTGCGAAAACCCGATCTCGAAAATTTGTCCGGGGGTTGCGCTTTGGCTCAACTAATCTGCCTATTGCTGAAGAGTTTACTGATTGAAGCGTATATTGACGCAAGTAAGGGCTATCAACAATACAAGGTTCAGATATACTCGTATAGGCTGGTGCCATTCCGTGAAGTGCTTTAAAACCGTCCAGCATAGTCTATACTGGATTCTTTCAGGACATTTGAGCCAGTGAAGATTTTTTAATAAAAAAACGTCTGCTATCTAGAAGTTTATGATATTACTAATGTAATGTTTCAACCTTCGTAGCCGAGTGGTAAGATTTTTGACTGCCACATCGAAGGTCCCGGGTTCGATTCCCAGTCATGGCAGTGTGATTGTGATTGTCACGCTATCTTTGGTCTAGTGTAGAATTCACGTGACAATAAAATGGCGATAGATTTGCTACCCATCACATATAACGAGAATCAATATGAGAGCAATATTCTTTACGTCGATTGGGATTACGCTGTAATGCTGAAAAGAGCGATTCAACAAAATTATAGTAATAAAAATAATAATAATAATAATAAGTAAATGTTTCGCGTTACTAAGGTATTATCTAATGTAAATCTTACTAAGGCATTATCAGGACATTTGATAGTGCCTTAGCACGACGAAATATATAATATTATTCCCATGATCAATACATAATACTTAAAATAATTTCGTTGAAATTGACCAAAACATATTTTTTCTTAATAATGAAAACCTTGAACTTGGACTTCTGGCATACAGATGTTCAGCTCTAATGGTTGTTCTTCTTACGTCTGTAGGAAAAAAGGTTAGAAATGTGATTTGGTGATTTGGTAGTTCTTTTATTTGGGGACTAAATGTGTGGCCCGAAGTGCTTCTTCAATATATTCTAAATACATTGGGATAAATGGCATAAACAGTATTTGATTTCATCTTCACATATTGCAGTTTCTGGTCCTCCCGAAGTTGGCGATTGCCGTGGCGAATGCTTCCTTGCCACCGTGATTTCCTGATGAAAAGTATCACTGGGGCGGTTTCTGCAGGAGTTAGACTACCATCCCTTAGTTGGGACTCAGTTTTGTGGCGCCGCAGATACGCCATACGCTTTCTCTCCGTATCTGTTATGATCCTGATGGTAGGGTAAGTTTTTGATTTGCATAAATTACAATTTTCTTTCTATAATTGTATCAACAACAAAAAATTAAATTTACTTTTGGTCAGTCATTGACTATATCAATCATAGTATTTTAATTGGACATTGTACTCGAATAATATAATACTCGTATAATAATTACAATTATTAACTAACTAACTAACTAACCACCACACCGTCTTTCTAAAGGAGTAGGCAGAAAGAATGGACCGCCACAATTTAATTTCCTTTTTTTTTAATTTGATTTATTCGATCGTGCCACGTTTTCCTCGGTCTTCTTCTTTTTCTAGTTCCATTTACGTCGTTAAAATATACTTTTTTTACCATTCTTTCTAAATTCATTCTTTTCATTCATTCTTTCTTTCTTTTGTTCATAACACTTCTATTCGCACGGCATTCATTTCTTATATTTTCATTCGACACTCTATTTTATACAGCTTTTCCACACATAAGACAGTGGTTCCCAAATTTCTTTGCCCCCTGCTGATTCCTTTTATTTTGGGCAGACCCCGTACTTTCGTAATATATATTTTTTTTACAAATTCACCTATAACTATAAAATGAGTTTTTGAAGCTGACACAGAGAAAAATTAGGTCAATAGAAAAAAGAATCTGGAATTCGTTGTCGACCTTTTTATTTTGATTTTAACTAATGACCAAAAAAAAGGTCGCCAACGAAAAATATCCGTTATTGTTTCTTATAAAAGTAATAAAAATGTGTCACAATTTTTTTATATATTAAACCTTGCGCAGAGCCCTTGACGTTACTCAGGATTACCAAGGAACGTTATTCAGGATCCTCCAAATCAATTTTAATTTTCCACGAACCCCCCCCCCCCCCCCTCCTTTCAGGGACCCCTGCGGGACCACTTTGGGAACCACTAGTCTAAGAGATCTCATTTCTACTGCATATATCCTACTTTCATCCTTCCTTTGCCAGTTCCATGCTTCACTTCAGTACGAAAGGACAATATAAAACTAGAATATTATGTTTAAATAATGGACTATTTAATTCAGTTATTTCGTAGAGGGGATTATATAAAGTGAATAGGGGGTAATCAGGATAAAAGGTATCGCAGGGCAAAGCAGCAACCGGCGGCTGGCAGCCCTGCCCACGCGCCCCGGTCTCCCCGCGAGAGGACGGTGAAAGATGTCGTGCTTGTTTCAAAACAGTCAAACTCCGGCGTTGAATGATCGCCTCTGTTTATTGTTGGCGCTGTATGGGGCATTCCGTACTCCGTCAATCCGGACACTTAATACCCGCGAGGGTTATCTTTTTTCAAAAAGGTTTTTGACAAGCTCCTAGCGTAAATAAACACAAAAAAGTAATGAAGGTGAACGAAAATATACACGGTTCAAGTAATCAACACATGCGCTCGTAATTCACCAATAACTAGTGATGGAAAAAAATCGATTATTCAATCGATTTTTTTATCATCATTAGTATCTATTTACTATTCATGAAAACGTTCGATTTCTAAAAAATATATAATTTTTATGAGTGACATGTTTTTCTATAGTCCACTGTATTGACCGAGACACTATGATACTTTTTTTTTTTTTTTGTACACAACAGGTCGTTTGGACCCAATTACTGCATACAATATTATTTTTTTTTTTTAGCTATTATATTGATTCTCGTGACATGTGTGTTGGTAGCCAATCTATCGCCATTTTATTGTCACATGAATTCTACACCAGACCAAAGACAGTGTGACAATCACACTGCCATCGCCGGGAATCGAACCCAGGACCTTCGGCATGGAAGTCAGAGCTCGTAACCACTCTGCCACGAAGGTGCCTTCAACCATTACAATTAAAAGGTACTGCCACTTCAACATTATTAGCTGTTAAATATAATATAATAATCTTAAATGAGTTTATTGTTACACCTGATGATGCCATCGGTTGGCGAAACAGCTGTCACAACATTCTTAACCCTAGAAAGATAGTCTGCGTAAAATTTACGCATGCGTTTGCGAAATATTGCTCTCTCTTTCTTAATAGCGTGAATCCATAGCTGTGCGTTTAAGACATCTCATTCGTCGCTGAGAGCTGCCGTGTGGGGTACATGTCGATAAGGTAAGTGTCACCGATTTTGAAATATAACGAACGCGTGAGTCAAAATTACGCATGATTATCTTTTACGTGACTTTGATGATTTTGACTTATAATGATAGTTTTATTATTTTATGTATCTGTAAGTATTTTATACCATAACTTATCTTATAATTTTCTTTTTATAGATATTTAGGTAAAAATATAATTGAATGGGTAGTAGGAACTTGGACGAAGACCATATCCTGGCCACTCTTATGCAAAATGATGACGAGCTTCCCGGTGAGGATACCGATAGTGAAGTAGCGGACCACGAAAGTGAAGATGACGCCCAGAGCGACACAGAAGAAGCTTTTATTGATGAGGTACAAGGAGAACAGCCAACGCCAAGTGGAAGTGTAATCTTAGACGGGCAATTATGTATTATAATCAAACAAAAGAGTAGGAAGATGAATAGATGACCAATGGCTTTCTTGTATGGAATGATAAACATTGCCTGTATAAACGCATATATAATTTACAGCCACAATGTTAACAACAAAGGAGAAAAGCCTCTAAGTCGCAAAAAAATTGTGAAAAATCTTAGCTTGGGTCTGTCTTCTTCGTTTATGCGTGGACGTTTAGAAGCACCTACTTTGAAGAGATATTTGCGAGATAATATCTTAAATATGTTGCCAAATAAAGTATCTGGTACATCGGAAAACAATATTGATGAGCCAGTAGCAAAAAAACGTATTTATTGTTCGTTTTGCCCTTCTAAAATAAGGCGAAAGGCAAATGCGTCCTGCGAAAAATGTAAAAAAAATATATGTTGTGAACATAACGTTGATATGTGCCAAAGCTGTTTGTTACTGATTTTTATATAACTTTGTGTTCCTAATATATATAAAATATGCTAATTGTTGCTTTTGTACTAAAAAAAGGCTGATTATTGTAGTAAAAAATAAGTTTTCGTATGAAAGAGTAAGTGTTAAAGAATTTCATTGATTTATAGAAGAAGTTTAAAGTTTTTGTTTTTTTTAAATAAATAAAGGAGTATAAGTAAATTATCTGTAATATTATTATTCTTTTATATGTGTAAATAAATAATCACAAAAAAATTATTGAAATAAATTAATAAACCTCGACCTTCAGCTAATTAAAACACATGCGTCAATTTTACGCATGACTATCTTTTCCGTACTACACAATATGATTATCTTTCTAGGGTTAATAGGGTTATAATGAAAAATGGGATATTATAGCAGTGTTGTAAATTTAACAATTAATCGTGTTTTTCCATGCTATGACATTATCGAGTATTAGATTTTGATAATGATCTAGCTTTGAAAAACATTACTACGGATGACATGTTTCGCCTTGCTTAGATATTATCAAATATGGCGAGAATCAAAACGCGTTGTTTTTTATATACCCGAGCTAATGAAGCCGCATATGGTAATTATGGTAATTGGTGTGGCGTAATAACTGACACTTCTAGAAATTTTATGTTTTCATGAAAATTAAAATCTTATACCATATAGCATAACCTTTACCTTACTTACAACCTTACCTTACAACCAAACCCCAAAAAATAAAGTAAACATTTGAAGCCCCGCAAATATTTAAATAAAAATCGTTACCACAATGAGTTTATGTAAGAACAAAGTTTACAAATTATGTGTTTTTAATATATTGTAACATATTTTCTATTATATATTATGAGTGCAATGCTAAAATATGTCCTTTGATTATTGACAACATTACTTTTAGAAGACTGACTGAAATTGAAAAGATATTGGTATATAAGCTTATAAATGTATTAAATTAATCGATTTTTTTTTATCAAAACACGTTTTCTCGAAATTATCAATTAAATTAATCGAATATAAAAGGAATCTCCCCATCACTATATTACAATACTTTTTCGTTTACTTAGTTTTAAATGGCGGTACTGACAGTTGGAAGAGAGTGTTGACTGATGGAAGCTAGTTAAATGCAATGAAAATGCATTTATCTTCACAACATCATGTCTGGAGTACAAATATATTTTGCAACTCACCAAGGGTATCGTTACACGAAAATTCGTTTTGAAATATTTAACATTTTAGTATGCTTATTCAAATAACAACTAGATTACAGTCAGTGGTGTGTCATGTATTACCCACTTATTTATTATACACACTGCCCTCATTATCCGTAATGAATAAATTTTATGAATGTAATTGGATCGAATAGTAAAAAAAAATATTCTATATTCACCATAATATTTATATCGTTCGTGATGTATACAAAGTTTAAAAAAACATTACTTACTTACTTACACTCTTCGGCATACGTGCCCAATCCATGATAGGCGACCAGCTCTCACGGTGCTCGTTATAAGGGGCTGCTAGGTCATCGTACGGATCTCTTGGTTGATCCTATGCCTCCAAGTTCCCGCTGCAACACCGGGTCTTGGTCCCAGGATAATTCTAAGTATTCTATTTTCAAACCACTAGATTCTTTGTTGTTCTTTAAGAGTCATTGTCCATGACCCAGAACCTTATGTCACCACTGGCTTGATGATGGTGTTATAAATACGCAGCTTGGTGTTTCTGGATAGAAGCTTGGACTTTAGGAACGTTCTGAAGAAGGCTGCAGCTCATTAAAAAACACTCAGATAAAAAATATTTATTTAAATAAAAATAATCTAATGACTTACTAAAATCTCTTGAAGGGAATTCATAGTAATTAAATAAAATGTTTATTTTAAATAACTACTTGCACTTTTGTTTTTATTTTGATAGCGGTCGTTTTTGGTTTGGCTCGCGGGCATTGACAGCCTAGTCTGTCGATGCCAGTGAGCCTGTCGAAAAGATGTTGCTGTCTTAATAAAGACAATAATGGAAGTAAAATCGAAAAGCATTGTTTCATTTAACTAAATAAAGAAAAGGGCTATGCATGCAGATAGGTAAAACATGCAAAATTTGAAATTTCAAACAATGCACTAATTTTGTGGTGAATAATTTTATATTTATGCATTTTAAAATGTAAATAAATATTTTGTATTTAACCACGGAATAGTACCTACATATAATTGAAACTATCTAGTTTCGCTTGCTAAAATTGAAGCTAAGCTTTCGCTTGTTCTCGAGGTTCATCAAGGTAATTTAAAAATTATTCTTATACTAACCTGATGAAGCTTGTGTAAAAACAATATAGTTAACTTAAATTATAACCCCCATTTCGTGGTTAAATACAAAGTGTTTTTATTTATTTTTGTATTAATGCATTTAAAATTAAAATATAATAAAACTTAGATTTGTTGAACAAAGGAAAAGGATCGCGTATGGAATGTGGAAACCACAGAGCTATTAGTCTTTTGAGTGTCGTTGGTAAAGTCTATGGCAGAATTTTAATAGAAAGAGTAAGAAAATTGACGAGTGACAAAGTTTGGGATGTGCAAGGTGCCTTTATGAATGGCAGAGGATGTATGGATCAAATTTTTGGACTTCGTACATTGACAGAGAAGTTTCTGGCCAAAAATCGCAAACTTTTCTGTGCGTTTGTCGACTTACAAAAAGCATATGATTACGTTAATAGAGAAAAGTTGTGGAAAATATTGTCTGAATATGGAATAAGTACAAAACTGATCACGGCCATTAAGTCGCTATACACGGAAAGCACTGCTAGTGTCAGAGTAAATGGAGATCTTACAGCCTGGTTTGATATCAATAAAGGTGTCAAACAAGGTTGCGTAATGTCCCCGTGGTTATTTAATCTGTATATGGACAATTGTATGAGAGAGCTGAAAGGGTTGGATGTAGTTGCCAAAATGAGCGGAGTGTCAGTAAGCTGTCTCTTGTATGCGGATGACGCTGTCCTACTTGCTGACAACGAGCATGAACTACAAGTCCTGGTGAATTGTATGTATGAGGTATGCATGCGAAATGATCTGATGATGAATGTTAATAAGTCAAAGGTAATGATTTTTGAAAAGGAAGAAACCACGACAGTCTGCAACATTAGCGTGAATGGTGAAAATTTGGAGCAAGTAGTTGAGTTCGTGTATTTAGGTAGTATATTTACAAGAGATGGGCGAGTGGAGAGGGATATTGAAAGAAGGGTTGGGGCAGGCAACAAAGTGAATGGTGCACTTAAAGTTGTCATCGCAAACAAAAACCTATCAAAAAAGCTAGAATGGCAGTGCACAATGGTGTTCTTCTACCGACCCTTATGTATGGAAGCGAAGCATGGAACTGGCAAAGGAAGGATGAAAGTAGAATAAATGCAGTAGAAATGAGATCTCTTAGACGAATGTGTGGATACTCTGTGTATGATAGAGTGTCGAATGAAAATATAAGAAGTGAATGCGGTGCAGATGATGGTGTCATGAACAAAATAATGAAATGATCATTAAGATGGTTTGGACATATGGAAAGAATGAATGAAGAAAGAATGGTAAAAAAATTATATGTGAATGATGTAAATGGAACCAGAAATAGAGGAAGACCGAGGAAAACGTGGCACGATCAAATAAATCAAATATTGAATATCGGCCATGTGAGGAGTCAGAAAAATCGACGCGCGTGCATGACACGATGTATGAATGTTGAGGAAGCGAGAGAAATATGTCAGGAAAGAAAGGTGTGGCAGTCCATTCTTTCTGCCTACCCCTTCGGGGAGACGGCGTGATGGTTAGTTAGTTAGTTAGTTTAGATTTGTACGTTTTGACGTGAAACGTGCTAACTACGCAAATTAATGAAATAAAATTATTCGTTATTCAAACAAAGCGTACTTCCAGTCTTAAACAGATTATATTCAAAAATTTCAAAATGTATTTTTTAATTTGTGAACGTTAACACGTGTACAATATTTTTTCGTGAAAAATAAATCGAAACGTGCAGGGAATTATGATGGACGCCTTGTTAACTCATTGAGTGCAGCAACTGCGCGAATCGTATTCAATTTAACACCTGCCATTAAAAGGTTAAGCCAATATAAGCCGACGTGATGCTACGTCACACACGATCCAATCGCTGGAGATGTCACGGCGCAAACAGCTGATGCTGCGAGCGCTTCAAAGGGCAATATAATCTCTGACAGTACCCAATTACATTACTTCTCCCGAATGACGTTGAGTTTCTACGTCCCGATTTTTAAATTAAGAATTTATTTTTTCTTCTTCTATATTCGTTCACTAAGTCTTGTAGAATCACATAATAATAAATATAATTGCACTTCTATTTTCACAACACTTTTTTTTTCGTATAAACATGAGTCGGTTGTGACAATCTTTTTCTATGTACAAAATGCCAAAATTTAGTAATTCCTTAAAAGAATCATAAATACGAAATAAATAAAAAAATACGAATCAAAAATATTTTACCTCAGTCACATGAGAAGTCAGAAAATCAATGTGCATGCATGACACACTATATGAATGTTGAAGATTATAAAGAATTGTATTAAATAGTCCATTGTTTTGGCCGAAACACTATGATACCTTAACATTTGAAACTGTTAAATTAAATAACTTAGTTTTTAAATTAAATAAATTATACATTTGATATATTTTAACACCTGATGATGTCAAAATAGGTTGATGAAACAGATGTTGCGTAAAATAAAATACAATTTTGAAACAAAAAACAAAGTTATTTAATTTAACAGTTTAAAATAAGAATTAAATTACCGAACGTTAAAGCTGCCATTTCGAATATTGCTAATTTTCATCATTGTGTATACTTGTATAATAATTATGTTTAAAACTGAATGTTTTAAGTAAAGTACAAAACATATTAAGTTTCATGGGGATCAAATAATGTTTTTCGCGATTGTTCGTTAATACTTATTCAATTTACAGCATTAAAAGGTTCATTTTTGATATTCTCATGTATGTTCCAAAAAACAAAACCACACATCAGTATGTTCCAAAAAACAAAACCATCTCTGCTTCTTCTTCTTCTCCGGTCTCAATCTAATGATTGGTCTGCAGCAAGGCGACGCATCTCTGCTTCTTATAACTATTTATTTTCTCATCTGCTGTAATATCTTTCCATGAGCATGGAAGTTCCCTCCACGTGTGGTGTTATTAAAAATATATTATTGACGTCCCTGGACACGATACAGACGTCGGCCAAACCTTTACCACAATAACAAGAGAAAGTGTGAAAAATAAGAGAGAAGGAGGCATCCCTCTGATATATAAGACTAATTATTATTTTGTCGTTTAACAATATTTTAAATATTATATTTATATATCGGAGTTTCAAGTTAAGATTATCATTGCAAAATAATGTTCTCATTTTATTAAATGCAGTTCGTGCAAATTCAATTCTGCATTTTATTTCAATGTCCGGGTCAAGTGCTTTAGTGATAATGCTACCAAGGTACATAAAATATACCCTTTGCTTAATTTTAAATTTAAAATAAATTACTTTTATATTAATAACATAATAATACGCATTTTAATTTAATTGTTGGGATAAGAACAATTTTAAAAATTCAAAATTGGAACGTGGAAATTCATTCCTATCTCTTGTGCATCTGTAGCCGCCCGTTCGCGGACAACTTCATTCCAGATCTCCCTCCCCATCTCATATTTGGGATGTTCCAGATACCATCGGATAGCCACGACAGTCGTAATTAGGAATTAGGATCACTTTTATAAGGGACGTCGACAATGCACATCAATCTAGTCATGATGTAACACGATATCTTTAATGTTATGGATACTGATGGCCACTCCATTAAAAACACTATTCCAAACATAAATTACTAGCCATTGTGTGTATCTAATGATATTTTAGATAGTGATCACATTATTACAACCGTTGTGGTTATTTATGTACAAGAGAGTATGAATATATTATATTAAAAAATATATGTTAATAAATAATCCTATATTTAAATACCTTGGTAGTATTATCACTAAAGCGCTTGACCCGGACATTGAAACAAAATACAGAATTGAAGTTGCACGAGCTGCATTTAATAAAATGAGAATATTCTTTTGCAACGATAATCTTAACTTGAAACTCCGACAAAGAATGATTAAATGTTATATATAGTATGTTATATGTTCTACTATATGTCTGCGAAACCTGGACTCTGAAAGTGAATGTAATGAACCGTTTGGAAGCTTAAAAGTCATAGGGACTTAGAGGAGTCCCACCGCTTTCCCGAAGCTGTTATAGACGGACGTCGCCTTTCGTCAGCTTCGCTCTATCAATCCCTACGCCCGTCCCTCGTCCATTCAGGACTTACATTACTGGGGTTTTGTGATAAAAAATATAAATAAAAAAAACCGTTTGGAAGCGTTTGAGATGTGGATATACCGCAGAATGTTTCGTATACCGTGGACCGATAGGGTCAATAATGCAGACGTTCTGCAGGGAGCCAGAGCCAATAGAGAGCTGTTGTCGAGTCTGAAAATTAAAAAGGTCTCATATTTGGGTCATGTGCGAGGGGAGAAAAATACCACCTCCTTCGACTGATGTTAATGGGTAAAGTGGAGGGACGCCGAGGAGTTGATAGAAGGCAGCTGTCCTGGCTGCGGAACATCAAAGAGTGGACAGGAATAACAAGAGTTCAGAACCTGTTCCAAGTGGCGCCGGATAGAGATGCCTTTGCTGCAGTGATAGCCAACGTTGGGGAGACCTGACACGGTACCGAAAGAAGAAGAATATACAACACAATTCGCGAAAGAATGCCAACGTTAAATAAACGGCTTCGTTGACTTGACTGTGTTCTAAAGAACCTGCAATTGTCAAGACTTAGACCTGAAGAATGGAAGTCAAGAGTGGATACGGTCGGCTGGAGAAACTTTTTGGAGGTGGCCGAGATTCACCAAGGACTGTAGAGCCAGATAGAAGAAGAAAGAATATACATTTTGCGAATACTGGTCAAATAAACAAATAAATATGAAAGTATATTCGAATAGTGTAATCGGATATAAAATGAAAGTTTAAAAAAATTGGTTCTTTTTAAAAAAAAAAAAAAGGAAATAATGAAGGAATATAATTACTCAATATAATACAGCGATGGCGTAAAGAAAAAAAAATAGTAGATATTGTTTAACGTTTTCGTATTAAGGAATATGCTTCAGTTCTTGAATTTTAATAATACAGGATGCGGCAGAGCAGATAGTCCAGTTTTGAACGGCCGGTACATCCCGTGTGGAGGGGGGTAGTCTGGGAGTAGTCTCATTGTATCGGGAGGGTCTTGCCGTTTTCAGTCGTTACCATGGTTTGGTCCGGACAACACCGGGGCTTTGCCGTCCGCACGTTTCTTGAAAATGGCCGTTCTGTCATCGCCACCCAGTGGGCCTTTCGGCTGCACTTCAATCTTGGGCGTCGTGATAGCGTCCCTCACCGTAATTTAATCGTGACTTGGGTGCGTACATTAGAAGGAACTGGTTCCACACAAAGACCTAGGGGTTTAGGAAGACGCAAAACCGTAAGAAAACCCGGAAATTTAACGAGAGTGAGAGAAGCTATTGAAATCTTGCCTCGGCGCTCTGCCCGGAAGCATGCAATTGCATTGGGCATTGCTGACCGCTCACTAAGGAGGATTTTGCATCAACACTTATCATTCCACCCCTACAAGATTATGATTGTCCAAGAGTTGAAAGCTCCTGACGTCTATTTTGCCGCACCTTGTATTTTTATAAAAAGCCATTAATCAAACAAAAACGCACACTGATTAATAGTTCATATTTATAATTTGAAAAAAATATATATCAAAGATTAAAAAAAAAGTGTTCCTGGCACTATACTTCTGAAATAATAGGGAACCTATTACTTCAAACGTCGACCCCAGTCTTCAAACGCAACCGACTTAAATTAGCTTGATTGATTTCGTCACGCTAGATTTTTCTTAAACTTCTTTAATATATTTTACGATTATCATCACTCACGCACAATTCATATCTGTCTACATCCATTGGTTCCATACGTCCAACCCATGGTATAGGAATTAATTATATTCTTCTTCTTTCTTCGTTTCCTTACTACCGAGGGTTGTGATCCATGGAACTGCCCGTGGCTAAAATAAAAGGTCCCCAATCCTCTATTATCAGCAGACCGAACCACCGATTAAATATCTTTACCAGTCATCTCCTTAATCTGGTCACACCATCACGCAAGATCGTCATCATCATCTACTTATTTTTCTTGAAACACTGCTTAAACATTCTTCTTCTTCTTTCTGTGTCCTGTCAGGTCTCCCCAACGTTGACTATCACCCTTGAGTAGGCCTCCCTGTCCTGTGCAGCTCGGAACAGCTCCTCAACGGTCCTCAGCCCTGTCCACTCTCGGGTGTTCCTCAGCCAGGAAACCTGCCTTCTCCCAACACCTCGTCGACCCTCAATCTTACTCTTTAAGATCAGATGTAACAGTGCGTATTTTTCGCCTCTCGTAACATGGCCCAAGTAGGACACTTTACGGACTTTGATGTTGGTCAACAACTCTCTGTCAACTATGGCTCTATGGAGAACGTTTGTGTTGCTGACCATGTCAGCATGCTTAATATGCTTAACCATTATTTGACAGTAACTAATATATAACAGTTATTAAATATGTTTGTAAAAACGATTATTATTACCTAACGAGTTTTATTATAATATTTATATATGACATATTTCGCCCTACTAAGGCATTATCAAATGTGACGAAACTTCAACTCGTTGCAGTTTATATACACTAGTAAATGGAACAAAATAAATGGTGAGTAACGAAAATTGATGTGACTTTATAAATTTTTAACAAATAATTATTTGGGTAGGTCCAGAAATATTGGAAAGCGTTTCTGGAAACTAGTTAAGAAATTTTATGACAATGCTTACATAATTAGAGAATACTAAATGATATTATATAAATCAAAAAGAAGTTCAATAAATGTTAACAGTAATTAATATGTAAGACCGAAAAATATTGGATTACAATTCCTGGAATTACTTAGCAAATATTTTCACTACTTATGTTTACACACTAATGGATGTTAATAAATTATAAATGTACAGGTAGATTCAACTGAAGTATTTTCTCAGAAATACATTATTCATAAATTATTATGTTAAAAATGTTTACATATTTCAAATTTATTAAAATTACAAAAAATATTAAGGGTAGATCGAGGTTAAGTATGTTTGCTGGAAAACATATTAATAATTATATCTGAATTATTATGGTAATGTTAACATTACCATAATACTAGTGTATATAAACTGTCCTAAATAAAGCAGAAGAAGAAGAAGAATACTGTACAGTGTTAATATTGTCCTTACAAATTAACAATGGAATTTCACAGTCTTAACGCCTTAATAAAAGGTAGAAAATAATATAATCAAATAATATAGACCTAAAACTTACTTCTCATCAAGACCTATGTATGGAGTATCTTGATGTAAGGCTGCGATATATGGTGCCTATCCGAAAGAGATAAACGGAGACTAGAGGCTTTTGAGATGCCTTATTTTGCAGGATTTGGAGTTTTCTTATGTGACTCGAAGCTGCATAGCCCCAGATTGGGGCTGCATAAGTGAATATCGGCCTTATGACCGTTTTTTTATATCAGGAGTTTATTGTCGGTGCTTAGTTTACTGTTTCTAGCTAACATTGGGTAGAGGGCTGAGATAGCTCTTTTATTTTAATGATTGTGTAAGAAAATTTATTGAATACAAATGTTAAATAAAGTTGCTTTGATTCACACAGTAGACCTGGCTATAAATTATTTTGAAAACAAACATAAAAATGGAACACGCTTCTTTTGTCCGTATATTGAGCCACGTAATGGCAGTACGTAAAACCCTGCCTCTGCAGCTGCCGTGCAAACGGGGATAAAATATGACAAGTTCCCTTTGACTCCGCTTATTATCTTCATCATATATCTCCAGCCAGCGCGAGATGTATGGACCGGCGCAATTACACCTCGTGTTTGTATGGCGGCTTCGTGCCCCGAGACAGTGCCGGAGATGAGAGATAATCTTAGAAACTGGCGATGAGTTATGAGCGTATTAATAATGAAGCAATACGCTGTATTTAAAATCACATCTGAATCGTTTCTGAATAAATACAGGAATTAGAATTGACACGTTGGATTAGGTAACGGCGTAATTATGCCCACTGATTTATTATCATCCGTTGGTCAGTTGTTAGGACATAATTTAACTTTTCCCTCTCAAAGTTCAGTTGCTAATATTCTCATTTATAATGCAGGTTTCAAAACTGTCGTGAACCTTTGTGCATAACTTACAACATAAATATAATCGTATGTAGATGCACTAAAAATAATTTGCATTCTAAGTACGAATATTCAGCACTTATCTGGGGAGTTTAAATGTTTTGTTTGCGTCTCGCATTTCGCATGTATAAATTTCTTTACTGTAAAAATATGAGAAAATGTACAATTTATTTTTCATATTCTTAGAAAAAACAGTTGTAGAAAAACGCATTTTTATGCCGATATCCGAGACACACAACGTTGAGTGTGGGTTGCATCATCCTTCACCTCCCCCCTCCTCTCGTTCTCCCCCGCACCCTAAGGACAGTCAGTCTCATTATTTCATTATTTATTCGAGATTACGGGTGTACATTATCATTATTATCCGGAAAATCGGTATCCGGAACACATCCGGTCCCAATTAATCCGGATAAATGACGTTCTACTGTATTTACATTGCAGCGTGCAAATTTAAATTATTTTTCGACTGTATTTCATTTTTTTTTTTTTTTTTATTTACATTTTTTTTTTATGTATGCAACAGGTTGTTTAAACTCAATTACTGTATACAATTGAATTTTTAGCTATTATATTGATTCTCGTGACATGTGATAGGTAGCCAATCTATCGCCATTTTATTGTCACGTGAATTCTACACCAGACCAAAGACAGCGTGACAATCACACTGCCATCGCCGGGAATCGAACCCGGAACCTTCGGTATGGAAGTCAGAGCTCTTACCACTCTGCCACGAAGGTCGTCATTTGTTTTGTATTTTATGAAATCAACCTTTTGATTGGTTTTGTTTGTACACATGTACAAGGAAATCCACACTTCGCTCGGCGAACTTCTCGGCAATAGGAATATTAGTTGAGCCAAAGTGTTGCCCTAGTACAAATTTCGGGGATCAAGCGTTTGCGGTAGCCGGTCCACCAGCTTGGAACAATCTTCCTTCACACCACAGATGCATAAATGATCCGACAAACTTCAGATCTAAGCTGAAAACCCATATTTTTTCATATTTCATACCCAAACTTGCATATTTTGTTCTATTATATTTTCTAATCAATCGCGAATATCAATCAAATGCAGCGTTCACATTTAGATTTAAAACGCGTCTTAATGCGCCCTTGAGGTGATTACATCACCAAAACGGCGCTTTGAAAGTTAGCATATTAATATTATTTTTATTTTTATTATTATTATAATTATTATTATTATTATTATTATTATTATTATTATTATTATTATTATTATTATTATTATTATTATTATTATTATATTTAAAATGTGTATTTATGTTTTGTATCCCCGATTTAACATTTAGACCACACGAATACAATCCATTTCTACGTTCGATCAATCATTATTGCCATTCGCGGACAAGGATATGCGAGTTCAGGGATATAGGGTTTCTTGCAGCATGTAGCTGTCACAACTCCTGACAATTTTCACAGCTGGTGATCACTGATCCTGTCACTACAGGATCGTGAATACATCGTTCGTGTTTGCTCATCAAACATCCTCTAAAAAACATGTTGGTATTGCATGCAATACTTCGGGCGAAGGGTATAAAATGATTATAAGTTAAAGAAGGTTGGGTATATCTTGACACGCTTTGTTAATTATCAAATCTGATCATTTAAAGTGACCGTGTAATATATTTTTGAGGTTATTATTTAAACTGTACATAACCCTTGAGGTGATTATATCACAAAAACGGCGATTTAAAAGGTAGCATATTATTATTATTATTATAATTATTAAAACACTTGACAATGTTTTGTAAATAATCTCAAAAAAGATTTATTAAACTAAGTAACTAACTATCCATCACGCCGTCTCTCCAAAGGGGTAGGCAGAAATAATGAATTGCCACACTTTTTCCCTGACCTATTTCTCTCGCTTCCTCAACATTCATACATCGTATTCACTTCTTATATTTTCATTCGACACAATCATTACACCATTCCTAATGATAAACTTAAAGTGTTAACACTGGAATAATTCGAGTATAATAAAGTTTTTTTTAAATACAATATAAAACAAGTAATTAAAACGATGTTTTTTTTTCTTACATTTCTTCTATGTTACCCATACTTTGTGTTGTAGATGTTTTATTTGTCTTTTTCTTTTTTTATGTACTTTGTATATACAGCACTATTAAAATTACATATCAGAAATGTTTCGGACAACCAGTCCTTCTTCAGTGACACATATTATAAACGTTAAATTATTTGATTATTTATAATATTTTCTTTATTTTGGTTGCTTTTTTAATTTCTAAAATTTCGAGATTGCAAAGTTATATTTCTATCATTAACATGTAAAATTTCAACGCCATTATCTTTATTAAATTAATGTTTTTATTAATTACTTCCTTTTATTGTATTAATTTCGACATTGACCGGTTTCGCCAGGCTGGCTGGCATCTACACGTTTAAAATGAACCTCCATAAAAAGATTTCAGTAAAATGATTAGATTCTCTTAAAAACATTTTTTATGTGCTGTACATAATACTGTTGTTTTTTTAATATTTTTAGTTTACATTTATTGACATGTTTTAAATATCCAATTCAATTTGTTTTCTGCTCCTTGTAATATGTTTAATTTTATATTGGTTACTCTATACCGTTCTCCCGCTGATAAACGTGCAATACATTTTAAACATGTCGGGATAAACTAGTTTAAAAACCGCAAAATGAACCTAAAAGCTTTCATTTTAATAAAAATTAAAACTTCTGTTTAATACAAATTTTATTATTGTATGTTTAATGTAAATAACATGCTTCATCTATATAAGGTATAATGAAATGTTCGCTAATGGTTTTATTTTCAAACCAAATCAAATCAATAGAATAATCATTTTTTTCTCAAAGACATTACGAACTAAATACCAGGTTAAACAATACGTTTGAAAATAGGTAAAATACCAGAAACGCAAAGTTAAGAGAAGTTAAAATTCATAACTAAAATATTCGAATGCTACATTGTTACAAATTGAACCCACAGCTGTGTGATTTACTGATAATAGTAATCAACGGGTCACATAACAAATAACTTCGTGTCACCGACTCAGATACCGAAAGCCACGAATCTAAATCAATTTTCCTGAAATAGATTCCCGAAATCCACTTTCAGGATTGTTAATGTCCGAATCCCAACATCCGGTCACGTGACAGCGGCTTCCGGCGCTGGCCGCGGCCGGAAGTGCCAGACGGTTGGGCACTTCCGGAAACTCGGTTTGCTTTATTGTGTTGGAGAGAGGCAACAATTCACTCGCATAAAAAAGGCGGAAGGAAAACATTATTTATGGCGATAAACGCTAGTAATTGCGTTTAACTGGCGCATGCGCGCTGCTCGGGATGGCTAAGGGTTGTTTATCATAAGGGGTGGGGTGGGAAGGAAGAAAATTAATGACACGCGGTAAATAACATTTTAAAATATAATACATTAATATGATACTATATAAAGAACTCGTATTATAGCGTTTATTTTTAAGTTTTATATTATTTACTCAAACCAATAATTTTTGTTTGTCGTAAATGTGAGAAGTCGAAGAAATCGACGTGCGTGCATGACACGTACGATTGTTAAGAATGTGAGAGAAGTATGTCAGGTAAGAACAGTGTGGCGACCCATTTTTTTCTGCCTACCCCTTCGGAGGGACGGCTTGATGGCTAGATAGTTAGTTTTAATTTTATTAATTAAAGTATAATGTTAGGATACAAAATGCTTTGCTACCGATCCAGGATACATGTATTCAACCCTAATCACAGCCCTGTTCCTTCTTCGTGATAAATGGGATATTATTTCTTTTCATATTAGAAATTTTGTTGTTTATATTTTTAAATATACATTTAAGGCGTTGTCATTGTGTATTTACATTGTGTTATGCATTAAAACACTGTTTAATCTGCTATAAAGTTTTTTTTTCGCAACATCTTTCCAAGGTTTTATACCTTCATCATCGGAAGAAAAATATGAAACTATCGTTCTCCATATGAATAATGTATAAAACCTTCAAAACTTGTCGAGAACAATGAACTCAAAAGTGAAAAAAAGCAGCGTTCATAAAAATATCTAATACCATTGTAATCAATGCTGTCAGTATTTAAAAAATCCTTGATATTATAAAAAAAAAGACATGCATGCAGGTCACCTGGTATGAATGATTGCAAATCAAAAGAAATTAAGGTAGTATATATTTTGTAAAATACCATAATAACTAACTAACTAACTAACCATCACGCCATTTCCCTGGAAGGGTAGGCAGAGAGGATGGATCGCCACAATAGTTTGTCGTGGCATACCTCTCGGGCTTCCTCTACATTCATACATCGTACCATGCACGCACGTCGATTATTCCGACTTCGAATGTGACCACCTTTTAGTAATTGATTAATTTGGTCATGCCTTGTTTTTCTCGGTCGTCCTCGGCTTCTTTTTCCACTCACGCTGCTTGTGTAAAACTTTTCAACCATTCTACTCTCATCCATTCGTCCATATGTCCAAACCATCTCAGGGATCCTATTTTAATTTTATCCGTGATGCAGTCATCTGCCTTACATTTCTTTCTTATTTCATCAACGTTTTCCCGCAAATTCTTCTAAGTGATCTCATTTCTACGGCGTTTATCCTGCTTTCATCCTTCTTTTGCCAGCTCCAAGCTTCACTTACATACATGAGGGTTGGCACTAGAACTCCATTGTGTCCGTTGTGTAAAATAATATATTTTGTAAAATAAACAAAATTAATAGAAAAGTTGAATTTTGTTTCGAATATCACGAATTTGAAAACATGGAAAATAACAAATGAAGCCCCTTCGCGAAATTCACCGTTCGTTATGTAAAACATTCAAATTTGGTGCAAAGCCCGCCTCTGAAATCTCGCATTTGAAAACGTGCAAATAACACCCCCGTTGATTATTATTAATTCAGAAGCTTCACGACAGATGGCAGCACCACACTTACCTCAGTTAAGCTGTCCGGGGCTTAGCGGAGATCACAACCCTTGACGAGATAAAACACTGAATAAAATATAGCTTACTGAATGCTCCATTCTTCACATTTAAAAAATATATTCAACTTTATTTATCTTGTAACTAACTAACCATCACGCCGTTTCCCCGGAGGGGTAGGCACTAGAACCCCATTTTGCACCATTTATTTTCTTTCCAGCACCAACCCTTAATATAATAATAATAATAATAAATTGGATAATTAATACTGCGCTATATATCGGATCTTTGCGTGACACCCATGCCAACGGAAAGGCAACGTTCTCTCCGATCAGTGAAAGTGGAATAGCCTCCGTGTTAGTATTAAGTATAAGGATAGTGACGTTAAATTTAAGAAACTTCTAAAGACTGCAGTGTTCGGTCAGTCATTTCCTAGTGCGCCCTTGGAGTAATTGATATTACAAAACGGCACACTAAAAAACAAATCATCAGAATAATGATTATAATAATAATAATATTAGAACTGACAAAATAAACTATTGAACTGACAAAAGAAGGATAAAAGTAGAATTAATGGAGTAGAAATATGTCTCTAAGACGAATATGAGATGTATGATAGAGTGTCAAATGCAAATATAATTACTGAATGCAGTGCGAATGAATGTTTTATGTTATGAAGTAATAGAAGGGTCATTTAGAATATTTGGACACATTGAAAAAATGACTGAAGAAACAGACAACAACAACAAGAAACCATCACGCCGTTTCTCCGGAAATTTAGGCAGAGAATGGACTGCCACACTACTCTATCCAGACACACCTCTCTAGCTTTCCTCCACATTCATACAGCGAGTCATACAGGCACGTCGATTCTTCCGAATTTTTAAAGGGCCGTGATGAAACAATGATAAAGAAAATATATATTAAGGATGTAAAGGGAACAATTAATAAAGAAAAACCGAGGAAAATGCGACACGACCAAATCAATCAACTATAAAATGTCGACCTCGTGGGAAGTCGAAGAAATTGACGTGAAAAAAATTATATTACCGAATTTATTATATTTAGCTCTATTTTAATATGTACACATGAGAATGTCTGTTTTTTAGAGGTTTTATTATATTTTATGAAAAGGACATTATTCGCCTTGCATTTTCAAATGTTATTTGATACTGATACAATGTAGTGTTTTATATCACTGTTCATTAAACAATTAATACATTTGTATGATGAATACATTACTATTTGAGACATCCATATTAACATTCGTTAGCAGGTGAATTTAAATAATTAATTTAACATTACTTAGTGGATGAATCTAATTATAGAAGAAACCTTTGTCAATGACATCTGTGTTTGAATGTTTCATTAATAATGAACACTTTTGATGTAGGGCGAACTGACTGTTTGAATAAATTATTAAAGTAACATTTACCAACCATTAACATCGTATTTTAACCTGATACAAATAAACTATTTATATGATATAAATTAGGAGTAATACATTCTAGTTACAACCCGTGAAATATTCACGAAATCGTAAATAATAATATGTTTCAACTATTAATGTAAATTTTTTTTTTTTCATTTCAAAATTAAGAACACTAAACGGTTTTCTTTTTGTTTAGTACACTGCTGTTATACAACAATAATCATAACATAATTCATAATAATCCAGAAATGTTCTCAGGCATGCGCATCGCGTGCATTTCAAATTACTTTCCTAGAGATTCGAAGTATTCCTCTCTCACTCTCTTGTATTCAAAATATTCTCGTAATCTTTCTTTACGACAATCGGGTTTTTGAATATTTATATTATGATTTAACAAAATGTTTATTTATAGGTAAATAATATAAGAAATGCGAGTGACAGGAAGGAGTGAAAACATTTGAAAGAGGTCTATATCAAGCAGTGGAGAGATCAAGGTTGAGGAAGAAAAAGTTGAAGAAGAAGAAGGTAAAAATTTAACACTCTTTAAAATCAGAATCAATACAAAATGGCATTTTTCTCCTTATACGACTACCTAAAACCAAGTAACTAATAATGGTATCGACCGGTATCGCTCTTATTCAAGCTTCGTCAGGCCACTAACTGGTACTTCAATAATGATTTTTAAAAATACACATGCATTATTACTTGTGATGTGAAACTCTATAAATTACGGAAAATATGCATTTTTTGGAAGTAATTTTTTTTATTTGTTGCATGATAACAAATATCGTTGGTTATAGATACATACAAAAACAAACATCAATTTAAAGACAATTACATGTTTTCAATAAATGTTAATAAGATAAAAAAAAATAACTTTACCGAAAAGTTATTCTTAAAGATAATTACGTTTTGCATAGTAATAAATTGTAAAATATCCTTCAAGAAAGGATTAAAAATTTGGTTTTGCGCTCATGAAATTGGGGTTTATATTGATATTAAATTTTCTTACTTTTGAATTACAATTTTTTTTAATCTATATAAAAAGAAGAAGATTTTTCGTATTTTTTTATTTATTTATTAAACAATATTATATTTAAACATTGGCCCAAGTCCTAAAATTATAAACGTTTCATTAATAAAATATTTTTAGTAAGAGATTATTTTTAACTCTTTAATGTAGAGAAGTTTAATCATAGAGAAAATGAATGCTGAAAAACACGGCTAAACTGTTCCGGGTAGGTACTGTTTTTATTTAAAATTTTGAGCGCATTCTATCGCCACCATTGTGGCCCGGCCTCCCCGCGCGGGAAAAATAAAATGCGGAGAGCTTAATCGGCCTCCCGTCACCGCCATTTCGGGCGGCCAATTATGGGCCCGACAGCCAAATTTACATGACAACTCGGGGGCTAATCAAAATAACATTTGAAAGCCTATGTCAAAAATTCTGACGGGCCAAGGCCCCGGAACACCGCTTCCCCCTGCCTACAGTGACGGTAACAAGATTAATGATGTGTGTGCCATAGACTGATGTATGGGCTAACTGGTTACGTATGCGGCTCTAGAATAAATAGATTATGTGAGGTGCCTACCCGGTAGGTTTTTTTTTAACGGTTCGGAAATATTCTTTCTTTGCTTTACAAGTGATGGGAGTGTCATCATTCCATTATTGAATATTTATTTAACCTATTTTTGTACGACGAATTTTTATGAATTAAAACACTGTTTTTTTCCACTTTTCAGTTTATTTTTGGCCGATGATTAAGCTTTACATTCATCATCAGGAGAACGATAAAAACCTTACATATTTATTGTTTCTTTAACAATGGTGTATAACTCTGTATTAAATAATTAATACGAATAAAAACGTATTTTTTATAAGTTTTTTTATAAATAATTTATGGGAATGACATGTTATGCCTTTCTAATACATTATCAATTGTATTGTGTCTGTCACATTCGTGTCACGTTTAATAAAGCCTTAGAAAGGCGAAACATATATTTTTCATAAATTAAAAATAAACTTCTAAAAAACAGACGTATTCATTCGTATTAATTATTAGTTTAACCCGTAAATGGACTCTAGAAAACAATAATAATTAAATAAAACGTTGTTTTTTTATAACTACTTCCACATTTGTCTTTATTTCGACAACGACCGGTTTCGCCAGGCTCGCTGGCATCGACAGACTGGTGATGAAACATGACCAGTCTGTCAATGCCAGCGAGCCTGGCGAAAGCGGTCGCTGTCGAGATAAAGACATATGTGGAAGTAGTTATAAAAAACATCGTTTATTATTAAAAATGAACTTCCATCAAGATATTTCAGTTAAATCATTTGATTTTCTAGAAAACAAATTATGTCAAATAATATTATTTATTGTTTCTTAAACAATGATGTAAAACTCTATATTAAATAATTAATAAGTCTTAAGGGCTGGAACCAGAACTACATGGTGAACGATAATTTTTGCTATCATTGATAAAGTATTGTTTCCATTAACTGCTCATAAAGCTCCATTCACTTTGTTACCCGTACCAACCCTTCTTTCGAAGCCATTATTCATCAGCTGTAAAGTGCTATAGTCACTTTATTAGAAAATTTCATATTCATATAAAATATCTTTTATAAACTGAAGTTATAACTCACTAATTACTAAATAATATTTTTTAAAGGACACGTGATATAATAATTTCACTTCTCTTGGATCAGGAGTATATATAATGGATATGTCCCGATTAACGTCTTCCTGATATATTATATAATAGAATTGGTATTTAATATGTTACACAAACAGGGATCAACCATAATTACGAGTATAAATATAAGAATAATATATGACTCAAATTAGTCATAAAGTAAGTAGGAAAGTTTTGATTATATAGGAATATGTGTCATTAATAATCGCTTGAAACACACGCATTCTAACAGGAAACCATACGTTTTTTTTTCAATTAAGAAGAAAGAAATTGAACTTAATAGAAATACGAGTATGATGTCCTTAATAATCTTAAAGGTAAATAAATACTTTGCATTTTTTATTGGTTTTAATATGTTAAAAAATGTAATTGCATCGCTGTTTAATCATCGAAGCAAACAACTTTTTTTACAATAGATGACATTTAATATCTATTTAATATTAATAAAAAGGTCTGTTTTTTTAAAGTTTTTCAAAAATTATATAGCACTAACATATTTCAACTTACTAAGGGTATTTCAAACGCGTATGCGTAAATATAAATAACAAGGCGAAACATTTTATTATCCCATACGATATAATAAAACTTCTAGAAAACACGTGGTTTAATTAAGATTAAATATTTAATATGGAATTTTACATCACTGTACAAGAAACTATTAGTATCTCAATAAAAATACCACCTGGATTTCTAAAAATCGATTGTTTTTGTATGTAGGAACATACAATTTAACACAACATATTTTTTATACATTTACCTCTTCTTCTTTTCGTGATATTTTACCTTGCTCATAGGAAATACGGTATTATTAACCATCTTACATCACGCAGTTTATCCAAAGGAGCAGGCAGAAAAGATTGACCGTCACACTGTTATTTCCTGACACCATGTACACACGTCCAAAGTTTTATTCATTTGATCGTGTTACATTTTTCTCGATTTACCTATATTTCATATTCCGTTAACACCGTTTACATACTTTCTTCACTATTATATTTACGTTATATTTTTTGATATCGATCTTCGTGTAATTTCGCACAGTGAAAAATATAGCTTCATGATTCACGAAAATTAATAATGTTAATGTGTATATTATTTATTTATTTATTTTCTTTTTTATAGACTTTGTATAGGTACAACACTAACTTTAAAAAATATTTCTTTTAATACCAGACATGTTTCGGACAACCCGGTCCTTCCTCAGTGATATTATTATATAAAGATATTTTAAATATTATAAAATTGTTTACAAATATGATCAGTTTTGACAGAACACAGATAACGCCTGTCAAAACTGATAATATTTGTAAATAATTTTATAATATTTTAAATATCTTAATAATGTCACCGAGGAATGACCGGGTTGTCCGAAACATGTCTGATATTAATTTTTTTTTTAAAGTTAGCGTTGTATACAAAGTATATAACAAAGAAAATAAAACATCTACAACACAAAGTATGGCGAACATAGAATATATTTTTCTATTTATTTATAATATATGTATGATAACAGTAACAGAGAGACTACCAAGATTTAAATCAACGGTATTAGAATTTATTTTACAATATTCAATATGAGCATGCACATGAGCTATGCTGACGATGTAACAATACTGGCAGAAAGTGAAGACTACATAAAAAAAGTGATACAACGAATGCTTTACAGGTTACATCTTGCGTCTGAAAAGTATAATATGATGATATCAGACAGCCTCTCAGATGCAAATTGGTTGTAGACGATAAACCCATAGAACAGGTCAGTTCATATATCTGGGTGTGGAGTTTATCTAGTTGCAGCGATCTTTATAATGAAGTTAAAAAAAAAACACACTGAAGCAGTTATCTCAGGATGCCTAAGGGACACTATCTGATACCCAATGAAGAAATTCGAAAATCCTGCAAAATTGAAGACATAGTGAGACGGAGTAGCAGAGAAGACGATTCTGGAAGGACCACATCGAGAGAATGGACAACAACAACAACAACAAACCATCACGCCGTTTCCCCGCAGGGGTAGGCAGAGAGAATGGACCGCCACACTACTCTATCCTGGCAAACCTCTCTAGCTTCCTCCACATTCATACAACGAGTCATACACGCACGTCGATTCCTCCGACTTCTAACATGACCAACCTTTAAAATTTGATTAATTTGGTGATGCCATGTTTCCTCGGTCTGCCTCGACTTCGTACCCCATTTACATCATTAACGTATACTTTCTTAACCATTCTTTCTCCATCCATGCGTTCCATATGTCCGAACCAACGCAGCGATCCTTTCATAATTTTGTTCATTATACCTTCTTCCGCTCTACATTCCTTTCTTATATCAGCATTTGAGATTCTGTCGTATATCGTTCTACCACACATACGTCTTAGGGACCTCATCTCTACCGCATTTATTCTACTCTCATCCTTCTTCTGCCAGTTCCATGCTTCGCTTCCATACATTAGGGTTGGGACCAGAACTCCATTGTGAACGGCCGTTTTCGCTTTCATTGATAAATTCTTGTTTCCAATAACTATTTTTAAAGCTCCATTCACTTTGTTACCCGCACCAACCCTTCTTTCGACGTCACTATCCGTTCGGGCATCTGCTGTGAACATGCTACCTAAATACACAAATTCCCTCACCTGTTCCAAGTTCTCTTCGTTCACACTTATATTACAATTCGAGAGAATGGATCCAACAAGAATTCCTAAGATCGTGATGCTCGAGACTTCAGAGGGCCGTCGACCACTAGGACGACCACCAAAGAGATGGAGAGAAGGCTGGTCCTCTTCATCACAGGAAGAAAGTTGATATCCTGCATAACTCACAAGATCTACAATCAAAAGAAGAATAAGAAGAAGATAATATAACCAGATAACAGCGCATTATTGTGATGAAGGGATCCGGTCATGTCCAGACTTGAACCCAAGACCCCTGGATCAAGAGCCAAGCGTTCTATCCCTTTCGATTATAAACGGCGTATGTATTAAACCGAATTTATAATTTGTTTCGACGTTATTTTTTCATCAACAAAACCAACGTTCTTTCCTAACGGATTCCATTTTCCGCATGGATTGAGTATACACTTACCGGCCACATATGTTGCGTGTAAGTTTCCAGGTAAAATATTCACGCTCGTAGTAATGGTATACGTTTAAAGTTTCAAACAGGGGTATATTTAAATAAATATGTCGGAGTATTAGTTATTTGAATACATAATAATCAACTATGGTATCGTATGATAATGTAGTTATTATAAAGAGATTGACAGGCCATCACCGTCAGTTCGATACCCGCTCAAGTAACAGAACCAGCACAGAAGAGAGAGTTGATTATGACGTACAAAAATTAAACAAATAAAAAACAAATGAAAATCAGAAATATTTTTTATTTATTTGAAATATAATGCACTGTTTTTAATATAATTAACTGTTAAATTTATAGCTTTTTAATATTATAATATCACTTTTTATTTATTTAATTTTTGTGAAATAATCAATTACTGAAAGGTGGCCATGTTCGAAGTAGAAACAATGACGAGCGTGCATGTCACGATGTGTGAATGTAGAAGAGGCGCGAAAATTATGCTAGGACAGAACAATGCGGCGATCCATTCTCTCTGCCTACCCCTCCATGGAAACGGCGTGATGGTTAGCTAATTAGTTAGTTAGTTTTGTGAAATTATCGCAATAACTATTTCACCAACCATTGTTGGCATTGCTACATATGTAGGTACCTATATAATGTTTATTGCCAACATTGATTAGCGAAACAACTGTCGCAACGATTTCAAAGAACTTAAATTAATTAATTGTATTGTTATGACAGTGTTCTAAATTAATCAGTAAATATAAAAATTAAGAACAACATTTTAAATAGGTGGTAGATATACTCGTATGTACAAAAATTAAAAAAAAAATCTACAGCCAGGTAGGTACCTACATATCGTGGTCAATACTTACCTATTGGACTCCATACGAAATTACATATTCCATTGTTTTGGCCGAAACACTATGACACTTCAACATGATTACTGTTAAAAATTATGACACTGTTATAATATTACAATTTATTTTAATTCACTGAGAGTGTCGCGACGGCTGTTTCTCCAACCGATGTTGGCATCATCAGGTATTACAATAATATTTTAGTTTAAACTAGTTTATTGTAACACCTGATGATGCCAAACTCAGTTGGCGAAACAGCTGTCGCGACACTCTCAATGAATAAAAATAAATTGTGATATTAAAACGGTATTATAAATTTTAACAGTACCTAATAATTACATATCTTCACTAGATGTGAGCTACTTTGAACTTCTCATACATAAAAAAATAATAAATATAATTTTAAATATTGCCATTTAAAAATTTTTTTTTGTGTGTAAACAGCATGCAATTTGTGATCACAAAATTATAACTTTACAGAGGAGTAACATACGTATAATGTTATGTATTAGTTAGAAACGAAGAATCTCTATGTAGTAACCGGTTTCACTACTGTTCTTGCTTAATCAGGGCATTCAGTGAATGGAATGAACAACCTGAGACTTTTTGCTGTTTTCAAATGTGCACTTGATTGCTGTTCCATATTCAAATTATTATTTTAATCTTTATTATTATTTTGTACACAACAGGTCGTTTAAACCTAATTACTGTAAACATTTTTTTTTACAATACTGATTGTATTATACACCAGACCAAAGACAGTGTGACAATCACACTGCCATCGCCGAAAATCGAACCCGGAACCTTCGGCGTGGCAATTGCATAAGTTTTTATTGTTTAAAAACTATTTAATAATGAGTTAAAAGCGAATAATAACGAATTCAAACGGGACAGAACGCTTGACTCTTGATCAAGATGACATGGGCTCAAACCTGAACACGACCTGATTCCGTATTCATAGAAATGAGCTCTTTTCGGTTTATATTGTAATTTGTGTAATAAATTGAGGATTACGTGACGAACTCTTCTGTGTATAACGGTGATTGTTTTTTTAAATATATTGTAGAAATAATTTTAAATAGATTTTTTTCGATACAGCTTATTTCTAAGCACTAACGAGATGGACAAAAAAATATATACATAATTTGAGTGCACATATGTAATTGTATACATATTTTATTTATGTTGACAGTGTTCACCTCTTCGTGCGTATCATGCCAACCGTGGGCTTCATCGTCTGGACCGGCAGAGTTTTCAGGGATCCTCATGTGCTCAGAGTCCTATACAGCACATTGGTTCGGAGCAGACTCGAACGTGGTTCTGTGATATGGAGTCCTCACGAGGCGAAATATTCCGTGATGCTGGAGAGGGTTCAAAAAAAAATTCTGAGGTATCTCTACATGAGGGAGTATGGTAGCTATCCGTGGCTCTATCCCACAGCATTTCTTTTGGGAATGCTTCGGGCCAACTCTCTGCAGCTTCGAAGAGATGGGCATCTCATAACCCATTTCTTTAGATTACTCAGGGGATATTTCGAGAACTCGGCCGTGCTGGAAGGTGTTCGGCTTTTTGTCCCTGATAGATATCTGCGACAGCGATAACATAGATTGTTTTACCTACCGGCCGCCAGAACCAACCTGCCTCTGGTGACACCGGTGGGAAGAGCAATTAATCTGCTGAACGCGGTCTCCTCGGAGATCGACGTCTTTCATATTAGCGAAAGTACGTTCAGAAGGCAAATACTCTTAATTCTGGAGAGTATCCTGTCTCCCTAATGTTGAACCATCTCTCATGCGTTTCTGGTAGTATAATATACACAATATATTATTTTACCTGTTCTCAATAGATGCCTTAAAAATTAATTTTGTAATGTCTGTTGATGAAATAAACTGATTTGATTTATGATTTAATTGTATCTCAATAGAGACGAAGATGCAAATTAGAAACTGAATATGGTTGATCAAGGTGTTTACAGGACTTATGACCTATCATTGGTTGGGTTAAGCGCACGCTTTATGTAATTACAACATTCCCCATCCCACCTTTGTTTATGACCATGTATGACTAATTTTTGGAAGTTGTATATATGTTAAAGTCCTATGTCAAATTTCACATGTCAGTTTCAATGTGCCATCTATGAAGGTTTTGATTAGATATGTTAATCTTTTTAAGATTACTCTATATATAATCTACATACTAACGCCATCAATGGAGATTTATTTTTATTAAGCTATAAGCAGAACATCTTTTTAACACAATGTGAAAGGCTACCGCCATTAGCTGATTTGATTTGATTGAACAGTAAGGCGCTGAAATACCGAGTCTGATAGCGCATGGCCCCAGGCCCCATACGTGGGGCGCAGTAATTATTTCTCGAATATTTCTATATTGTGCCAGGATTAATCGGAGAGTTAGATGTTTTAGCAACAAACGACATTACAAAATGTCATTTATATCTTACTACTCAAGAAGTTCATAATGGAAAGGACTCTTCGTTTGCATTTTAAATCAAAATACCTGCCGTGTGGGCGACGCGGGGTTCTTGCCGTTCCAGTGTGAGTAGGTACCTTACTCAAGCCTCCAGCAGTTCGTGAATCGTGTCGGACTTGGCGAAACAGCTAGCAATTTGTAAGATATCTAATGTTTATATTGTAATTTTCATTTGGGCTTGGCCACGTTGAAAGATTGATAGGGATAATAAAAAGCATTGGTGGATAGTCGTCGACATTTTGTTAAATTTAGCATAACTAGAGAACAGCCTGACTGACAGATCTGACTAAGCCTGACTGAAATAAAAATCTAAAATTGCAGTACATATGGGGGTCCTGGTTCAAAACCTTATTTGTAAAAGCCAAGTATGAAACTGGCAGAAAAATAATGAGAGCAGAATAAATGCGGTTCCTTCGAAGTATGGGTGATAGAACTTCTTTCTTTCCCCTCGCCTCTTCCCGTTACTCGGGGTCGGCTTTTCTTATCGTATTTCTTTCGTAGGCAGCTTCCTCCTTAAGGCCTAGGGCCTTCATATCCCTCTGCAAGTTCGTCAGCCAGGTAGTTTGAGGTCTTCCTCTCCCTCTCCTACTAGTCACGGAAAGACACTTTTTCACGACATGGTCGTGAGGTCTCTTCATCACGTGACCATACCACCGGAGCCTTGTTATGACAACTATTGTTTTATAGGGGCTACCTTGAAACATCCCTTCACATATTCCTTGCGCACCTTGTCTTTCAATGTGACTCCTCCCGACCACCGCAGCATGCGCATTTCTGTTGTATGGAGTTTTTGTTCATGTATTTTTTTAGCTGGCCATACTTCGCTTCCGTATAGTAATGCCGGCCGGACAGCTGTTTTATAAATCTTACCCTGTGTCCTTATTGGCATTTTCGGATCGCACAGAATTCCAGTCAACGTTCGCTATTTATTCCATCCAGATATTGTTTGGTTGGTTATGTCCGCTTCAATTGATCCATCCTCTGATATGACATCTGATGTGTATGTGTGATAGAACGTGTATGTCAAAATTTCAAATGCCTAATATAAGGAAATAATGTAGAGCGGAGAAAAGTATTATTTTATGAACAATTTTATGAATGGATCGCTACGTTGATTTTGACATACGGAATACGCATGGATGAAGAAACAATGATTAAGAAAGTATACGTTAACAACGTGAATGGATTACAGAGTCGAATAAGACCATGGAAATAATGACAATGATCAAATTAATCAATATTTAAAGATCGGCCACGTCAGAAGTCACAAGAATCGACATGCGTGAAAGTATGAATGTGTAGGAATCTAGAAGAGTGTTAGGATAGAGTTGTTTGGTGGTCTATTCTCTCTGCCTACCCTTCTGGGGAAACGGCTTGATGAATTGTTGTTGTTGCCTGAGTGACTTGACTAAACCAAGTTAGGTTCTTAACATTTCGTTACAAAATAAAGCATTTTGAATTAGGAATAGACACATTTTTTACCGAATACAACTTATAAAATGGCGCCATTCTAATTATGTTTCTTATTACATTTCCATAAAAATATTTCTAAATGACACAGTGAAGTATTTATGTTGGTAACCATGTTTTTACTCTATGACTAATTTGTCAAATTTAAAATCACTGGCAGTAATTTTCTTATTGCCATGAAATCAGACACTTTTTTTAAAATTAATATGAGCATGAAAATTGAAGTCACTTTTTTTGCTTATTCCTAATTTTCAAAGGATTTCCTTACTATAAACCGACGTTTTTATTGATTTTATATTGATAAAATAATCCTAGCATAGAATATTTTAACTAAATAACTAACCATCACGCCAGCTCCCCGGAGTGGTAGGCAGAAAGGATGGACCGCCACACTGTTCTGTCCTGGCATAGTTCTCTAGCTTCCTCTACATTCATACATCTTGTCATGCACGCACGTAGATTTATCTGAATCCTCAGGTGACCGACATTCTATATATAATTCATGTTTATCTCCTTATATTTGCTTTTGACACTCTATCATATACAGATTTAAGACGAATGTGTCCGTCTTAGAGATCTCATTTCTACTGCATTTATTCTACTTTCATCCTTCTTTTGCCAGTGCCATGCTTCGCTTCCATATATAAGGGTCGGCACAAGAACACTATTATATGCAACGCCATCTAAGCTTTTTTGGATAGGCTTTTGTTTGCGATGACAACTTTAAGTACCATTTACTCTATTGCCTGCCCTAACACTTTCAATATGCTTCTCCACTCTCCCATCCTTTGTAAACTTACTTCCTAAATAAACAAATTCATCCACTTGTTCCAGATTTTCACCGTTTATATAAAATATTTTTAAATTGTCAAAATAATATGATTACTAAAATCTGATTAATTTTTAGGTGTGCATTCTTTTATGAATTTTTTTAAATCATTATATAATAATGTTTTATTTTAAGTCATTTTGATTATTGATTTGCTTAAGAAATTACTGTCTCCGAGTATTATATGAATATACAAAAAATAATATTGAGAATTTCTAAGGTAAACTTTTACAAGTTTATTAAAATGTATTTACTCAAAGAGAAGTGTCCACTACCAAAAAAAAACTTTCGCTGTATTTATATCACCTGCTTGCTGACTTCCGCAAGTTTTGCCCAACTTGTAAGTGAATGTTTACATAGTACTATACATCGTCGATCGATCCTTGTTTTGATGCGTTTTGACAATTGAGATGATTTCATTCATTTATACCAATATTAGGTACCATCCAAATATGTGTTTCGACTGATAAGTTATTCATTTTTTAATTTTGTAAACGTCAATGATTTCAGTATGTAGGTATTTTGAAATATACGATAGAATTATTAGGTATTAGATAGGAGTTGAATAAAATTCAGTAATTCAATTGAAATAATTGGTAATTATATTTCACAATATTCTAGATTGTTAACATAAAATAATAATATAAATATTCAAGCCTTGGAGCCGAATTGAATATATAATACATTTTCAAGACATTATATTGTAAAAAAAAATTAAATAAATAATATAATTGCACATTAATACAAAATACCTAAAGAGAAATAATGAAAGTTCATAATATGATATCGGTAGGTATGAAAACAACTAAAAGGAAAACAAAATATATTAAATACCTTTTAAAAATTAAATCTCGAAAAAAGTTTCGTTTTATAATAAACACTTTCACAGAAATGAAATAAAGATTTTAATATTGATTTTACGAAACTTTTATCAGGAAACAAGTTTTCACTGGAACGAGCGTACTCGGAGCTAACGGAAAAACTTAATTTCGGCAACTATACACATAAGTTCACTATTCGCCGATTTTCCCAAATGTGTAATAGGGACATTATTTTTATAAATAAATTTATTCCTTTAGTGTATTCATAACAAGTTTTTATCACAGAAGCAAATTGGACAAACGCCACACCGACGGCCAAATACTGAACGCAGTCACCGCTTGGGGAGGGAGCACTTCCAAAAATCATCACAAATATTCATCGTTTCACTTTTTGGCAAAACTTCGAAACTGTCGAACACTTCACATTGGAGAGTTACTGGTGGGCTGCGCCCAAACGCTGGCCGTAGAGGGCGTAGGGCGAGTAGTACGGGCTCAGGGCGGGATTGAACCCGTACGGGGAGCTGAGCGGTAATCCTGGCTTGGCGTAAGGATGGAAGCGGGCAGCAGACAGTGGACTCAAGGGTGCACCGGGATATCTGCCTAATACTCCAGGGAATCCAGGACTTAAACTACTTCCAGGTGCCGCGCCTTCGGCGGTGTGACTTCTAAGGTGTTGGAGCAGTTCTTCGGATGTCCCAAATCTCTTTCCGCAGTATGATTCTCCGGCTATCCAATTGCATACATAAGGCCTACCCAGCTGAGCGTACGGATGCGCCGACGGCGGTAGACCTCCCGGCTGAGAAAGCGCCATCGCCATTGCAAGGCTGTACTTGTGGTGGTCGCATTGTGTGCAGCCCGCCGGGCAGGACCCGAGACCACCCATCAGCAGTTGCTGGCTATGCAGAGACACCTGGCAGCCGGTGCAATAAGGATCCTTGCATACGGGAACCAGTGTCTCTCCTCCGGCGGGAGTTTTGACTCTCGCGTACCCCAGATAGGGACCAGCGGCGCCCGGGAAGCTGCCGAGTCCGTGCTGGTGAGAAAAAGGCGCACCCGCGAACGGAGGACGGAAAGCCGGATTATGCTGTTCTAGACCGGGAGGGCAGCAGAGAGAACTTAATCCCATTCCAGGCTTATAAGATCCTAACGGGAGATCTTTAGGATGTCCTTGTAGAACTTCTAATCCAGATCTAATAATAGGACTAGCTCCGCGCCCTGAAGAACCCGCCGGCGAAGAAGTTTTCCTCTCATATCCGGATGGGGAAGACTTTCCCCCTTCCATACTAGCATTTGGACTAATGGCGTTCGGCGTTGAGGATTTCCTCCCGGGCGTAACTTTCCCGGATTTCCTCTCTTCGGAACTCTCCGTGCTGGCTTTAGACGAAGGCCGAATCTCTTCTGGTTTCTTTGAGAGAACATTGGTCTCGTACGGTTTAAATGCCAAGTGTCTAGATTCGGGGGTAGTTCTAGGCTTCTCCTGTTTCACCGGCGGAGTTCTAGTAGATTCGATGACATTGCTGGGTTTCTTCTTTTCTTGAGAGGACACCAGAGTCTTGGTGGCCGGGGTATCAGCGCCGATCTGGCTGCATGTTTGCGCCAAAAGGGCGAGCGGGCTCTTCTTGGCATCCAGCTGTGAATAGAAAAGAAAAAAATTGTAATGTCGAAAGAAACAAACAATAATTAGTTATCGTTACATAAAATAAAAAAATATTTAAATGAGAATTACTAATTAAAAACAAACAAATAAACATATAATCGATGATTGTTTTAATAAAAGTAAAATAAAAAAAGCGTTATATTTAAAACAAACAAACATAAGACTAACTAGAAAACAAAATATATTACCGTAGTAGGTAAAGGCGACAGGTAGTCGGGCTGAAGGTATTGGTTTCCACCGGTAGACAACATTCCGCCACTTTCGAGAACAACCATTTGTGACAATAAAAATGTTCAAAACAAACTTTGCACACAAAAAAACAATTATTTCTAAATTACAAAACTTCACAAGCAACACTTTCCGTCGGCAACAATTGGACCGCGAACAAGTTGGTATAAATTAGCGAAATACGGAACAGGCGAGGTTACGTCCTTCCTGAACAGAGTTTGGAGAATTTCTGAAGCGAGTACGGTTTCCCCACTCCGTGGGACCGCGCGCACTCCTTGTATCCCCTCCCGTCTGGTGCGCAAAAGAGAGGCGGATACAAAATTCTCGCACGTCAGCGTATGTTAGAGAGCGACGGTTGCTAGTTATGAGAGGCTTTTCACTGCGAGAGCGAGCTGGAACGCTTTGAGCCGGGTAGAGGCGGTAGAGAAAGCGGGACAGAGGTGTTTTGTTATGGTGGCCGTTTTGACTAGAATAAATTGAAATGGGTAGATGGCGGTGTTGCCACCCATGACGGGCTGGTGACAGGAGCTTTGAGGATGCCGCCGGCCGCCGGTCACGACCGCGGACTATTATAATATGGAGGCACAGCTAATAGGGCGGACTTAGTTTTTCGGAGCCACAGATGTCACTAGTGATATATTCTGAATTTGAAATTTAAAAAAATGCCGCTACTGAAACAATGGAACGCGATGGTGAATTGACATATAATTTTAATGGACTCTTGTATTAAAATGCAAATCAACGCCACTTGATGATATACCCTTCAAAAAATAAATTAAAATTATGTAATTAATATAATAATATTTATAGAGTAAAGAGATAAGCATGATATTCATATCTCATATGATTTCAGATCTAAACTGAAAACACATTTTTTCATATTTTATACCCAATTTAAACGTTTATACTTTGTTCTGCTATACTTTTTAACCGATCGCGAAAATCAGATAACAGCGTTCGCATTTAGATTTTTAGATTTAAAACAATCTTAATGCGCCCTTGAGGTGATTACATCACAAAAACGGCGCTATAAAAGTTAGCATATTATTATTATTATAAAAAAAAAACTGATTAATATTTGTTGGATAGTTTCGACGAAACCGATGATGAAAATGATGACAAAAAAATCAAATATCTTTTTTTTTCTTCTTTATATTTCTGCCATCACAGTTCAGCAACAAATAAGATAATTAAAATAAGAATAAAATATCTTAATAATCTATTAACTTACAATGACTACTTTAAAAAAGGGCATTTACCCAATTTCCATTTCTAAAAAACTACTCATCATAACTTGTAAACTCTTCGAACAATTAGAATATTTCAGTAATCCGGCAAAATTTATAAATTAAATAAAATCATTCAACACGTTAATTTATAACTAACTAACTAACTAACCATCACGCCGTCTCCCCGAAGGGGTAGGCAGAAAGAATGGACTGCCACACCTTTCTTTCCTGACATATTTCTCGCTTCCTCAACATTCATACATCGTGTCATGCACGCGCGTCGATTTCTCTGACTCCTCACATGGCCGACATTCAATATTTGATTTATTTGATCGTGCCACGTTTTCCTCGGTCTTCCTCTATTTCTGGTTCCATTAACACCATTAACATATAATTTTTTTTACCATTCTTTCTTCATTCATTCTTTCCATATGTCCAAACCATCTTAATGATCCTTTCATTATTTTGTTCATGACACATCATTCGCACCGCATTCACTTCTTATATTTTCATTCGACACTCTATCATACACAGAATATCCACACATTCTTCTAAGAGATCTCATTTCTACTGCATTTATTCTACTTTCATCCTTCCTTTGCCAGTTCCATGCTTCGCTTCCATACATAAGGGTCGGTAGAAGAACACCATTGTGCACTGCCATTCTAGCTTTTTTGGATAGGTTTTTGTTTGCGATGACAACTTTAAGTGCACCATTCACTTTGTTGCCTGCCCCAACCCTTCTTTCAATATCCCTCTCCACTCTCCCATCTCTTGTAAACATACTACCTAAATACACAAACTCAACTACTTGCTCCAAGTTTTCACCATTCACGCTAATGTTGCAATAATGTTAATTTATTATATTGTATATTAAATGATTTTACTGAAATCTCTTGATGAGTGTTCATTTTAAATAATAATGAAATAAAAGTACGTTATTAATTAATACTTCCACTTTTTAATCTCTATAAGGAAGTTTATAATAAGGAAGAAGAAGAACAAGAACAAGAAGAACAGCGACCGATTTCGCCAGGCTAGCTGGCATTGACAGACTGGTTACGTAGACAAATAGTCAGTTGATGCCAGCTAGCCTGTCGAAACCGGTCGCTATTGAAAAAAAACACATAAAATTGAAGAAATTATTAAAAATAATCTTTTACTTAATTTATAATTACAGTCAATTGTTTTTGCCTGAACGCTATGATACTTCAATATTATTATTGTTATAGTTTATTGTAACACCTGATGATGCCAACATTTGGTGAAACAGCTGTCGCGACACTCAGTGAATAAAAATATTTTTGTGATATTATAAGAGTGTTTTAACAGTGTTTTGCACTTAAAGTTGTCATCGCAAACAAAAACTTATCTAAAAAATCTTGAATGGCAGTGCACAATGGTGTTCTTCTACCGACCCATATGTATGGAAGCGAAGCATGGAACTGGCAAAAGAAGGATGAAAGTCGAATAAATGCAGTATTAATGAGATCTCTTAGACGAATGTGTGGATACTCTGTGTATGATAGAGTTTCGAATGAACATATAAGAAGTGAACGCGGTGCGAATGATGGTGTTATGAACAAAATAATGAAAGAATCATTAAGATGGTTTGGACATATGGAAAGAATGAATGAAGAAAGAATGGTAAAAAAATTATATGTCAACGATGTAAATGGAACCAGAAATATAGGAAAACGTGGCACGATCAAATAAATCAAATATTGAATGTCGGCCATGTGAGGAGTCAGAGAAATCGACGCATGTGCATGACACGATGTATGAATGTTGAGGAAGCGAGAGAAATATGTCAGAAAAGAAAAGTGTGGCAGTCCATTCTTTCTGCCTACCCCTCCGGGGAGACGGCGTGATGGTTAGTTAGTTAGTTAATTAGCGGAATGGGGAATGTTGTATTAGATAAAGCGTACGCTTAACCCAACCAATGACCGGTCATAAGTCCTGTAAACCATATTCTGTTTCCAATTTGCATCTTCGTCTCTATTGAGATACAATTAATCCTTAAAAATGATAACCCGCAAAGGGTAAAATCCAGTATTCGTCTACAAGTATTTGTATACATTCAAAGTGTTATATATTTTTAATAAAATTCTACGAAGGTCCTATGTGTGAATTGAAATATGTATTTATAAATACGCATGTGTACGTATGTACTTGATTTCTAGTACAAGCGGATAAAGGTAGGTACCGCCAACAAAACACGGATTATATTATCATCAAGGAAGATGGATTATGCATGGCTTATAACTGAATATGATTGATGAAATGACAAGAATGGAAGCAAAAAACTTCATAAGATGTTTTTCTGAAATTCTCCATTGAGCTGTCCATCAATCAGGAGATTTTGAACAACCTTAATACTGCCAGTGATAAATTACAAATCAATAACTCAGCCGTGTTTAATGTAATTAGGGGGATATTTTTACTCCGGGTTCTGAATTGTGTTCTTCGTAATCACTTACGCAAGGTATTCAACCAAAGGCGTAGAAATATCATCATTACTTATGCATTCATCGCCATTGTTTTCATTCATTTCAAAATACATCGCAATCGCAGGGGTAGGCAGAGAGAATGGACCGCCACACTACTCTACCCTGACATACCTCCTTAGCTTCCTCCACATTCACACATCGAGTCATACACGCATGTCGATTCTTCCGGCTTCTGACATGACCAACCTTTAGTATTTGATTAATTTGGTCATGCCATGTTTTCGTCGGTCTACCTCGACTCCTTACTCCATTTACATCGTTAATGTATACTTTTTTAACCATTCTTTCTTCACCCATGCGCTCCATATATCCGAACCATCGCAGCGATCCTTTCATAATTTTGTTCATAATACCTTCTTCCGCTCTACATTCCTTTATTTTATCAGTATTTGAGATTCTGTCGTATATCGTTCTACCGTTAGGGACCTCATCTCTACCGCATTTATTCTGCTTTCATCCTTTTTCTCCCAGTTCTATGATTCGCTTCCATACATTAGCGATTGGACCAGAACGCCACCCTTCTGTTTTAATGTATAAATTAATCGATTTTATAATTTAATTTTACTATTATACTATTACAGACTCTATATACCATACAACCGCTTAACAAAATCCCCTCCGGACACCGTCCACCTGGAAGACCACCTAAGAGATGGAAGGACAGTTGGACGTCATCATCCCGGGAGTAAATTTTTTGTGCCATAGATCTTCAGATCTATTAAAAGAAGAAGAAAAAGTATACTGTATCAGAGGTGAGCACGCTTGAGATTAATTATAATTGAAATTTGTCAATTTTTTTTTGCATTTGAATTAAATTAACTCATCATTATCATAATAAATTCCATTGAAATTTACAAATTACATTTTTTTTATGATAGTTTAATATCTTTATAAATGTCTACATCTGAAATGATACGGTTTTCATTTGGTTTAAATTTGTTACCACCAAATTCAAAACATTTGTTAGACTTCCTATCTATCTAAGTTCTTTACACGAAAAAAAAAATACTATGCTAATTTTAGAAAAGACTTGAAAACAATAGGCATTTGTATTGTTTTCAGATTATAAAAACACGTATAATTAAGTGAGATACTGTAAAAGCTGTCTTCAATGGGTATTGTCTACCACTTCCTGAATTCCCTAGAAAGCTGTAACACGTTTTACACTACAGAGCTTTCGAATCTATTGAATGAATGCTTTCTAAGGGTCTGTTTTTTTCTCGGGCGTTCATGTTACACCTTGCTATTATCATTTGCCTACTTAGGGCCGCCGTGGCGCTAGCGACTTCAAGATGGCTACCAAGTCTTGGCCTTTTGGTTTATGGAGTTATGGCTCCGCTCCGAGCGGAGTTTCACAGACGATGCGGTCAGGCGGTGGGCCCCAGGATATTGTAGACTGTAAACTTTATTGGCGTGTCTTCAGTCGTCAGATTTATTATGGCCGTATTTACAGCCGCTGTATAAAGTGCCAGGTCCGAGGTTTCGGTCTTACCTTCACTATGCGTACTAGAGTCTGACCTACTCAAATTGGATGTCAATTTGTAAACATAATGTTTCCGTATTGATGGTTGAGGTATTAGTTTTGTACAACTCCATTATTAATTTATAATAGGAAACACGTTTGTTTAGTGGTTTTACTTGGATTTAATTTATATAAATTGTGACAAATTCGTTTCGCCTAGTGAGGGCATTCACAAACTGACAAGTTTGACAGTTTGAGAATGCCCTCGGAAGGCGAAACAAATTTGGCACAATTTATATAAATTAAATCCAAGTAAAAACATTAAACAATCATGTTTACTATTATAAAATAATATTTCCGGTAAGATTTGAAATAAAAACAATTTTTTTTCTTCAATGATTGCATAATCGTGTGGAAAATAAAAAGGGTCGAATTTTTCAATGCTTAAGAATCACAATCATGATCAAGTGTAAAATAAAAATTGTTATTTTTTATGGCGATAAACATCTTATATATTTGAAATAGTGATAAATTCATTAGAAAAAATACGACTTAATAATTGTCTCTTTAACAATATTGTAAAACGCCATATTTTACTTTAATGAAAACGTCTGTTTTCATGAAGTATAATATATATTATATTTCATGGGAATTAAACATTTTCTTCTTCTTCTTAAAGTGCCCTGTCAGGTCCCCCCGACGTTGCCGATCACTCTGGTAAACTCCTCCCTATCCTGCGCTGTCCGGAACAGCTCCTCCACAGTTCCGATTCCCGTCCATTCCCTCACATTGCGCAGCCAGGACATCTGCCTTCTCCCTGCCCCCCTGCGGCCCTTTATTTTTCCCTTCAATATTAGATGCAGCAGGCGATACTTCTCCTCGCAAAACTTGACCCAGATATGCAATCTTGCGGATTTTGATTAATGTCAGCAGCTCTCTATTTACTCCTGCATGATTCAGGACTTCTGTGTTCGTCACTCTGTCTGTCCATGGGATCCTGAACATTATTCGGTGAAGTCACATTTCAAATGCCTCTAACCGGTTCATTGTATTTACTTTTAATGTCCATGTCTCACACCCATATAACAGAACAGACCACACATAACACTTTAACATCCTCTGTCTTAGTTTTAAGTTGACATTGTCATTGCAAAAGAGAGACTTATTAAACATTTTGTCTTGCTTAAATATTACCAAATTATATCACATAATGCCTTAGCAAGGCTAAACATATCATTCCCATAAAATATAATAAGTCTTCATGAAAATATACGTTATCGTTCATATTAAATAGAAAAGCCAAAGTTATTATTTGATATATGAGTATCATCGCTTTTTTAACAAAAATTGCACACGTAACAAACGAATAAGAGATAACAGCATGCAGTAAGGCAAGAATAACCCTCGGAATGGTACTAGCTCGAACTACTGAGAGTTCGAATTCAAGGCAAGCCACGCTTCAATCAGCAATCTCCTCAGCAATCAAGAAAGTCAGTCAGTCAAGCGTAGCTTTGACTCAGAACCAGGCTTTCGCCCTGGCAGGTCCGTCCACACGGAATATGTTCCCGGCACACCCCAAAAGCATCTAGCTTAACTCACAACCAAAAATCCCTTTAATAACCAATTATTGATCTCTACTATCAGGTGAAGTTACATTACTTCATACCATTGTCGAAGCCCTCTTGTGTTGAATTTCTCACGAAAACGGCTCTATATAAATATGATTCTTCTTCTTATTCTTCCTCAGCCTATTCCCGTCCACTCGTGGACAAAGGCCTCCTCCATTCGCTTTCGTGTCACTCTGTCTTGTGCAGACTGCATTCAGGTTATTCCGACGTGTCTGTTCAGATCATCCTTCCACCGTAGTTGCGGTCGCCCTGCACTTCTCGTTGCCGTCCACGGTCTCCAAGTCAGCAGACTTCTTGTCCATTTTTCATCTGAGCTTGTGGCTACGTGACCTGCCCATTGCCATTTTAGAGTCGCCACCCAGTGGATGATATCAGTGACCCAATTAAATATTAGCCTAATTATAACAAGTGTTATTATTATTATAACAAAATAATCCAGATTTTTTTTTTAATATTATATTTGGGTAAAGAAAATAGTATTTATCGTCTCGGCCTACCCACCCGTGGACACGTTGAAAGGTTAGTTTGTAACTTATAATTAAGAGGCTACCTGTTTTCTACTACGATCTCGCCCCCATAAATTCGACTATTTAAGTTAGCCGTACTCTACACACCGTACTCAGGTACCATATATATCCGTTGACGGAGAGTGGACTTGCCAAAGAATCATTCCTGTTTACTACATAAACAAATAAATTTGATGTGATAACTAATTACAATACATTAAATAAGTTTTTATGTTGAGTTTACTTTGCAGTACAGGTGAAGCGTGTTTTCATCAGGTCGGACTTCGAGCGCCTCGTCTCTCCATTCACATCAAAATTTAATTCTCAGAATTCAAAATTTTGAGTCGCACTTTAGTATCCGCAATAAAACCTACGCCAATAAATCTTTCGCTGCGAAATCATTTATACGTTTATTCTCCAAGATTGCTTTATTTCCATTAATTTATGTTGGCAGTATAATTCCGTCCAATAAATTTCTACGAGTGTTGAATCCATACGAACATGTGTATTCAAATATCTCTCTATATCACATTTGAACGCCCGGGCTCTTTGATGATTCCCGCCTTTATGGAAGACCCGTAGAGGGCATATTGTTACCGTTTATGTTTATATTAGGGTGGCTTGTTTATAGGTTTATTATTCTTATAATGGGGTGCGTTGTAAACCTGATTGGTTTTATGTCCCCTTTTATGGTAAAAAATAAGGTATACGCCTTAATGGAGAATATGTGTCGGCATAGCTATCTGTGGACATAAAACAACATGATTTATACATATACTGAGATGTTTAGATATGGAGGCAAGGAAAACGGATTGCTGGTGATTTTCACGCTTTTGTGAGACAAAGCATTTATCTTCTTTACGTCCCATTCCTAAAAACTGTTAAAAAAAAATACTTGGAGTTGTAAAATAGAAAGAAAAAAATTAACTAACCATCACGCATGCATAATTAAATCGGATGGTGTTCTAGGGGACAGAACGCTTGGCTCTTGATCCAGGGGACTTGGGTTCGAGCCTGGACACGATCCGACGTTTTCTTTATAATAATGAGCTGTTTTCTGCTCATATTGAACTTTTTGTAGTTTTTTAACTTCATATTGAAACATTTGCACCTTTTTTTGGTATATAGAACGTTTGAAAACTTCTCTTTTCTAGAAGTTCTATTATATTTTATGGGAATAATACGTAATGCGAGGCCATACTAAAGGATTAATAAATGTCTTTTGATAATACCTTAGCAAGGCGAAAAATGCCATTCCCATGAAATATAATAAAACTTCTAGAACACAGATATTTTTGTTAGTATTAATTATTTAAAATGGAGTTTTATATCATCGTTCAAGAAACAAAATACATCATGAACTTTGCGCAGTTGCGATATTGTAACCAATGAGGTTTATCCTATAATAGGTGCGATTATTACTAGTTGAAGGGGTAGACAGAAATAATGGAACGTCAACACTTCTTTCCTGACATGCTTCACTCGATTCCTCCACATTAAAAAATCGTGACATGCACGCACGTTGATTTCTCCGACTCCTCGCGTAGTAAACAATTATTTAATAATTTAGAGATTTTTTTCTTCAGTTTTCTAGGTCGTTCTCTGTTTATTGTTCAATTCGCACCGTCAACGTATACTATATTTACTATTTTTTCCATGTGTCCAAGCCATCTAAACAAAACAATATTTATGTTATTCATAACACTTTAATTCGCAATGCATTCACTTCTTACACTATCATATACAGATTTATCACTCATTCGTCTAAGATATCTATTTTTTCTGAATTTATTCTACGTATCTATATTACGTTTTTATATTTTGTACATTCTGTAAAAAAATGATAATATCTTAACATGGCAAGACGGGTTCATTAACAAACATTTGTCTTATGTATTTACTTGTGTGCCAGAAAATTATTAATATCGATAAATAAGTATTATAAAATAGCATGATATCAATTATGCGGTACGTACAAACTGTAAATCAAATGTTCGATTTTTAAACATTTTGTTTTTTAGGTGACTGCACTTTAATTTATGCTTATTCCTTATCCGAGCGCCTAGAATGTATAGATTAAGGTGCCTAATTTAATGAATACCCACGAAATAATATATCGGTTTTATATCCCAGAATGGGGATAAGGGGGTTAATTGGTGCTTTAATAAATTTATTGACGTCCGTAAAATATAACGATCACGAATCCGTCAAACCAAGACTGAATACTTTAACCCTGGGACAGCGGTTCTCAAAATACGTCCTGCGGAGCCCGAGGGCTCCGCAAGGACTCCGAGGGCTTCGCAACTCCGCTTGACATGAAATAGTAGGTCAAAAATAAAATAAAAACTCCGATTTAATAGATTTTTTTTTCAATTTACTGTTATTTTTCAATTTACTTTTTTTTTTATATAAAAATACATAACATGTATTTCCCATGAGTTATAAAAACTCATTTTGGGCCTTAATATAATTACAATGATTACAATAAAACATACTCATGACAGACACAAAATGATTAATAATAATCAAATAATTTACATAAAACAAGGTTTGGTTCGTTTTAGGGGCTTTGTAAAATATATAGTGTTTCAAAAGGATTAAGTGGTCAAAAAAGTTTGAGAACCGCTGCCCTAGGATATAAATGATTCGAAATGTGTAATAAAAGTGTGCTTTTCTCTATGTTTATCGGGGAAACTTTTTTTATTAGACCTGCCTGAATAATCATGAATGTATTATTATTTATGGTTAAATTTATAACTTGAAGGGTGTGTGAACCGTCCGTGCATGTTAACAAGGGTAGAAAAAACAGGATAATGCATAAGCAAAATACATTATAATTATATCAAATACTTGACGTTTGAAGTAAGCATTCGTATATTATTTTATTCAAGTGTATTTCTTTAAAATATTTTGGATAGAAGCTCATTATTAAAAAGGTTGATCCCATCATATTCTACAATATCAGCACTAAGTAGTTTCCATTCCCTGACCAATATAAATGTAGAACTTTAGCATAAACCCTTAAACCTCCATCACCTTTTTTCAAAGGTGCACTCCTTGTCACACATCTAGCCCCCGAATAAAACAACCACCAAATCACATTTTTAACAACGTTTCCAAAAGGAGCTCTGACTGAAATACAAAAGGTCCCGGTTTCGATTCCCGGCGATGGCAGTGTGATTGTAACACTGTCTTTGGTTTAAATAATAAAATGGTGATAGATTAGCGACCTCTCACATGTCATGAGAATCAATAAAATAGCAAAAAAAAAATAATAATAATCGTATACACTGATTGGATTCAAACGATCTGTTGTATACAAAAATTAACTAACTAACTAACTAACCATCATGCCGTCTCCCCGGGGGGGTAGGCAGAAAGAATGGACCGCCACACTGTTCTGTCCTGACATACTTCTCTCGTTCCTCTACATTCATACATCTTGTCATGCACGCAGGTCGATTTCTCCCACTCCTCACGTGACCCACATATAATATTTGATTGATTTGATCGTGCCACGTTTTTCTCGGTCTTCCTCTATTTCTAGCTCCGTTCACGTCGTTGACATATACCTTTTTCACCATTCTGTCTTCATTCTTTCCATATGTCCAAACCATCCAAACAACCCTTTCATTATATTGTTCATAACACTTTTATTCGCACCGCATTCACTTCTTATAGGTACTTTCATTTGACACTTTATCATTTACAGATTTACCACAGATTCGTTTTAGAGATCTCATTTCTACTGCATTTATTTTACTTCCATCTTTCTTTTGCCAGTTCCATGCTTCACTTCCATACATAAGGGTCGTCATGAAAACAGCATTATGTACTACCATCTTAACTTTTTTAGCATACAAAAATTAAACTGTTAATGATTTTCAGTTTAACAACCTATGTCGACATCATCAGGTGTTGATGTCGACATAGGTTGATGAAACAGCTGTCGCGTAAAATAAAATATAATTGTGATACAAAAACAAAGTTATTTAATTTAAGAGTTTAAAATGTTAACGTATCATAGTGTTTCGGCCAAAACAATGGACTACGAAAATTAAGTTATTTTAAATAAGAAATATTATATTGCTAGTTTAATTCAGCAGAATAATTCGTTATTCTTTTTCAAATACCATGAATATAAATATTATTAATTTATAGGCATAACATTACACTTTTTTTTCAAATTATATATTTTACAGAGATAAAACGATACTTTGGGCATTGTACGAACATATTGCCTCTTCAGAGAACAACGGTTTCAGTCTGATTGATATGACACCTGACACCTGTTTTGATCAATTAACCTTTTGAACTGATGGATTGCAGTCATGTATACATACGTCACACGCCGGGAATGACGTATTAACAGACTCAACGTGACAGCGACAAATCCGTAGGAAGCAACATATCACGCTAGAGATTGAAACCTGGCGGCATTTAATATAACTAACAATAGGTCAAGGCGCATGACACTCTAAAGTTCTTTTATCACATCACTCATGTCCATGTATTATATTATTCATACAAGATTAAATATACTAACTTGACAAGCGTGTCTACCAAAACGAAAGGATGACTTCTCCTTCTTTCCCCTCGCCTCTTCCCGTTACTCGGGGTCGGCTTTTCTTATCATTTGGCACCAGGTATTTCTTTCGTAGGCAGCTTCCTCCTTAAGGCCTAGGGCCTTCATATCCTTCTGCAGTGAAACTTGGAGTGAATGGAAACACGGATGAAGGATGAAAGTAGGATAAATGCCGCGGAAATGAGGTCCTAAGAATAATGTGTGGAAAAACAATGTATGATAGAATATCTAATGATGAAGTAAGGAAGGAATGTAAGGCGGATGAATGCGTGATAAATAAAATTTAAGAAAGCGTCACTAAGATGGTGTGGACATATGCCACGAATGGATGAGGGATGAATAGTTAAAAATATATATATAAGTAGTGTGAGTGGAAAAATAAGTCGAGGAAGGCCAAGGATGGCATGACCAAATTAATCAATTATCAAAAGGCGGAAATGTTTGAAATAGGGCGAAACGACGAGCGTGCATATTACGATGTTTGAATGTAGAAAAGGCGCAAGAGTTATGTCAGAATAGAACAATGTGGCGATCAATCCTCTCTGCGTGCCTCTGTGGGAAAACGGCGGGACGGTTAGCAATTGGAATAATCTACCTATAGGAAAACAATGCCCTTAAAATAAAATAATAATTTTAGAATAGTAATTCAAATTCTGTTTCCAAAAAACAATTTCCAAAAAACAATTTACATCTCCGTCTCTATTGTGATATTAATCCTTAGAGTATATTTATGATAAGGACATAATGTATATACATACGAGTATAATGTCTGAATTTGATTATTTTGGCGACGGGTGAGAATAGTTTTAACATTGGACCACTGTTTGCGTGTTCCTGGCTAGATGTACTGTCCCGAGTTGACGTATTTGTATTGTTAGTCATATTTGTCTCTAAGAATTGTATCGGAACAATTTCTTTTAATGGATTAATAGCATGTTTGTAGTGATGAATAGTCTGGTGTACATATTGTAAAAGTTTATTCTTAATGCTATGTAGAAGGGAAGTGCACATTTTTCATTTCTTGGTGTTTGGGAGTAACCATATCTCATTGTTTTTTTCCATAACTGATATTTCGTATATTTTTGCGTTATTCTTCCCCAGGGTAACTGATGCTCTGCAAAGAAACATCCTGCCTATGGAACATAAGCTTATAACTTAACCTTATGTATGGAAGTGAAGTATGGAACTGGCAGAAGAAGGAAGAGAGCAGAATAAATGCCGTAGAGATGACGTCCCTTAGACTTATGTGTGGTAGAATGATGTACGACAGTATTTCAAATGTTGGTATAAGAAAGAAATGTAGAGCGGAAGAAGGTATTGAATAAAATTATGAACAATAAAATAAAACAATAAAAATGGAGTACGGAGTCGTTGTATGAATGAGGAGGAAACTAGAAAGGTGTGTCAGGATAGAGTAATGTGGCGGTCCATTCTCTGCCTACCCCTGTGGAGAAACGGCGTGATGGTTTTTTGCTGTTGTTTATGTTTAGATGGATGTTGGACGATCGGAGTGTGCGCGGGAGATGCCTATTGGTGGCGATGAGGTTTGCAACCCATCACACCGCGTCTCCCGCGGGGCGAAAAGAGAAGGATGGAGTGCCGCATCGGTTAAAGTGTGACAGTCCATTCTTTCTGCCTACCCTTTCGGGGAGACGGCGTGATGGTTAGTTAGTTAGTTAGTTAGTAATTCAAAACTTTCAAACCTGGTGAAAATGTTTCTTAGATATTTGATTATATTTTATGAGTTGGGCATGGTTTGTCTTACTAGGGTACTATCATTTGTCCCAATAAGGCGAAACATATCATTCCCGTTAAATATAATAAAACTTCTAGAATATGTTACATATTAAAAATTCTTGGTTCATGGTAGGTAACTCAAAATAAAAAAAGTTTTCCTTAAAATTAATATTTATTTTATTCCACTTGTTATTCTAGCTCTGGCCAGTTTATTAACTTACTTCAAAAACTAAACATATAAATTACTTCAAAAACTTGATGGTGTTGGTAATAATCTACAATCCACAATTCCTTCCAAGTTTATTTGGTTTTTTATCAAAGTCTAATCCACAATTCCTTCCAAGTTTATTTGGTTATTTATCAAAGTCTAATTCACAATTCCTTCCAAGTTTATTTTCGAAGATCATCAAGTCCGGTCATCATACCATCATAAAAAAACAATTCATAATAGGTATATTAAAACCTAATATATCCTTCAACAGATTATAACCCTTAATGAACGATTCAGATTATTTATATATTTACTAGGATCCAATATAATATTTCCTATAACAAGCGTATAACTTATAGCAGACCCATCAAAACATTTCGTTTTTTAATCTGTGAAATGTTTGTTTTGTATTTGAATAAATAAGAGTGTTTGTGAATCGGGTCCATGAAAGACGAAAAATGCCTTTCAGGGCTGTTCAACCTTAAGCATGTCCTGGGTCGCATTTGAAGAAGACGATTTATGTGTGACCTCTGACTTTAGAAGTACTTATTTATTTATTACAGTACTTAAATAAAACACATTGAAACAATAGAATAAGGCAAATTCATGTTACTACAACTGTAAATGATAAGCAGAGTTAACAGTACATACTAATTTATCGAAATTGAAGTTAAACTAGATTCAAACTAGTGAATTACAATAATTGAACAAAATGAAGTTATATATGATAAACTAACTAAATATCCAACCACCCCGCCACCTCTCCGAAGGGGTGGCTAGAAAGAATGGACTGCCACACTTTTAACGAATAATCGACGAGCGTGCGTGTCACGATGTATGAATGTAGAAGATGCGCGAGAGTTATGTCAGGATTGAACAGCTTGGCGGTCCATACTCTCTGTCTATCCCTGCGAAGGAAACGGCATAATGGTTAAGTAGTAATTTAGTTAATTAGTTACTTGGGAAAAACTACTGCGATACGCTTAGGATTCCTCATGTATGGAAGTGAAGCTTAGAGCTGGCAAAAGAAGGATGAAAGCAGGATAAATGGGTAGAAATGAGATCACTAAGAAGAATGTGCGGTTAAACGTTGTATGATAGAATACCAAACGACGAAATAAGAAAGAAATGTAAGGATGACTGCATCATGGATAAAATTAAAAAAGGATCCCTGAGATGGTTTCGACATATGGAACGAATGGATGAGAGTAGAATGGTTAAAAAGTTGTACACAAGCAGCGTGAGTGGAAAAAGAAGCCGAGGAAGACCGAGGAAAACATGGCATGACCAAATTAATCAATTACTAAAGACGGTCACATTCGAAGTCGGAATAATCGACGTGCGTGCATGGTACGATGTATGAATGTAGAGGAAGCTCGAGAGGTATGCCAGGACAGAGCATTGTGGCGATCCAACCTCTCTGCCTACCCCTCCGGGGAAATGGCGTGATGGTTAGTTGTATATTTGACCTTTTTAATATCAGACGAGGAAAGCATTTGGGCCGCGGGCCTAGGGTTGAACAGGCCCGACGTGAATCTATGGGAGGACCTTGGCGTCTACACGGATCTGCTCGTCTCATTCATTTCTGAATGTTTTATAATGACACGCTCCCTTCTGTTGGTTATTTACGTCCGTAAATTTAGCGTTTGAAGTCGCCGGCACACAAAAGTTCCGCCATTAGAGGAGCCCTTTTGGAAGAAAAAGGCCTAAATCCGTTTATGGCAGACGTCCGTCCCATTGTCGAAAAGTTTAAAAAAATCTACGGAAAACTTTGATACCACCGCGTAAACATAGCGATGTTTTTGTCCTTTTTGTGAGGGGCCCGGCGGCAACTTGAAACAGTCTGCGCTGAAAGGAACATTGTAAATATTATTGACGGGGCGGAAACCAAAACGTTTCAGTTTTCGACTAATCTCGTTTTTTAGAGTTGTGTGAAGGCGCCTAGAAAAAAACATGCATAACCAAATAATCAAACATATTCACTTTCATGAAATGTGAGAAAGAATCTAGTATAAGCAATATTAGTCTTATTATATCATTGAATGAACACAAATTTACAAACACTTCAATTGATATTTGTGAAATGTATACTTACATCTGTATACGAATCCTGGATTTTCACCTGTGGGTGGTTAATTTAAATTTTTAATTGTATCTCAATAGAGACGAAGAAACAAACTGGAAACTGAATATGGATGATCAAGGTGTTTACAGGACTTATGACCTGTCATTGGTTGGGTTAAGCGCACGCTTTATGTAATTACAACATTCCCCATTCCACCATTGTTATTATGATCATGTATGATACATTTTTTTGGAAGTTGTATATATACTCCAAATTCATACTTATCTTCACGTGGCAGTTCCAGTTAGCCATCTATGTAGATTTGATTGTACTAATTAATTTTTTAAATATTAATCTATACAATCCATCCACTAACGCCATCTATGAAGAATGATTGTTTAGCATTTAGCAAACTACTTTATTAACACAATGCGAAGAGGCTACCGCCTCCTATCGTACTGTTAGAAGTCGCCTGGAGTATCCACTCCTATTTTATACGCCAAATAATTGACCAGAATATTTACAAATATTTGTGAAATGTATACTTACATCTGTATACGAATCCTGGATTTTCACCTGTGGGTGGTTAATTTAAATTTTTAATTGTATCTCAATAGAGACGAAGAAACAAACTGGAAACTGAATATGGATGATCAAGGTGTTTACAGGACTTATGACCTGTCATTGGTTGGGTTAAGCGCACGCTTTATGTAATTACAACATTCCCCATTCCACCATTGTTATTATGATCATGTATGATACATTTTTGGAAGTTGTATATATACTCCAAATTCATACTTATCTTCACGTGGCAGTTCCAGTTAGCCATCTATGTAGATTTGATTGTACTAATTAATTTTTTAAATATTAATCTATACAATCCATCCACTAACGCCATCTATGAAGAATGATTGTTTAGCATTTAGCAAACTACTTTATTAACACAATGCGAAGAGGCTACCGCCTCCTATCGTACTGTTAGAAGTCGCCTGGAGTATCCACTCCTATTTTATACGCCAAATAATTGACCAGAATATTTACAAATATTTGTGAAATGTATACTTACATCTGTATACGAATCCTGGATTTTCACCTGTGGGTGGTTAATTTAAATTTTTAATTGTATCTCAATAGAGACGAAGAAACAAACTGGAAACTGAATATGGATGATCAAGGTGTTTACAGGACTTATGACCTGTCATTGGTTGGGTTAAGCGCACGCTTTATGTAATTACAACATTCCCCATTCCACCATTGTTATTATGATCATGTATGATACATTTTTGGAAGTTGTATATATACTCCAAATTCATACTTATCTTCACGTGGCAGTTCCAGTTAGCCATCTATGTAGATTTGATTGTACTAATTAATTTTTTTAAATATTAATCTATACAATCCATCCACTAACGCCATCTATGAAGAATGATTGTTTAGCATTTAGCAAACTACTTTATTAACACAATGCGTGTATGAATTTGTACACAGTATTTCACCCACAGGTGAAAATCCAGGATTCGTATACAGATGTAAGTATACATTTCACAAATATTTGTAAATATTCTGGTCAATTATTTGGCGTATAAAAAATAGGAGTGGATACTCCAGGCGACTTCTAACAGTACGATAGGAGGCGGTAGCCTCTTCGCATTGTGTTAATAAAGTAGTTTGCTAAATGCTAAACAATCATTCTTCATAGATGGCGTTAGTGGATGGATTGTATAGATTAATATTAAAAAATTAATTAGTACAATCAAATCTACATAGATGGCTAACTGGAACTGCTACGTGAAGATAAGTATGAATTTGGAGTATATATACAACTTCCAAAAAATGTATCATACATGATCATAATAACAATGGTGGAATGGGGAATGTTGTATATAAAGCGTGCGCTTAACCCAACCAATGACAGGTCATAAGTCCTGTAAACACCTTGATCATCCATATTCAGTTTCCAGTTTGTTTCTTCGTCTCTATTGAGATACAATTAAAAATTTAAATTAACCACCCACAGGTGAAAATCCAGGATTCGTATACGTTTCACAGTATACATTTCACAAATATTTGTAAATATTCTGGTCAATTATTTGGCGTATAAAAAATAGGAGTGGATACTCCAGGCGACTTCTAACAGTACGATAGGAGGCGGTAGCCTCTTCGCATTGTGTTAATAAAGTAGTTTGCTAAATGCTAAACAATCATTCTTCATAGATGGCGTTAGTGGATGGATTGTATAGATTAATATTTAAAAAAATTAATTAGTACAATCAAATCTACATAGATGGCTAACTGGAACTGCCACGTGAAGATAAGTATGAATTTGGAGTATATATACAACTTCCAAAAAATGTATCATACATGATCATAATAACAATGGTGGAATGGGGAATGTTGTAATTACATAAAGCGTGCGCTTAACCCAACCAATGACAGGTCATAAGTCCTGTAAACACCTTGATCATCCATATTCAGTTTCCAGTTTGTTTCTTCGTCTCTATTGAGATACAATTAAAAACTTCAATTGAACTTACAATATTTTTCAAATAATTGAAAACACTTATGTAATGTGTTTTAGCACCATTTTTAAGTTCTTGCTGGTTAAGTACTTATTACAGCTAATTTAAAAAAAAACGGTGGATACGTGTAACATAAATTAAATAAACACAAAAGTTCGGATCGTCCAAGTCAACATGTGCAACATCGAAAAAAACATTATGTGTTATTACATTATGTGCTAAATTAAAAAAACGGTGGATTCGTGGAACATAAATTAAATAGACAATATGTGCACCATCTAAAAAAAACATTTTGTGTTATTTAATATGATTTTGTTATTTTATTTTATATCATTGTATTTTATATTATTTGTTTTAGATTTATTTTCGACGATCAAAGTGTACGCGGGAGATGCCTATTGGTGGCGATGAGGTTCGCAACCCATCACACCGCTTCTCCCGCGGGGCGAAAAGAGAAGGATGGAGTGCCGCATCAGTAAAAGTGTGACAGTCCATTCTTTCTGCCTACCCTTTCGGGGAGACGGCGTGATGGTTACTTAGTTAGTTAGTTTTTTTTTGTATAGGTACAGCAGGTCATTGGAACCCAATTATACAAATTGGTTTTAGCTATTATATTAATTGATGAATTGAGAATGTCCAAGAATATATATACCTGGGACACAATATTCAATTGGGCCGAGATAACCAAACCGCAGAGCTAAAAAGAAGAATTGGACTAAACTGGGCAGCTTTCGGAAACATGAGTTTACATCCTAAAAAACCGGAAAATACCGATCAACCTGAAACGAAAAGTCTACGAAGCCTGCGTTCTGCCAGTTGGTACTTATGGTCTTGAAACTGTCACATTATCCAAACAAAGTGCCGAGAAACTACGAGTGACCCAAAGAGCCATAAAAAGAGCCATGTTGGGAATGAGCCTAATAGACAAGAGTCAGAAACGACTCTAAAATGGCAATGGGCAGGTCACGTAGCCAGAAGCTCAGATGAAAAGTAGACAAGAAGACTGCTGACTTGGAGACCGTGGACGGCGAAGAGAAGTGCAGGGCGACCGACAGTACGGTGGAAATATGATCTAAACAGGCACGTCAGAATAATCTGGATGCATTCTGCACAGGACAGAATGACATGGAAGCAAATGGAGGAGGCCTTTGCCTAGGAGTGGACGGAAATAGGCTGAGGAAGAAGAAGAAGAGTAGAATAATATTTTGATTCTCAGGACATGTGATAGGCAGCTAATCTACCGCCATTTTATTGTCACATGAATTCTACACCCGACCAAAGTCAGTATGACAATCACCCTACTATCGCCGGGAATCGAACCCGGGACCTTCAGTGTGGCAGTCGTAGCTCTTCAGTAGCAACGTCACATGGCCGACATTCAATTTCATTTTATTTGATCGTGTCACGTTTTCCGCGGTCTTCCTCTATTTCTAGTTCCGTTTAACATATTTCAGATCTAAGCTGAAAACCCATCTTATTCGTATTTCATACCCAATTTAAAACTTGTATATTTTGGCCTATTATACTTTCTAACCGATCGAGAATGTCAGATGCAGCGTTCACTATTAGATTTTTAGATTTAAATCACGTCTTAATGCGCCCTTGAGGTGATTACATCACAAAAACGGCGCTTGAAAAGTTTGCATATCATTATTATTATTATTAAGGCAGATGGTGATAATTTAAGTCGTGTTTTGGGAATGAAAAAGATGAAGACGGAATAGTGCAAAGAATTATTCAAATAATATGAAAATATTATATGAATGAAACCATTATCCTACGTGGGTGTCCATTGAGTACATATTGTAAAGCATTTTTTGCTTACTCACAAAAACCGTTGCAGTATTAGATTCCGAAGTATGATTGTATTACTCTTTGCACTACAGTTTTATTACTATTATAATACTAAATGTTACCGACATTACCCCAGATTCGTGGAATGAAAGCCAAAAGTTACGTAATGATGAAACTTCTTTAAAAAAAATAAACAGAAAAGCGATATATATCCGAGTATCCATGTTTTGAAGGTTTAGTTAACCCCTATAGTACGGCTAATAGCTACATTTGCAGTTCAAAAAAGTGTTTTGAATCGCGGCAGACTACAATTGGAGCTCATATTTGAATGTATCTTTTAAGCCTTTTTATTTAAGCCACCCTTTTATATAACAATGTGTATAAGGTTGTTTTTTTAGAGGTATAAAAATAAAAAATAAAAATAATAATTAATGTTAATATCAATGATATTGGCTTTATTTGATAGATAATTTGATGCCATTATTGTTTAAATATGATTTTGGGCATATGAGCACCACGGCTAGCTCGAATGAAGCGCAATCGTAAAGTCCAATTTTCGACAACTTTATCGAGCAACTGGGTAAAATGGCAAAACGTATTGACCCTATATAATCACCATTCCGTGCTAAAATACAAACTTCGAAGTGAATGCTTCATAGTATGTGAATTTAATTTATAATTTATTTTTTTAATAATAGAGATGTTGACTATTTATGAAATCGCGAATAACAAATTCGAATGTAAAACAACAAACAAACCATTACGCCGTTTCTCCGCAGTAGGCAGAGATAATGGACCGCCATACTAGGTATCCTGGCATACCTGTCTAGCTTCCTCCACATTCATACATCGAGTCATACACGCACGTCGATTCTTTCGGCTTCTGACATGACCATATGACCAACCTTTAAAATTTGGTTAATTTGATCATGCCATGTTTTCCTCGGTCTACCTCGACTCCGTACTCCATTTACATCGTTAACGTATACTTTTTTAATCATTATTTATTCACCCATGCGCTCCATATGTCCGAACCAACGCAGCGATCCTTTCGTAGTTTTGTTCATAATACCTTCTTATGCTCGTCATTACTTTCTGATATCAGCATTTGAGATTCTGTCGTACATCATTCTACGTATACCACACATACGTCTTATGGACCTCATCAATACCGCTTTTATTCTCCTCTCATCTTTCTTCTGCCATTTCCATGCTTCGCTTCCATATTCGATGTAAATATAATAAAACAACGCTTTTTGACTAAATATAGTAAGAATGATTTCGGGTCACCGTTTGGGGACAATACATTTTTATGCGTAAACAATTCTTGTCTTTGAACTTTTATGATTCGGCGTGCATAAATTCTTCCAGGATTATGTGTTCTATTTCTAAAAGGATCATCCATAACTGACAAAGGAACCGGACAGGATTATTAAGCATGTTTTGGGTTTTTCAAATGCACTATTATCCTTACTTACCAGGATGGCTATAAATCATTTTAATGGTAAGATGGGTAAGCGATTGCTTGCACCCCTGTTATCTGTGATAAATTGCCAAGTAAACAAGAGTAACATAGTATATTTTTTAGTTTCTAAGTATTTACATTTTCAAATAATGTATAAACATATCATACCATTAATATTTTTTAATCAAAAGGCTGATTTTAAGTGATTTGATTTTTATTTATTATGTCTTGAAAAATGCTGTAAAACTTTATATAAAATATTTATTGTTTCTTGAAGAATGATTATTTTTTTTTTTTTTTGAATCGCTCTTTACATCATGACAGCAAGAGCCAAATCAATGTAAAGAGTATTATAGCTATCATAGTGATTCTCGTGACATGTGATAGGTAGCTAATCTATCGCCATTTTATTGTCACATAAATTCTACACTAGACCAAAGGCAGTGTGACAATCACACTGCCTCGCTGGAAATTGAACCCGGAACCTTCGGGGTTGCAATCAATACACTTACCACTAGCCCACGAAGGTCGTCGATGTAAAACTCTATATTAAACAATTATTACGAATGAAAACGTCAGTTTTCTAGAAGTTTTATTATATTTTATGACATTTGATAATGCTTTAGAAGGGCGAAACATGTCATTCCTATAAAATTGAGATAATTACTATATAAAATAATTTATAAAAGTGAAATCGTCTGTTTCTATAAGTTTTGTTATTTTTATTTGTTATATGTGACCACCTTTGAAATTACCAGCCTTCAATTCAAATCATCTGGTTGTTTTTATAGATTTTCAAATATAGAATTTTTCACAGAAAAATGTATTAAAAAAACATGTTTTTTCTAATGTACTAGTCATTGTTACCGCATTTACAGAATTTAAGCAATGTATTTATATTACGTGAATCGCGACCCTCAGTAATGAGGAAACGAAAAAAGAAGAAGAGGCGTCGTATAAAATACTTTTTTTCCAAAAAAAAATGTATAGCAGCAGAAAGATTACATAGATACAGTTACATATTTAAATCTACTTATGGAATATCATAGAATATGGAATATCAAAAACTCGGATGTCGTCCAGAATGACTACGAGAATGTTTTGCGTACATGAGAGCAAGTGAGAAATACTTTTTTTTTCTTTTGTATGCAACAGGTCCTTTGAATCCAATTACTGTACAAATTTATTTTAGCTATTATATTGATTATTATGACATATGACAGGTAGCCAATCTATCGTCATTTTATTGTCACGAGAATTCTACACCAGACCAAAGACAGTTCTTCGTTTCACTCTGAATGTAATTGGAAATGCGTACGATGCGAATGCCCTAGAACGTTTCTGGATGATTAAATTTTGTTCTGATTATTGTTGTATTGCAGTAGTACAAAAAACAAAAGGAGAACAATTTAGTGTAGTTAATTGTGAATTTTTTAACGTGTACGAAAACAATTATTCACATGAAAAGTTAATACCTATTACTGATTACGATTGTACAGGGAACCAGGTTTTAAAAAGTAAAAAATCTTTTCTTCCGTGAGTATTTCACGTACCTATAGTTGAAGATTACTAATATTGAAGATTATTAGCGGTATATACTCTCAAGCTACCTCTCGAATGTTTCGTTTTCTAGATAGTTAGTTATTTGCTTAAACGTCCAGTGCTGACATGTATTTTACTATGGGATAATAGCATTATTTATAGCTGAAAATATTCAACAAAAGATTTCAAAATACTCCGACTATCTAAGGGTCAAAACACAATAAAATTAAATCCCCTTTTTTGAATTTGTCGCCCGCCATAAATACTTCAAACAAAATATTTGCTCAGGTGAAATGGACAAAGGTAAATAGTGCAGAATAGTTGGCAGGTAATGGAGGGATTATGTCTGGGGTGTAATAACAAAGAAAGTAAATAATTCAAAAATAAGAATAGTTTCAATCGTTTTTGAATGTTATATTATATTTGAACTTAACCAAAAGGTTAATAGGTACCTCAAAACATTTGGAATATGGGAAAATCCCATCAGGTAAAGCAAATTGAAATTCTGCCTGTTTAATTTGTAGGTTCTAATATTTTTCAAATAATATTATAGAAGAGCTTTTCAAACAATATTATCGTATCGGTATATGAAATATGTTTGTTAAATATACAAATAAAACTTACGATTTTTAGCAGTTTATTTTGTTGATGGGAATAAGATGTTAATTCTTGCTAAGGTATTATCTTAGTATGGCAAATATTTATTTCCTATAAAATACTTTTTTTTTCGAATTATTATGAATAATAATAATTTAATACATTAAGAGTTTTACATCAATCAAATCAGTTTATTTTCTCAAAAGACATTACAAACATTTTTTTATAGTTTAAGGCATCTATTGAGAACAGGTAAAACATAAGGAATATATAATACCAGGAACGCATGAGAGATGGTTCGACATTAGGAATACAAAATACTCTCCAAAGTCAAGAGTATTTGTCTTCTGAATGTACTTTCACGAATATGAAAGACATCGATCTCCGAAGCGATCATGTTCAGCAGTTTGATTGCTCTCCCCACCGGCATCACCAGAGGCAGGTTGGTTCTGCATGCTGGGAGATAAAACAGTCTGTGCTGACGCTGTCGAAGATAGCCATCCGGAACATAAAGATGGATAGCCTCCAAGATGACGGAGTTCTCAAAGAATCCCCTGATAAGTCTGAAGAAATGGGTAAGTGTGCACCCATCCCTTCTTATCTGTAAACTATCGGTCCCCAGCATGCCCAAGAGGAATGCAGTGGGATAAAGCCACGGATAGCTACCAAACTCCCTCATGTAGAGATATCTCAGAAATCTTTTCTGAACCCTCTCTAACATGAGCGAGTATCTCGCCTCGTGGGGACTCCATATCACCGAGCCACACTCGAGCCGGCTCCGGACCAATGAGTTGTACAAAATTCGCAAAACATAGGGATTCCTGAAAACTCTACCAGTTCGGAGAATAAATCCCAACATTTTCAGTGCAACTCCACATATTCTCTCGATGTGAGCATGGAAAGTCAGCCTACTTTCATAAACGATACCAAGATCCTTTATCGTTGAAACACGCTTAAATGTTCAATAACTAATACATTTAGGCCTTTAATTAATATGTGAATTAATTAATATATTTGTATTTTATACTGATTCTGATTTGATTATACTGGTTCTGATTTAAAAAAAATGGTTTGATTCATGTGGTGCTCCTGTCAATTTGGAGATATTTCTTGTATGGGTGAATTGTTTTGGTCAATTTGATTGTTGCCGCACTTTGTGATAGTTATTTGTGACACGAAATACGTTTTCACTCTTCTGATGTTAAAATAATACAAGTTTTTTCGTTTATAAAAATAATTTTGACAGGTGTAAAAATAAATTTTTCATTTGTTCCAATGACAATTTGAATAAATTCTTCAATCAAATTTTCAAGTTTTTGCTGGTGTTGGATTGTTTTAAGTGCCTAATTAAAATGAAAACAGTGGAATAAAAAATTAAATAAACACAAATGTCCGGATCGTCCAGCTGACGACAAGTGCACCATCTAAAAGAACATTATGTGTTAAATTATTTTTATGTGTTATTTTATTTTATATCATTGTATTTTGTATAATTTGTTTTAGATTTATTATGTAGACGTTGAATGATTGAAGTGTGCGCGGGAGATGCCTATTGGTGGCGATGAGGTTCGCAACCCATCACACCGCCTCTCTCGCGTTGGCGAAAAGAGAAGAATGGAGTTCAGCATCGATTAAAGTGTTGCAGTCTATTCTTTCTGTCTACCCTTTCGGGGAAACGGCGTGATGGTTAGTTAGTTATTTGTAATATGGTAAGTCTTCTTCTTCTTCTTTTTTTAATAGATCCGACGATCTGTGACACAAAAATCATGTCTCCTCGTATGATGAGGACCAACTGTCCATCTCTTAGGTGGTCTTCCATGTGGATGGTGTGATTTCGTAGGCGGCTGTATATGGGAGTCTGTTCCATTCTGGCTACATAGACCCTCCAGTATCTTCTTCTGGATCTTTACCACCGAACGATATCCCATATTTCTCAAGTTTTTCTTATGTCTACGCTCAATTCATTTGTCTGCTATTTTACATAGTCTGTGTGCAATCAATTTGTTTAACAGTAAATGGCAAGTGCCGCACTCGCTAAGCAGACGAGTAAACGATTAGGATCTAAAATATTATTTGCACCAAAAGTTACTCTGATCCTTTTATGTTTACGGCCGCGCAAACTCTTTTGTCGGCGCGTTTGATTTTTAGTTGTGTTTACTTCTTGTTTTAGCGTTACAATTTAGCACAATGCACGATGCTTTACGACTGCATCGTAAAACGCCACATTCAAAATGGCTGACATTGGTAAAAAGTGTGAAACGTTGGCGGCTCGTGACGCATCTGTGAGACGATACAAAATATTCAATTCGAATGAAAACGTCAGTTTTCTAGAAATTTTATAAAGTTTTATTATATTTTCACCTGCCACTGTGTAGAACCAATTTACCTAAGGTTATGCCCGTGGGCAGATCAATAATACTTCTACACCGCATCTCTTCGGATGTGGACATCTTTCACGATAGTGAGGCAACCCTCAGATAACATCTATCTCTTATATCTTCTTATAGACCTTTGGTCTGTTCTTGAAATCAGACAGGCCTCTCTTGGGAGGTTGACTCCCAACTATCTCTCCATCTCTTCGGTGGTCTTTCGGGAGGACGGCAGCCGGCAGGAATCTGATACGCCACACCGTGTGGGATTCGGTGGAATTCCAGTATCTTCTGCGTTGTCTGCCCCATCTCACGACATCCTCCACCTTGCAGATCTCGCGGATAGCCGTGTTCCTCACCCTATTTCGAATAGTCCTTCCTGCTATCATCCTCAGCGTCCTCAACTCTGCCACCCGTACTTTAGACTTCGTTCTTGTGGTATCCGCCCTGGTCTCAATGAAACATGTCAGTATGGGCCTTACGCAGGTTTTATATATTCTGACCTTACTGTCAGTTCTCATATACTTGTTTTTCCATATTACATCCTTGAGACAACCTGATACCGCCGAAGCCTTGTTGACTTGTCTTATTATTTCACTGACAAGATCATTTTGACTGAACAGATCCACTCCCAGATATCCTAACTTTGCAACCAGTTCCAGCATTCTGTCATTTAAGGATAACCTGCATCCTAAGGGTTTTTTTGAGAATGTCATGGTTTTTGTTTTCTCGACTGAGATCATCATACTGAAGTTGGCGGCCGATGTCTGAAATATATTTAAAAGTCTTTGCAGTTCATCTTCCGACTCTGCTATTAGTGTAGCATCGTCCGCGTAGCATATGACGCTCACTACATCCTTCCCTATACAGTATCCCAAACCAAGTGATGTGACATCTCCTATTATTTCATCCATAATGAGGTTGCAAAATGTATAAAATTGATATTTGCTTTGTTCTTCATATTGTTTCTTATTGGTCTTAATTTTTTAATTAACTTGTTTTTTTATGTTTATGTTTATTGTTTATATTGTATTTTTAAAATTTCAAATAGTTTTGTTTTTGTTTTTGTATTCTATAGTCATAAGCCCTTTGATTATATACTGTGATGTTTATCATTTAAAAAAAATAAGTGAATTGAATTGACATGTTTCGCCCTACCTATGCATTACCAAATGTCATTTGATTTGAATTGTCATTTGACATTTAATACACGACGTGTTATATAATAACCACGGATTTGTACATAGTATTATTTAATTTTATATCATATGTGAAATAATTTAAAATATCTAATCACAAAGTGAGTTCTTCATATAAAAACCGTTATAATTTAGGGATCATTGTAATCATTTCGACACTCTTTAAAAAAAAATGAAAAACTAACGATGAATAATCTATACGTGAGCAATGTGAGAAATACACGAAATCATAGTATGCCAGCGGCAACATGAAACAGTGTTTGATTTTTAGTATAACAAAATAAACACTGGTTAACTCATAGCTTTACATTTTATTACACGACTTCGGTTTTCCGTATGATCTCACATACTGACATGCTAATATTAGAATCACGGAAGCAGAATGCATAAAATGTAATTATCAATACTTAAGTAGGCATAAACAATTTTCACAGTTGCACAACACAATACAGCCCCGAGAATCATTTGTTTCATAGACAATTTCACATAATATTTCTTATGAGAAAACGTAAAATAATTTTATATTGCACGTACTAACGAAAGATAGGTGAGTGGAGAGGGATATTTAATGAAGGGTTAGGGCAGGCAACAGAGTGAATGGTGCACTTAAAGTTGTCATCGCAAATAAAAACCTATCCAAAAAAGCTAAAATGGCAGAGCACAATGGTGTTTTTCTACCTACACTTATGTATGGAAGCGAAGCATGGAACTGGCAAAAGAATTATGAAAGTAGAATAAATGCAGTAGAAATGAGATCTCTCAGACGAATGTGTGTTAATCTGTATATGATAGAGTGTCGAATGAAAATATAAGAAGTGAATGCGGTGCGAATGATGGTGTTATGAACAAAATAATAAAAGGATCATTAAGATGGTTTGGAAACATGGAAAGAATGAATGAAGAAAGAATATAAATGGAACTAGAAATAGAGGAAGACTGAGGAAAACGTGGCACGATCAAATAAATCAAATATTGAATGTCGGCCAAGTGAGGAGTCAGAGAAATCGACGCGCGTGCATGACACGATGTATGAATGTTGAGGAATCGAGAGAAATATGTCAGGAAAGAAAAGTATGGCAGTCCATTGTTTCTGCCTACCCCTTCGGGGGGATCGCGTGATGGTTAGTTAGTTAGTTAGTTATGTTTATGTTTTTCCATGATTTTATTACAATAATTTTTAATTACAATAATTGTTTTAATAGTAACAATATACTGAATAACCAGACACACATGCAATACATTTATAAAATATTGAAAATTTTATTAAATAAATTATAATTGGCTTCCATTTCGTTTTCAGTAAAAATAAACTACGATGTATAAAATAAAGCTCATTTCATTAAAAACGGTTTATGGAACAAACCAAAACTGGTTTGACGATAATAACGAATGTGCATAATGCGTGAAAGAGAGGCTATTGCATGCCAGCCGATAATATCGAGAAATATGCAATGCACAAGATAATATGGTGGTCATATTTTTTCTTCTTCAGCCTTCTTCCCTCCACTACTGGCCTCTTCTATTTTTTTTTCACTCCTCCCTGTCTTATCCCTTTCGCATCCAGATCGTTGTCGTCAATCCATCTCGTGATGAGATCTCTCGAGATGAGATCTCTCTCGATGAAATCTCCCGAGATGAGATCTCCCGAGATGAGTATTTCCGAGATGAGATAGCCCGAGATGAGATCTCCCGAAATGAGATCTCCCGAGATGAGATCTCCCGAGATGAGATCTCTCGAGATGAGATCTCCCGAGATGAGATATCCCGAGATAATATCTCCCGAGATGATATCTCTCGAGATGAGATCTCCCGAGATGAGAATTCCCGAGATGAGATCTCTCGAGATAAGATCTCCCAAGATGAGATCTCTCAAGATGAGATCTCGCGAGATGAGATCTCGCCAGATGAGATCTCGCGAGATGATATCTCGGGATGAGATGAGATCTTAAGATGAGATCTCTTTAGATGAGGTCCGCAAGATGAGATCTCTCGAGATGAAATCTCCCGAGATGTGATCTCGCGAGATGAGATCTCTTGAGATGAGATCTCTTGAGATGAGATCTCTTGAGATGAGATCTCTTGAGATGAGATCTCTTGAGAAGAGATCTCCCGAGATGAGATCTCTCGAGATGAGATCTCGCGAGATGAGATCTCTCTAGATGAGATCTCTCTAGATGAGATCTAACGAGATGAGATCTCTCGAGATGAGATCTCGCGAGATGAGATCTCTCTAGATGAGATCTCTCGAGATGAGATCTCGCGAGATGAGATCTCCCGAGATGAGATCTCTCGAGATGAGATCTCCCGAGATGGGATCTTTCGAGATGAGATCTCTTGAGATGAGATCTCTCGAGATGAGATCTCCCGAGATGGGATCTTTCGAGATGATATCTCTTGAGATGAGATCTCTCGAGATGAGATCTCTCTAGATGAGATCTCTCTAGATGAGATCTACCGAGATGAGATCTCTCGAGATGAGATCTCGCGAGATGAGATCTGTCTAGATGAGATCTCTCTAGATGAGATCTCGCGAGATGAGATCTCCCGAAAAGAGATCTCTTGAGATGAGATCTCCCGAGATGGGATCTTTCGAGATGAGATCTCTTGAGATGAGATCTCTCGAGATGAGATCTCTCGAGATGAGATCTCCCGAGATGGGATCTTTCGAGATGATATCTCTTGAGATGAGATCTCTCGAGATGAGATATCCCGAGATGAGATCTCTCTAGATGAGATCTCTCGAGATGAGATCTCGTGAAATGAGATCTCACGAGATGTGATATCCCGAGACGATATCTCTAGAGATGAGATCTCTCGAGATGAGATCTCGCGAGATGAGATCTGTCTAGATGAGATCTCTCTAGATGAGATCTCGCGAGATGAGATCTCCCGAAAAGAGATCTCTTGAGATCCATACTTTTTGAATTGGTTGTAACCATACATGTTAATGCATGCAGCATGCAATTATGGTATTTTTTATTGAAAAATTTCATCATATTATACAAAACACGAATATTTAAATGAAAAAAACTTTAAAACAAAAACCATAAATCTTGCCCCATTCTGTAAATGACAGCTACATATTATTATATAGGGTTACTCAAAAAAATCTATATGTTTTACAGTTATTTAAAAAATATTATACGTAATTGATAATTTATAATAAATTTATACAAATCCCTATTTCTAAATTGTACGTAAGCCGAAAATATATTTGACTTAGGAATTTAAAAACTGTAATTAATTCAAAGATTTTTTGCGACACCTTTTCAATGTTAATGATACTTGAAAGAGTAGCTATAGAAGAACTAAGAAAATCACGAAATTAATCAAATACTAAAAAGCAGCCAATTTCGAATTCGTAAAAATGACGAGCGAGCTTGTCACGATGTGTGAATATAGAAGACGCGCGAGAGTTATGTCAGGATAGAAGAGCGTGGAGGTCCATCCACTGCATGCCACTTGATGGTTTGTTAGTTAGTTATTTATAATTTATAATACTTGTATACTATGAATAATTTCACTTAAATAGAGAAATCTCACCCTAAAGGAGCATTCATCAAGCTAGGTATAAGATTAATTATTTTCCAATCTCGCGTTGCAATCGATTTTCCAATCTCGCCCGCCATCTCTCTTATGTCATATAATAGACAAGATGACAACGTCATCCATCATATCTCGGTGATAAATCATCATCCCTCTCTGTACCCTTCTACCTGACACGGGCGGCGCGTGACGCATCCACGAGGGGGCAAGCTGTCACACAAAAACCTACCTGACAAAATTCCACCCCCGGATGAAGCTTTACCAAATTATACAATAATACGTTTATACATGACCAAAAAATAACACTCTTGTGTATCACGAGTTTAATTTATGTATCTTTTTTTTTCTCTTTTAAGTTTATTTTACTGGACATTTTTCTAGATAGGCTTAACACATTCGGCTTCGGGAGAACGATATAAACAATTATATCATTCTTCCAATGATGAAGGTCTAAAGCCTTCGAAACGTGTCGAGAAAAATATATCAAAAGTGGAAAAAACAGAATTCCACAGTATTAACGCCTTAAGTTTGTCTAAAATTTAAATTGTTATACTGATGATGATAAAATAAAATAAACACAAGAGTTGAAACAAAGGGTTTCAGTTAAAAAAAATTAATTCCACAGTGTGTTAAATTTATCGAAAATGTATTGCTTCTTAACCACTGAAGTAATATTTCATATTAAATATTCTATATTCACGAAAAACAACTTTTCTATTTTTTTTTAAATACGTTATCGCAGTACACGTTTCGCCTTATTGGGGCATTATATAGTAATACCCTGCTTAAAGGTGTATACCTACCTATAAAATGTCGTGAAACGCCTACTTGTATGACAACAGCAAGAATTCCAGTAAGTCCGACTCCCTAGCATCCCAGGTCAGCGTGCCACGTTTTCCTCGGTATTCCTCTATTTCTAGTTCCATTCACATTGTTAACATATAATTTTTTTTACAATTCTTTCTTAATTCGTTCTTTCCATGTGTCCAAATCATCTTAATGATCCTTTCATTATTTTGTTTACAACACTTTCATTCACACCGCATTCAGTTCTTCTATTTTCATTCGACACTCTATCATATACAGATTGTTCGCACATTCGTCTAAGATATCTAATTTCTACTGCATTATTCAACTTTCATTATTTTTTTGCTAGTTCCATGCTTCCCTACTACACTTTATCTCACCGCGGTTATTTAATATATATGTGGACAAGTGCATGAATGAGCTGAAAAGGTTGGATGTAAGTGCCAAAATGAGCGGAGTGTCAGTAAGCTGTCTATATTTCATAGGGAAGTTTAATATTATTATATCTATTCCACACATCATGACCTATTTGTAGATGTAGCAATGCTAACGAAACCAATCACAATAATGTAACAACAAACTTTTCTTAATTGTCTTCTAAATATTTAGCTTCAAAAAATTATTCTAACTAACCAAGTAACCATCACGCCGTCTCCCCGAAGGGGTAGGCAGAAAGAATAGCCTGCCACGCTTTTCTTTCCTGACACATTTCTAAGATAACTTATTTCTACTGCATTATTCTACTTTCATCCTTCTTTTGCCAGTTCCATGCTTCGCTTCCATACGCTATGTTCCCGTAGTTATTTAATCAATATCTGTACAAGTGTATGAAAGAGCTGAAAGAAATTATTCTATAAATAAAATATATCATCTATTACCAGTAGCGCCAATGAATTCACTACACCCTTACTTCGATAGGGTGAATTATCGTTTCTCACCCCCTTCGGCCTGACTATTCATATTTCTCTGTAAGTTCTTTTTATATTTTTTTATTTCAACTACCAATATTGCCGCGGGAAAATATTGTAGATAGGTACATTACGTAAGCTACCACATCTTGGAGACATCAATCATTCCAATCTGAGTAGAAGATGGAAGATAAAATAATAAGAGCGAATGTGAGAGGGACGGCAAAAGATTAAGTTAAGTGAACCAACGGATTCACACATTTCTCAAAAATTTTGATAAACTCAAGGCCACAATGTCGAATATTTATTTATGATCATAATCATTGTTTTTTTTTCACTTTTAAGTTTATTTGTCTCGACATGTTTCGAAGGCTTTACTCTCATGTTTCGAAGGATTTGTTCTCACATCATTGGGAGAACGATATGAACTTATGGAAGACCACAAAAAATTGGACGAATGATATTATCCATCTTAATTATTATTACTGTTAATTTAAAACACTGTTATAATGTCACAATTTATTTTTATTCACTGAGAGTGTTGCGACAGCTGTTTCGCCAACCGATGTTGGCATCATCATGTGTTACAATAATCTCCTACATCGGTTGGCGAAACAGCTGTCGCGATATTCTCAGTGATTAAAAAGAAATTGTGATATTATAACAGTGTTTCAGATTTTAACAGTAATAATGTTGAAGTATCATTTTTTAATTGTATCTCAATAGAGACGAAGACGCAAACTGGAAACTGAACATGGATGATCAAGGTGTTTACAGGACTTATGACCTGTCATTGGTTGGGTTAAGCGCACGCTTTATGTAATTACAACATTCCCCATCGTCTCTATTGAGATACAATTAAAATTTGAATTAACCACCCTTTGAAGTATCATAGTGTTTCGGCCAAAACAATGGACTATTTAACTAAATTATTATTAATTTTAATTATTATTATTTTGCTGAATCGCTCTTTACACCATTACAGCGCGAGCCAAATCAATATAAAGGGTATAGCTATCATATCGATTATTGTAACATGTGATAGGTAGCTAATCTATCGCCATTTTAAAGCCACGTGAATTCTTCACCAGACCAAAAACAGTGTGACAATCACATTGCCATCGCCGGGAATCGAACCCGGGACCTTTGGTATGGCAGTCAAAGCACTGACCACTCGGCCACTAAAGTTAAATGCCTATTTATTGTTTCTTGAACAATGATGTAAAACTCCATATTACATAATAAATACGAACGTCAGTTTTCTAGAAGTTTAATTATATTTTATGGGAATGACATGTTTCGCCCTTCTAAGCCATTATCAAATGTCTTCTTCTTTCCGTGTCCTGTCAGGTCTCCCCAACGTTGACTATCACCCTTGAGTAGGCCTCCCAGTCCTGGGCAGCTCTGGACAGCTCCTCCACGGTCCTTAGCCCTGTCCACTCTCGGATGTTCCTCAGCCAGGAAACCTGCCTTCTCCCCACACCTCGTCGACCCTCAATCTTACCCTCCAAAATCTGATGTAACAGTGCTCACTTTTCGCCTCTCAAGTGGGTGATAGACGGGCGAGCAAGTACGCGTACTTATGGCTCGACGACCTTTTTCGCTCGTGTGTCACCGTAAGTACGCGTACTTTAAAACCGCCGAGTAAGTTCGTCGGCGATCCAACCGGTTTGAAATCTTACTCGTAGCTCGTCTTGGCTCGTACGTGTGGCAGCACTGCGAGCCGCGAGCCGCCATTTTGTACGATATAATTCCTAAATACGATATAATTATAATACGATATAATTATAATACGATATAATTATAATACGATATAATTATAATACGATATAATTATAATACGATATAAATACGATCCTAAATACGATATAATTATAATACGATATAATAAATACGATATAATTATAATACGATATAATTCCTAAATAACACAAAGCTTCTTCAGTGGACGACATCGCGATACGGTATCGCCGACGTCGAGTCAAGTAAGTTCGCGATCTTAAAAACCGCAGACTTTAAGTTCGTACGTCTATCACCACCTTCAGAACATGGCCCAAGTAGGACACCTTACGGACTTTGATGTTGGTCAGCAACTCTCTGTCAACTCTGGCTCTATGGAGAGCGTTTGAATGTCTCGTTTGAAATCAAATATATCTATATCTAGTTAAATGCCTATATCTAGCAGTGGAGTAAAATTGTCCGAAAAGAAGAAGAAGAAGAAGAATATATTATATTTATAACTAGAAGTTCTAAAATATTAGAACACGAACATGATTTAATATGAACTCTCTGCTTAAATTTGTCATTTAGATATGTTTCATAAAACATTTTATTCAAAAATACACCCAAAATTATTTTTCTGTCACGTTCATACTTAGTAAATAACATTACACGTACCTACATCAGATTATGAGGCACGGTGACAGCGGGGAAGAGTGGCAGCCAACGGTGGCCGCGAACAAAAAGGTTATCTCATTTACTTATTCACAGTTTATAAGACTGTCGTTAGGACAGACGTCTGCTTGTGGCAGTCACTTGACAGTTTTATAACGCCCCAGTGAGACCACGCTTTCCTGATAAGCTGGGATTAATTGTTTTTTTTTTTTTGTTAAGTCTGCGTATTTATTTCCACAATGTTTTCGAGAGGCGGCTTTGAAACTTACTTAGCAGAATATGTATAAAATAAAATAAAAAATTATTTCTACTAACTTCCGTCAAGTGTTTCCAATAGTGTCACCAGTCTGTCGATTCCAGGGGCCTGGCGAAACCGATCGCTGTCGAAATAAAGACAAAAGTGGAAGTAGTTAAAAACATCGTTTTATTAAATTATTATTTAAAAATCATTAGATTATCTTACGTCAAGTACATTGAGAGATTAGATTGAGACTCAAAACGCACCTTTTCAAATTATCCTTTCCTGATGTAAATGTTGATCGACGCGTCAGGTGCAGCCCTCATACTAAATACGTTTATAAAACTAGTTCATAAAACGGAGCATTTTCGATAGCGCCCATGAGATGAGAAATTCATAAAAATGGCGCGCTTTTAATTATCCAACTTATTATTATTATTTTAACGATTTTAGCGTTTCGGGTCCGTTAGCGGAAGAGCCCCCATATAAATATTAGTATGAGGATATTGTCGTTTAATTAACGCCCATTGTGCATCTAACTTCAATTGCAGTAAAAAAAAAAGGTTTGCAGCTCAGACAGATGGTCCCACTCCATCAAAATATCAATTACAATTTAGAAGTAAGGAACTAAAAAAAATGTTTAAAAGATACATTCAAATATTTACTGCAAATGTAGTCTGCCGTGGTTCGAAACTAATTATTTGGACTGCAAATGTGGCCAGACGCACTACAGAGGTTAAAGAGACTACTAATGATATCTCTGTTGGTCAGTATATTCGGTAATTGATTTTACAAACGGCGCACCTCAAAATAAATATCATCATAATATAACTTACTTCCTATGGCCATACAACTCTTGAAGAGTTTTAGCCTCCTTGATGATTTTTCGCCAAGCTCCTCGATTCTGCGCCTTTTGCTTCCAGCAGTCCGATTCGCCCAACCTAGCCAGGTCAGCCAGAACATTGTCCATTAGGCGCTGTCTAGGCCTTCCTAGAGGTATTACTCCAGTCGGTCTAGACGCGTACAGGGTATTGATTGCTCTGGTCTTTTCGGCTCGGCATACGTGCCAAATCCATGCTAAATCATAAAATAATAAGAATAATAATTGGCAGAGGTAGGGTATTACGAGAATTACGCACTATTTTATCCTAATATATTGTACATATTAAGCCTCTTTAACATTCACACAGCGTGTCGTATCTAGATGTCGATTTTTTCCACATGCCACATGCTGGACATCGCAGTTGATTTATAATGAATTACAGCTTATTTTTTACATTCTTAAGGTTTTTAAAGTATTCTGTTTTAAAAGGTAGTTTAAGTAGTTGAGGAAGACCAGTATATGGTAGGATCAAATTTATCAATTACTGGCAGCAATGTTCGAAGGAAAAAAAATCAACGTGGGTGCGTGTCACAGTGAATTAAGCGGTTTCTGCTTATTTTTCCAGGTAAACGGCGTAATTATTTAATTAGTTAGTTAGTTAGTTAGTTAGTTATAGTAATATTCACGATAATGAATGATTACTAGGTACCTTTGAAATATGTCGAGATTAATAACCTCATATTCGCAAAGAAATGTGTTCTGATGGAATTCAGTGGAAAGAGGATCAATATTATTTGTTTTATTAATCTTCTTCTTCTTTCTGTGTCCTGTCAAGTCTCCCTAACGTTGACTATTACCCTTTTTCATATTGTTGACCTGGGGAAAAATATCCAGAATGGTATCCCCTTGCCTTCTCTGGAGGATTTTCTGTCGGGGCTACCTTCCCTTAGCTGGGTGTATCCAGTTTTATGGCGCTGGAAGCTCACCATTCGTCCTCTCTCTATCTGCTTTGGCACTAAGTAATATATGCCACATTGCCCGGGGTTCGTGGGGTTTTTAAAAGACCTCTCTTGGACGCTATAGAGTTGGACTTGATAGTAGTGTTGCTGTTGTAAATGCAACATGGCGCCTTACGACATTTTGTGGAGGCATACTTTCCAGCAAAACATACCCCATCGTAGCCCTACTACCCTTTTGAACCCCCTAATAATATATTTTTTTTATCTAATATTATAATTTTAATAATTTCTAATTTTAATAATAATAAATAAAAAAATGGTCACCCCAGCAATCACACGCGCAGGGGTGGGCCGAACGAATGACAGCATTATGGATTCCTTATTCATATCTTTCCTCCCTTTCACAAATGTGACAGCTTGTAATGTGTCTCCTGGTGGGGGGCAGCCCTGATGCGTGCATTTGTCTATTGTCCAAGATGGCGACGGGTAGTTTATTTAAGAACAACAATCGATCCGGTCGTCATTGTCAGATGCCGGGGAAATATGGCGAATAATGGGTGACAGGTGAGCGATAAATATATATAGGCGACAAGGAAGACACGTGATGATTATTTTTACAACCCCAACATTTAAAAAATGTTTACTTCACCAATTATATTTTCTTGGATTTATCTCTTCACTTTGGCAGACGTTTCAGAGATCATTACAGACTACTCCTTCTTATTTTGGTAACCATGCACACTTCGACCTAAAACAGTAGTTTTTCACTGTTAAATTAAAAACACTGTTTTAATATAAAAAATTTAGTTTATTTTTTATAAAATCGTCGCGACAGCTGTTTCGGTAACCGATGTTACCATCGTCAGGTGTTACAATAAACTCCCTTAGTTATTTTTTATATAACTAATTTTCTATATAACTAAAAACAGTATTTTTCATATAACTGAGACACATTGAACATTATTAGTAAATAAATATAACTAACTCAGTCTTCAATCCCTGAGATGGTTTGGACATATGGAACGAATGGACGAGAAAATAATGGTTAAAATGTTGAAAACAAGCAGTGTGAGTAGAAAGAGAAGCCGTGAAAGACCAATGAAAGCATGGCATGACCAAATTAATCAAATACTGAAAGGTGGCCACATTCGAAGTCGTAAAAATCAACGAGCGTGCATGTTATTATTTATGAATATGGAGAAGTCTAGAGAGGTATGTCAGGACAGAACGGTATGGCGGTCCATCCTCTATGCCTTCTCCTCCGGGGCAACGACGTGATGGTTAATTCAGTCTTAATTAATTCAGTCTTTTCCTAGTGCCCCCTTGGGGTAATGGATTTTACAAAATGGCGCACTTTAAATTAAAATAATAATTATTAACAAACCATTTATTCACTTTTTATAAAAACAATCACGAGACACCTTTGTGAAATAAAGGACTTGTTTGGTTTTGAAAATGATCACAATTAGCTGAATGACGCAGCTTTCTTAACTGCACTCGACCACCAGCTGAAATCATTGAAGGATTTGACAAAGGTTCACCTTTTTGTGCGACGTCTCGGATTCGTTATTTCGAAAGATTAAACGATACAGTGGATTGGTTAAACGACAATACCAATTAGATTATAATACGTATAAATAATAATTAAATAAAACGGTGTTTTTTAACTACTTTCACTTTTGTCTTTATTTAGACAGCGACCGGTTTCGCCAGGCTCGCTGACATCGACAGACTGGTCGACACAGGTGTCGGGTGGTGTCGACCAGTCTGTCGATGCCAGCGAGCCTGGCGAAATCGGTCGCTGTCTAAATAAAGACAAAAGTGGAAGTAGTTAAAAAACACCGTTTTATTTAATTATTATTTAAAATGAACTTCCATCAAGAGATTTCAGTAAAATCATTTGATAATACGTATTATTTTTTCTTCTTCTTCTTCCCTTTTGGTAGACTCAGGAGTCTGTTATTTCAGGCGGGTCCTCTTGAGATGCTGAACTCCAGCTTTCTCTCCACCGCTTCGGGGGTCTTCCTGGTCGGCGTTGTCCGTTTGGCGTTCCATGGAGAGCTATGTGTGGTATTCTATTTGAGCTCATCCTTTCTACGTGTTCATGCCAGTATCACCGTCTTTGACGTCCCCATCTGACCACATCTTCGACCTCGCAGATTTCTCGGATTGCTGTATTCCTAACTCGATCACGTAGGGTCTTGCCAGCTATAGCGCGGAGCGTTTTCATCTCGGTTGTCCTGAGCATGCTCTTTTGTCTTGACAGTGTCTGCCCTCGATTCAATGCCATATGTGAGGATTGGTCGCACACAGGTCTTGTAGATGCGTACCTTGCTGTCAGTCCTCATGTCCTTGTTTCTCCATATGACATCTTTCAGGCAGCCTGCAACTGCTGCAGCCCTATCCACCTGTGACCTTACTTCTCTGGGGAGGTCATTAGAGCTGGTATTATTTCTATCGCTCGAAATATTTTGTTCTATGGTAAATAAAATATTTTGTAAAATAGACTCATCATAATAAATTGGGTTATTCCTATTCAGATATATTTACATTCGAATTTTCTAAAAAACATTAACACATTATTAAAGTGTATATTAACGATGTAGATGGAATTAGAAATAGATGAAAACCAAGAAAAACGTTGCACCATTAAATAAATCAAACATTAAATGTCGGTGACGTGCGTGAATGACACGGTGTATGAATGTTAAGGAACCGAGAAAAGTATGTCTGGAAGGAACAGTGTGACGGTCTGTTCTTCCCTACTTCGGGAAGACAGCGTGAGTTAGATATTAAATCTCAATGTGATATTTTTAAATTGGCACGAAATTTCTCATAGATGTATATGAATAGGTATCAACTATAAGTATTCAATACAACTCTTTGATTATTTATAAATAGTTATAAAAATATTTTTAAATATTTCTAACATACCTATATTTCATTTTTTTCCACTTGTTATTTTTGTTTTTACCGATATCGGCGACCTGCAGCCATCTTTTGGTTTTCGGTATATATTATAATATATTCATACATTCATTTTCCAGAACATGTCAGCGAGTTGCCGAAACCATTCGGAACTATGAAAATATATTTTAAATTCATTTTAGTTTCGTTCATGTTATTAACAATGAACTTCAATATTCGATTATCACAATATGTTTTACGCAAAAGCTTTGGTATAGTAATATTTTCTATCATAATGAAATACATTTTATTTTAATAATGGCATGAATTATGATAATGAGAATGACTTGTTTTGTCTTACTAAAGAAATAATAACTGTTAATTTTTAATGCCATGGAATGAAATTAACATTTGAAGCCAGCAAGCGAAATATTTCATTCCCATAAAATATAATAACACTTCCTGAAAACAGACGTTTTCATTCGTATTAAGTACATGATACAGTGTTTGTCCTGGTTCACCAGAGGCAAATTGGTATTAAAAAATATCTTCTTCTTCTTCTTCTTAGTTTAGGTCGTATTACCTGTTTGTGACGGTGAGTTGTCCTGGGATGATGATGTCCAGCTATCTCTCTATCTTTTTGGCGGCTTTCTCGGTAGTCTCTTGCTGCTTGGGTTTTCATCTTTAATTTGTATTCTCCATGCAGTCCACGTTGTCTCTCCAAAATCGCCTTCTGCTTCTTGCCCTTTTTATTATGTCCTCAATCCCACAGACAGACCTTATCGTTTCATTTCTGATCCGATCTCTGAGGGTTTTTCCTGCGATGGAGCATAGGGTTCGCATTTCTGCAACTGTAAGAAGGTTCTTAGTTCTATTGATATCGGTTCTGACCTCTATTCCATACGTCATAATGGGGTGGACACATGCCTTGTATACGAGTATATTGACTTTACTTTCTTGACTTTACTTTAAAAATTATCAAATATCTTAAACACAGTACACATTAAAAACAACAAACCTTATCTTGTAACCATTCGTTTTTTGAAGAATAATATAATACAAAAAAATGCAAGGCGCCAAATAATTGGACCATTTCACCCGTCACAAAAGCCCATTGTTGAAAAAATAGGCACGTTATTTCCTTACAAGTCAGCCGAATCAATTAGGTTTTTTGTCTTCGTTTGCGTGCTAGGGGTAAGTGAGAGGATATATTACTTCCTTCTATATTCGTCATCACTTTGTGTTGTGGATTCACATTCGAATATTGGTAATTTTGTATTATCACAACACTTTTTTGCACTTTTTACAAACATGTTTCGGGACACAACGTCCCTTCTTCAGCGTATAAATTTTAACCTGGTTAAAGCTTATACATGTATAAGCGAGAGGGTAAATTACTCCTTCTATATTCGCCATCACTTTGTGTTGTGGATTCACATTCGAATAACTTTTTGGTAACATTGTGTTATTAACACTTTTTTGTACTTTTTACAAACATGTTTCGGGACACAACGTCCATTTTTCAGTTTCTGCATTTTAACCTGGTTAAAGCTTATACACTGAAGAAGGGAAGTTTGTGCCCCGAAACATATTTGTAAAAAATTTGTGATTATAAACTAACTAACTAATTAACCATCACGCCGTCTCCCCGAAGGGATAGGCAGAAAGAATGGACTGCCATTCTTTTCTTTCCTGACATATTTCTCTCGCTTCCTCAACATTCATACATCGTGTCATGCACGCGCGTCGATTTCTCTGACTCCTCACATGGCCGACATTCAATATTTGATTTATTTGATCGTGCCACGTTTTCCTCAATATTCCTCTATTTCTGGTTCCATTTACATTGTTAACATATAATTTTTTTACCATTCTTTCTTCATTCATTCTTTCCATATGTCCAAACCATCATAATGATCCTTTCATTATTTTGTTCATGACACCATCATTCGCACCGCATTCACTTCTTATATTTTCATTCGACACTCTATCATACACAGAGTATCACACATTTATTCTACTTTCATCCTTCTTTTGCCAGTTCCATGCTTCGCTTCCACACATAAGGGTCGGTAGAAGAACACCATTGTGCACTGCCATTCTAGCTTTTTTGGATAGGTTTTTGTTTGCGATGACAACTTTAAGTGCACCATTCACTTTGTTGCCTGCATATTTGTAAAAAGTGCAAAAAAGTGATGTGATTATACAATGTTACCAAAAAGTTATAGCCTGTCCAGTTTTCTCTTTGCTGGGCAATCCTCTTGAGCAGTTTACTCATTTCCCTTCTTATACTTTCATTATAAAGAACACAATTTTAATATATTATAATACAAAATATCCGAGAAAGAAAGCCGTTAAGTCTGAGTATATGAATGGAAAACACTTGGCAATTATACCTGGAAGTAATTTTAAATTATCAGCGGGTCTGATCGCCAAAGGAGCTTATCCTTTCAAAAAACAGTAGCATCATCCTTTCAATGTAATAATGGTGTTTTCAAAAATCATAATGTATTTCCTTTGTTAGCCAAGGGATTAAAACACGGATACAAACCGAAGACGAAAGCCAGGTTTTGTTAGATATTCACAATGGATAACACAAAGATAAAAGACTTTGAAAGTAACACTGCTTTTGTGAAGGTATTCATACCATTCAATTTATAAAAATACGCGTTTCTTGGCGAATGTTGCAATCAAAGACGCTACAGAGTGCATAATTTAAATATCCATATCAAACTAGATATTTTAAATTTCATACTAACTAACCAAACATCACGTCGTTTCTCCGGAGGGGTAGGCAGAGAGGATGGACCGCCACATCGTTCGATCCTGACAAAACTCTCACGGCTCTTCTATGTACGTTTACTTACCGCGACACTGACGTCCGTCGATTGTTCCTATTTCAAAAATGGCAACCTTTTAGTAATTGATTAATTTGTTCGTGCCATATCTTTCTTGTCCTTCCTCGACTTCTTTTTCCATTCATTATGCTTATATAATAATACATATTTTTAATCATTCTTCCCTCATCCATTCGTTTAATATGTACAAACCATTTTAGTGATAATTTATTAATTTTATTTACGATGCATTCAACCGCCTTGCTTCATCATCAGGTATTCTATCATATATTGTTTTTCCGCGCATTCTTATTAGTGACTTTATTTCTATGGCATTTATCCTACTTTCATCCCTCTTCTGCCAATTCCTATCTTCACTTCCATATGCAATGTCTCACCGTTCGCACTAATGTCACAATCCGTCATACATTCAGCCTTTTCAAATACCATAACTTTAGACTTTGACACGTATATCACAAGGTCACATTTATTGCATGCTTCGTACATTCTTGATACAACGACTTGTAGATCATCCATGCTATCAGCGATTAAAACATCGTTGTCTGCATATAGCAAACAGCTGATGGACATACCTATTGTTCATTTTCACACCAGCGTTTATGCCTTCTAGTTCTTTCATACACTTCCCTATAAAATTGTTAATATGAATGGAAAAACTGTTTTCTATAAGTTTGATTATATTTTATGTTTCAATACATGTTTCAATTTAACATTTTCTATAAGAAATTTAAATGATGCATAAGCAACACGAAACATGTATCACATAAAATATCTTATTTTTCTTCTTCTTTGTTGTAGACATATGCGGTCTGTTCTCCAGTGTGTTACTCCTCCTGTGAAGTAGATTCCCAGCTGTCCTTCCATCTTTTAGGAGGTCTTCCACGAGGACTAGTCCCATGAGGCTGATTTTGTAGTGCAATATAGGGGAGTCTGGTGTTGTCTATTCTTTGAACATGACTGTACCAGTCCCTTTTTCGCTGTCTGCTCCATCTTATAATATCCTCAACCTCACATATCTCTGTTATTCTGGTGTTCCTCACGCGATCTCTAAGTGTCTTGTCTGCTATCATCCTCAGTGTCTTCATCTCGGAAGTCATCAAAACATGTTTGGTATTTACTGTGTCTGGAAGCCATATGTTATTATTGTTACATAAAATACAAATAAACTGTCACCAAAATAGTGTCACTAGCCTGTCGATGCCAGCGAGCCTGGCAAAACCGGTCGCTGTCTAAATAAAGACAAAAGTGGAAGTAGTTTAAAAAAACATCGTTTTATTTAATTATTATTCAATGAATTCAATTCTACCAATATAATTCGTCGGGGATAACTACGATAATACCATTTTTAATTCTTTTTGTTTAAATAATATTTCCCTACCAAGCCGTCTATATAAAATATCGTCCAATAAATTAATTAAACATTTACATGAGTAGTTTGTAATATTGATTGTTGTAAAAGTTTTTAGGCTTTACCAAAAAAATTAACAAAACGTACAAAACTTAAAAAGAAACGCTGACATTCGTATTAATATAATCTACATTTGTATCTCCAGCATGCCCAAGAGGAATGCGATGGGATAGAAGGATCATTCAATCAGTGTGAGTTTAATCCTGGCTATTGCAGCATCAGATATGCTGTTAAAATTTGTGTAATATTATAGAATATACGGATGGCAGAAGTGCCAAGCCCAAGTGCCGAGTGCCAATCGCCTATTAGATCTGGCAGATGATGTAAATAATCTCGGGCGCGTATGAAGTTGTCTTGTTGCCGGTGAGCGACGAGATTACCTGCGATAAAAACGCGCTGGGAAGAGTCGGGTTGATATAGAGTTATTATGGACGTTTTCTCTGCGCTTTCGGGGGTGGTTCAAGCCGTGACACTGCTTGCGTAAAACGTAACCATCAAAAATTAAAAAAAATGGTATTAATGGCATAGAATCAATAAAAAACACATGTTTCGAAAGATACCTCCATCTTTAGGTATAAAAATATAATAAAAACTGAACAAGGAAAGACTAATATAAAAAAACGCATTTAAAATTCGATACAATAATTTAAATTTAAAAATTAACCTGGGCGATTTGTTATATAAGTACTAATAATTATATTTGTATCAGTAAGAACTAATAAATAATATAAACAATAATTATGCATGAAAAAATATTAAATTGAAATTTAGTAAAAACATAAATTTGAAAAGACATAATTTATATAGAAATTAATAAATGATTAATTTGCATATTATTGGGAATGGGAGCTTGGGAGATTCAATGTAAAAAAAGTAATCTGAATGTAATGATTTTTGAAAAAGAAAAAATCATGACAGTCTGCAACATTAGCGTGAATGAAAATTTGGAGCAAATAGATGAGTTCGTGTATTTGGGTAGTATGTTTACAAAAGATGGGCGAGTGGAGAGGGATATTGAAAGAACGGTTGGGGCAGGCAACATAGTGAATGGTGCATTTAAGTTGTCATCGCAAACAATAACCTATCCAAAAAGCTAAAATGGCAGTCCACAATGGTGTGCTTCTACCAATCCTTATGTATGGAAGCGAAGCGTGGAACAGGCAAAATAAAGATGAAAGTATTTGAGATAAATGCAGTAGAAATGAGATCGCTTAGAATAATGTGTGAATACTCTGTGTATGAGTGTCAAATGAAAATACAAGAAGTGAATGCGGTGCGAATGAAAGGATCATTAAGATGGTTTAGATACATGGGAAGAATGAATTAAGATAGACTGGTAAAAAAAGTATATGTTAACGATGTAAATGTAACTTAAAGTAGAGGAAGACCGAGGAAAACGTGGTACGATCAAATAATGAATATCAGCCACGCGAGGAGTCAGAGAAATCGACTCGCGTGCATGACACGATGTATGAATGAAGAAGCGAGAGAAATATGTCAGGAAAGATAAGTGTGGCAAATAATTGCGTAGATTTTTACGGTTGGCAGCAATATGTTTTGTGTGATTTTGGGTAACACCGTGTGAAAGTATTTCTCACGCACACACTGCCGGCGACATGGTACAACGGTGAAGTACCTTAGCAGACACAACTCATATCACATTCATTACCACCACCACATTACCCTGAAGATGGAGACTGCAACGATCTCCTAAACGTCGGTCGAGAAGGAGAAATCACACGTGTTACCCAAAAATCACACAAAACATACAAGTGTGGGAGGTAAATCTTTCTGCCTACCCCTTCGGGGATGGTGGTTAGTAAGTTGATGGCAGTCACAAATAACTGCCATGGCGTGATACGTGTTAAGTTGATGCAATATGTATTTTTTTTTTGCCCTGTTCACCTGAACGCCCTCCGCCGCTGGGTATGTTTTTACAAGTCGTCTGGTAATATCTCAGCTGTCCGCGTGTCTGTTCCGCCCAGACAGCGGGAGTGACATTACGCGGCGGGATAAATATGGGAGCCGTCACTGCGTTTCATACCGCCATATTTATCATCGCCGTAGGAGTTTGGCACCACCTGACTCGAGCGAGACGCGCCCATGTTCACACGACTGAAACTCCGCGGACGCACGATCGAAATCTAATTCCGATAATCGAAAGCGCTTAACCTTTATAGTGAAGCTAACTACAATGAGCTCCGCTGGCTGAAATGTCCAGAAAGGATACAATACAATTGGATTGCCAAATAATCAATTAAGCAGAATTCAAAGCGTATTTAATGCTGCTGCCCGATTGATTATGGGGCAACACTATCATATCACGCCGCTCCTGAAGGACCTTCATTGGCTTAAAATCCGAGAGCGAGTAAAATATAAATTGTGTTTGACAGTGTTTAAGGCTCGACACCAGAGAGCGCCAGCGTATATATCGGACCTCTGCGTGACACCCATGCCACCGGAAAGGCAACGTTCACTCCGATCAGTAGAAACAAGTGCAAACAACATAGCGATTCCAGTCAGAGCCAATAAAGCATGTTTCTATGATCGTGCTTTCAGCGTTGCGGGTCCGTTGGCGTGGAATAGCCTCCATGTTAGTATTAAGTATGAGGATAGTGACGTTAAATTTAAGAAACATCTGAAGACTGCACTGTTTGGTCAGTCATTTCCTAGTGCGCCCTTGGAGTAATTGAGTTTACAAAACGGCGCACTTAAAATACAAATCATCATAATAATAATAATAATACAAGCTCTGCTGGGCGGTCTATAAGGCGTTGCATGGAATGGCACCAGCTTATATATCTGAACTCTGCATCAACGAGAACCTGAATGCTAGACAGTCTACATTGAGATCAGCTAAGTCTTCTGCGATCGGTAGATTGACTGTGCCAAAACGCTGTCCAAGCACAAACTTTGGCGACCGAGCCTTCGCGGTAGCCGGCCCTTCAGCCTGGAACAGTCTTCCAGCAGACCTTAAGTGCATTGAGAATATATCAGAGTTTAGATCGAGACTCAAAACGCACCTTTCAAAATTATCATTTCCTGACAGGAAGGACTGATCGACTACGTCAGGTGCAGCCCTCATACTAAATATGTTTGTTATTATTGTTAGCATTATTATTATTTGTATTATTTTTATCTAGTTGATAAAACGGAGTATCTTCTACAGCGCCCTTGAGATGAGTAATTCATAAAAATGGCGCTCTATAAATTATCCAATTGATTATTATATTATATATATAATTGCAGTCCAAAAAAATGGTTTCAAACTACTGCAAAATACATTTTTTTAAGACAAACTGATGACAAATATGCTGGAGGAAGTTGGTATTTTTGTCCCTGATAGATATACCCGACAGCGACAGCATCGATTGTTTAACCTACCGGCCGACAGATCCGAAGGAAAAAGAAGTTGAGGAAGGCCAAGAAAGACATGGTATGGCCAAATTAATCAATTACCGAGGGGCGGCCATGTTCCAAGTAAGAACAATTGAGGAGCGTGCATGTCACATATGTTATTTTTGCTGGTGCACTTGTTGTCAGCTGGATGATCCGGACTTTTGTGTTTATTTTATTTATATTCCGCGTATCCACCGTTTTTTTAAATAACTGTAATTGGGTACAAAAAACAATCCAACACCAGCTAGAACTTTAAAATATGACTGAAGAAATTATTCAAATTGTCATTGGAAAAAAAAATTTACACCTGTCAAAATTGATTATGTAAATGAAAAAACATTAAAATCATATATTAAGTATGTATTTGCCAATTTTTATGACAGTCCAAGGAGAGAAAAGAAAGAGCAGACATCTAATCCAAATACGAACTCATTTTGAAGTTAATGTGTTTAATGACAGTTTTTTGGACTCTATCAATGCGTTGTCTAGTTAAGTATGTTGTATCTTTTCGTTGAAGACGCATATTATCTGGTTATTTTACATTGAAAGAGTTTTAAAAAGTTTGGTTAAGTATGTACTTAATACAAAGGTTTACAAGTGTGTGGATTTTTGATGTTTTGTGTCTTGAAAGGAAAATTACACTCCACTGGATCATCATCCACGCTGAGCGTGTTTAAGTTAGGACTATCATTTTAGTATCAAAATTTAATTATCTCCAGAGGCGATTGCGTCCACGTTATAATTTGATGGATGTTAACGTCCACGAGTGAACATGCAATCCTTTGGAACAAAGAGCCCAAACCTTCCAAGAATTACATGGAATTAAAATATTATATTCTAGACAATGTATTAATGTTGAACAAGGCTGATTTAAACTGCGCTAGTAAGGGCAAACTCTTCACACTTAAAATATTATAAATCAAAGAGAAACTTACATACGTCTTCTGAAAAGCATAAAAAAAGTAATAATTTTGATCCCAATTGGTGTTAAACTTGAAGGCCATTAATTGCTAAGGTGATTGAATAATACAGTGTAAAATTATAACTAACTAACCACCACGCCGTTTCCCTGGAGGGGTAGACAGAGACGATGGACCGCCACAGTGTTCTATCCTGACATAATTCTCGCGCCTCTTCTAAATTCACACATCGTGACATGCAAGCTCGTCGATTGTTCCTACTTCGAACACGGCCGCCTTTTAGTAATTGATTAATTTGGTCATGCCATGTCTTTCTTGGCCTTCCTCGAATTCTTTGTTCATTGACATTACTTGTAGGTATATATATTTTTAACCATTCTTTCCTCATCCATTCGTTCCATATGTCCAAACCATCTTAGAGACCCTTGCTTAATATTATTTATGACGCGATCATCCGCCTTGAATTCCATTCACACTACATTCACACTACATTCACACTACATTCACACTTCATTCACACTACATTCACACTACATTCACACTTCATTCACACTACATTCACACTTCATTCACGCTACATTCACACTACATTCACACTACATTCACACTACATTCGCACTACATTCACACTACATTCACAGTTCATTCACACTACATTTACATTACATTCACACTACATTCACAGAACATTTACAGAACATTCACACTACATTCACACTACATTCACACTACATTCACACTACATTCACACTACATTCACACTACATTCACACTACATTCACACTACATTCACACTAGATTCACACTACATTCACACTACATTCACACTACATTCACACTACATTCACACTACATTCACAATACATTCACAATACATTCACACTACATTCACACTACATTCACACTACATTCACACTACATTCACACTACATTCACACTACATTCACACTACATTCACACTACATTCACACTACATTCACACTACTTTCACACTACTAATGTCATAAATAGTATCAGGCAAATAACTCATGTCATAAATAGTGGGGTATCAATAATGAAAGTCCTCTCACGATACTCCCATATTAAATCGAATGAAAAAAAATGAAAAAAAACTTGTATATATAGTTTTAACCATTCTTCCCTCATCCATTCATTCCATATGTCCAAACCATCTTAGTGACCCTTGCGTGATTTTAATAAAATCATTAGTTTATCTTATTTATTAAGTGATTATGCAAAACACCATATTAAATAATTATTACGAAAGAAAACGTCTGTTTCCTAGAAGTTTTATTATATTTTATGTGAATGACATATTTCGAAGGACTAAAGTATTATCAAATGTTTTGTCCATCCATCAAGAGATATTTGATAATGCCTTCGACAGGCGAAACATATCGTTCACATAAAATAGAAAGCCTACGTTTTCATTCATATTGATTTAAAGATTATCTATTCCATTTTTCAAATAGTTCATTGTTTTTGCCGAAACACTTTGATACTTCAACATTATTAGCTGTTAAAATTTATAACACTGTTATGATATCACAATTTTTATTATTCACTTTTTGAGTATCACGACATCTGTTTCGCCAACCGATGTTGGCATCATCAGATGATGATTCAGGCGAAACAGCTGTCGCGACACTCAAAAAATAAATAATAAAAATTGTGATATCATAACAGTGTTATAAATTTTAACGATTAATAATATTATATTTTTCATAACAAATTCTGTTTTGTAGCATATTACAACCACCAAATCACATTCCCAACAATATTTCCAATATACGTAAGAGGAATAGTCCTGGCGCTCTGTAGCTGCCGGACGTTTTTTCAAATAGCTCCCCATTTAAATAAAATTTTGAGGGTCTGAGTACTCCATTTGCGTCCATTTAACATCTATTATCACCTTTTAATGAATCAAACAAATCTGTGTATCCAAAATTAATTATTTACGTATAGTTTCAGTGAAAAGAACAAATTAAGTTGAAATACGTGAAAGTTTTAAATATAAAGTGCATCGTGTAAACGTCTCTAAACGGCTATTTCCGAGTCGAGACCTCAAAGATGGTTGCCACATGTGTGTCCGAGTGTCCGAGTGTCCAGTGAATTGTGTGAAGTGCAACAGGATGATTTATGAGGGAACGCCCAAATTCTTGGAAATAATTTGTGAACTTTTACTATGTGCCAAAACATTAAGATTGATAAAACGGAGCATCTTCTACAGCGCCCTTGAGATGAGCAATTCATAAAAATGGCGCTTTATAAATTATCCAATTTATTATTATATTATATTATTATTATTATAATAGCTATTAGATTTAAAGGTATATAAGCCAGAAGATCCAAGTCCATGTCCAAGTACAGAGCACAGTGATGTCGGTTTGTTGATAAACGACGCCTGTTTACAAGGTGTTTCTGTCGGAATAAAATCCGAACGTTTAAAAATGCCACCCAGCAATTATATTTGGTTTCCCTCCATCTGTTTCCAGATCGCCATAAAAGTAGTTGTTTAATAAATAAAATAAAATATTCCCATCCTAAAAGAGCCACTGCGTAAATATTTCTATCTGTAGAACCGATAAATTACCGGGTTATGGCAACCGAGAACGTTTACACGGGGTCCCCTCACGTCAAAATACAATTTAGTATGACACACACATTATACACGCTTGAAATATAAAACAAGGCAATAAGGCGACCATTTTGTAGAAAAAGGATAAATCTAAATAGTGGTGAAGACATAAGGCACCGTGGCCATCTTGATTTCAGCATTCGGAATCATGGAACAGGTATTCCAAACTTTAAATTCAAATGTATTCTGACGTTTTATTCAATAGGTATGACTAATATGCAGAATTGAGGCAGCAAAAGCTACATTTAATAAAATTAAATCACTTTTCTGCAACGATAACGTAAACCTAAAACTCCGCCAGATAAAGATCAAATGCTATGTGTGGTGTGTTTTATTGTACGGATGTGAAACGTGGACCATGAAAGTTAACTCAATGAACTGACTGAAAGCATTTGAAATGTGTCTCCTTTGCCGAATGCTCAGAGTTCCCTGGACAGACATAGTTACCAATACCGAGGTCCTGAGGCGAGCTAGAGTTGACAGGTAGCTGTTATAAACTGTCAAGGTTCGAAAGATCTCACATCTGGGTCATATACTGCGTGGGGAAAAGTACCACCTTCTCCAACTGATATTGGAGGGGGAAATCGATTGACGCCGAGGGCCCGGAAGGAGACAAATGTCCTGGCTGCGAAACGAGAGGGAGTGGACCGGCATCCGAAGTGTGGAGGAGCTGTTCCGAGCAGCGCAGGACAGGTACAGGTTCGCCGAGGTGATCGCCAACGTTGGGGGGACCCGACATGGCACTTGAAGACGATACATGTCATTCCCTTAGAATATAATAAAACTTATAGAAAACAGAAATTTATCATTACAATTAATTGTTGAATATCAAATTTTATATCATTGTTCATCAATCCATTTATTATTTATAAATATATAATAATAAAATACTTTAGTATATATATTACGTTGAAAACATTTCCCCTACACAATCTAGCTAAAAAATAATAATACGACCTTCAACTTTTGTCACCTTTCTTATTAATGTAATCTACTTCCTTTTATTGTTTATCGTCTTTACTTTATTATGTTTCATGGTTTTTGACTCTATATTATGTGTAATTGTTCCTTCTAATTGATGTTTTTATTATTATTTTGATTATTATTATTTTTTTATTTTTTATTATTATTATATTTTCTCCTATAAATAGTAACTAACCGTTCTTTTAATTAAAATAATAAGGTACCTAACTCAACTCCAGCAAGAACTTCAAAATTATATCAATAAATTATTCAAATTGACATAGGCACAAATATAGGTACATAAAGGTTTAAAAAATCACGAAAATTTTACATTTGATATATTATATTATTGTAACACCTGATGATGTCTACATAGGTTGACGAAACAGCTGTCGCGTAAAATAAAAACACAAATGTGATTAATAAAGCAATTTTTTGTTAATTTAACAGCTTAATATGTTAAAGTATCAGTGTTTCGGCCTAAAACAATGGACTATTTAAATACTTTTTTGTATGAAGGTTTCTAAATTTTAGCCATAGTTAGTATTAACAAGCATTATTGTGCGTATTCAGCTGTTTGTTTCTTAGAACAAAATAAATAATATAATAAAATACTACAATACCCTTACACGCACATTACAACGCATCGGTTAAAAAGTCATTCTACGCTTTTGTCATTATGTACTTCCATTGTTTTCGCTCCTCGTTCCTTCAAGGATTAAGCCCTCGAGTTGCGTTTTCCGCTTTTAAGATAATCTTCACAAATCACTCGGTCCCTGGTCCTTAGTTAAACGTACCCTGGAGTGAAGTGTGACAACTGTCAAAATCATAAAAAGGATTTAGGAGCGCCCTTTGTTTCTGGGTATTTTGAATATAAATAAGACGGGCAACGCGTGTGGTAGAATTTTTTCACCCCCAAAGACTGTTTATCAACAAAGCTTTCTCGGTAATCTTTTTTGTCTTAAGGTAATTCGTTTTAAGATTTTTTTCTGGTCCAAAGCTTTTGTCTTTGTTTATTCTTATTAGGGTGTACAAGGAGAGATAATGTCTGGAAAAAACACCCATTTGGTATTTTTTTTTGTTCTTTCTTTGATTTAACATTTTCGTACATTTTGTAAAAAAATAAGTTCCTGTCACGGGCATTGAGATTTTAAAATAAAAAAAGCTGTTTCTGATTTTTGTTTCCACAAAATATTAATTTTAAATTTATATTTTGTTTTGAATTTTGGAACAAGTAGATGAATTCATATTTTTAGGTGGTATGCTTACAAAGGATGGGCGAGTGGAGAGAGATATTTAAAGAAGGGTTGGGACAGGCAACAAAGTGAATAACGCATTTAAGGTTGTCATCGCAAACAAAAGCCTATCCAATAAGCTTAAATGGCAGTGCACAGTGGTGTTCTTGTACCGACCATTATGAATGCAAGCGAAGCATGGAACTGACAAATGAAGGATGAAAGTAAAATAAATGCACTAGAAATGAGATCTCTCAGACGAATGAGTAGAAAATCTGTGTATGATAGAGGGTCAAATGAAAGTGTAAGACATGAAAGCAGTGCGAATAAAAGTGTTATGAATAAAATAATGAAAGGAAAATTACAACGGTTTGCACACATGAAAATAATGAATGAAGAAAGAATGGTAAAAAAAGTATAGGTTATGTATATATTAACGATGTAAATAGAACTAGAAATAGAGGAAGACTGAGGAAAACGTGGAACGATCAAATATTGAATATTGGCTAGGTGAGGAGTCGGAAAAATGTACGTGCGTACATGACACGTTGTATGAATGTTGAAAAATCGACAGTAGTATGTCAGGAAAGAAAAGAGTGGCAGTTAATTATATGTATGATTGTATATATTTAAAATTTGTAATGGTTCGGACATATGGAACGCATGGATGGAGAAATAATGGTTAAAAAAGTATACGTTAATGATGTAAATGGAGTACGGAGTCGAGACAGACCGAGGAAAACATGGCATGACCAAATTAATCAAATTTCAAAGGTTGGTCATGTTAGAAGTCGGAGGAATCGACGTGCGTGTATGACTCGTTGTATGAATGTGGAGGAAGCTAGAGAGGTTTGCCAGGATAGAATAGTGTGACTGTCCATTCTCTCTGCCTACCCCTGCGGGGAAACGGCGTGATGGTTTGTTTGTTTGTTTGTTTGTAATGCACATAAATAACGAATCAAATTTTATAATACCAAATCTATTTATTGGGGTTTAGAAGTGTCAGCAAGTAATCCATTTTATCTTCAGCCTCAAATGTACAGTGAGATTTTCGTCAGGATCGAGTTCATTTTGTGTTGTGGAATTCAACTCACTTTTGAATAAATATTATTACACTTCGTATTTTTACAACACTTTATTTTTCTATTCGCAGACATGTTTTAGTTGTAACATAACCTATTTCTAGGCACAAATATTTAACAATTTTTATAACATTCGAGCTTTGGAAAAGGTTGTGTCAAGACCGAAACATATCTGTAAAAAGAAAAATAATGTGTCGTGAAAATACAAAATATAATGATTCTATTTATTGTTTCTTGAACAATGATGTAAAACTCCTTATGAAATTATTAATATGTACGAAAAAACGATAGTTCTCAAGGGATTATATTTTTGTATGACATGTTTCGCCCTTCCAAGGCATTGGCAAAGCAAAAGCAAATATTTATTAAGTAGTAATTCCAGGAATTGCAATCAAATATTTTTTAAGTCTTAAATATCAATTACTTTTAACATTTATTGAACTTCTTTTTGATTAATATAATATCATTTAGTATTCCCTAACTATGTAAGCATTGTCATAAAATTTCTTAACGAGTTTCAAGAAACACTTTCCAATATTTCTAGACCTCCCGAATAATTGTTTGTTAAAAATGTATAAAATCACGTCTATTTTCGTTTATCACCATATTCTGCTCCATTTACTAGTGTACATAAACTGCAACGAGTTGAAGATTCCTCACATTTGATAATGCCTTAGAAGGGCGAAACATGTCATACAAAAATATTATAATAAAACTCCTTGAAAACTATCGTTTTTCATACATTTTAATAATGTAATGATTCTACTAGTATTTATTCAAATACTATATAGCTTTATACTTTCGTATGAAGCACATAATTTGTGATGTGGCATTATTAAAAAAAGATTTAAAACACTTTATTTCGCAGAAAACATTATAGTCTAAGCCTAATTAAGATGAGGGACGCACAGCTTTTAGTTTTCACCACTTTATTTTTTTATCGAACCAACCGGTTTCGTTCTCTCCGGAGCTTCGTCAAGGTAACAAAATTTTGACAGCTTGTTTTTGGGACCCTGACGAAGCTCTAACGGGAGCGAAACTGGTTGGTTCTATAAAACAAAATAAAGTGGTGTAAAAATAATATAGAAGTATTTTATAATATTTTTACTGTATTTCTTCTCGCTGTAGAAATGAACAAGTTTTTATTTCTATTTAAAAATAAACAAAAAAAACCTCCGCGGCCTGCAGGGGTGGTGAATGAAGGTCGAGAGAAGCGACCGGGCCGGCGGATGGTCAATGTGGCCGCTAATTACCTCTGACGTTATTATATTGGTGTAATTTATGATTGAGAGACTTCACAAAAAGGTGGAATTATATCCAATCATCAATAATGATCGCCCGCCTTTCGGCAAACACTGACGGGTAGACCTGACGCCACTCAGATTAAACGGGAACCGTATAGTCCGTTCGATTCGGGGTTCAATTACTTGATTTAAAATTTCTTATAAAAAATATTGACTATAGTTTTTAATTTTATAAAATTGTTTCAAAGTTAACTTAATGTTGATATTTTTTTCAATCTGTATCAGGTGTGTCAGGTGCAGCCCTCGTACTAAATATGTTTATTTTTTAACTAATTCATAAAACGGAGCATTTTCTACAGCGCCCTTAAGACGACCTGCGTGGACGAGTGGTGATTACTTTGACCTCGAAGGTCCCGGTTTCGATTCTCGACGATGGCAGTGTGATTGTCACAATGTATTTGGTCTAGTGCATAATTCATGTATTTGGTCTAGGTCTACTGCGCTGGTGGTCTCGTTCGAGAGGTGGAACTATAATGTTTTGTCCCGACATAGTTTAGTCGGCATCATGCGTTGGAATAGTGAGGAGCGTGCGTTTGCCGTTGAGGCCTACTTTTCGAACGGATGTTCAGGGTGCGCACCCTGTTATTACAATTGTAATCAGTAATATGTTTTAACTCTTATAGCAAAAATATATTTTTCACACACGTTAAAATATCACAATTAACAATACCGAATCGTTTTTAAAAAAATTCTACACTTCCGTCATACAACAATAATCAGAACAAATTTCAAAATTAGATTCTGAATCTGGATAAATTTCAAAGAATTATTCTTCTCTGGCTCTCTTGTATACAAAATATTTTTGTACTCTTTCTTAATCCATTCGGGATTTTGTCTATTAATATTATGATTATAAAACATATATTTTGCATATTATTTAAATAAACGGAGTATATATAATATTTTAACAAAATTTTCGACCAGTCATGTAAAGTCACGCCCTTCTCAAGTAAAAAAATCATTCAACACATTAGGATGGGGTCTGATGATGATTTTCTCATTTCCATGACGCCATTTCGCATTAAAACAGGATGCTGAATGGAACGGTGCACTGATAATCTTTAAATGATTTACGAGTCCAATTCTCTAACCATTACAGGCGCCGATCTCTGTGATCCGGGCCGTTCTTGGAAGCCGTTTGGTACGCTGAACACCGATTTGATTGTAAATTATGCCGACGTAATTCGACCAGTTCAGAAGTTCAAAGTTAATTGAGATTAGTAAGGTAAATTGTATTAACCTGTGATTATCTAGATTATCTAAGGTATTTCGTGTGAAATTTTTAACGTTTTAAAAATATCACGAAAGGTTTTGATCATAGTCAAAATAACTAAAGGTTCAAAATAAATATAAAAAATTGAAGCAGTAGACCATAGGTTTCCAATATTTTCTGGAACTTGGCGACCCTTTGAAAGAAAAGAAAAAAATTAAAAATTAAATCCTTCGCTAGTTTCATTCCAAACGACTGGTTTGCAGCAAAGTCTTTCATTTATGCTGGTTCTTGGGATCTTCTTTCTTCCACATTTATATCTTCGTCAACTTGTGTCCATCCACTGCTGGACCTAAGCCTCTCCACCCCCACGCCATCCGCACAATATCATCGCTCCACCTGGTTGGCTGTCTCCCGATACTTCTCCGGCCCAAACTTGGCCTCCATTGAGTAACCTTCTGGGTACTCAATGGAGGCCAAGTTTGGACCGGCTAAGATGGCTTACATTATCCTGTCGACACACATGACCAGCTCACTGCCACTTCATCCTCGCAATGCGTATCCCTACATCGGTCCCTGGTGCGTCTTCTAATCTCCACGTTGCGTTGGGTAGGTATATGGTCTCTAAGCGAGATACCCGACATGGATCTTTCCATGGCCCGTTGTGCAACTTTGATTTTGGGCATTGCTTATTTAGTTAACGTCCATGTCTCGCATCCAAAGGTCATCAAAAGACATTACAAACAGCAAAATGTTTAAGGCATCTATTGAATACACAATGCTTATATAAAATAAAATATTGGTTTAATTTTGCGACAGCAATAATTTCAATATGAAATACCCAATAGATAGTTATTCATGAAAATAATATTTTATTATTCATTTCTTGAACAGGTACACCATAGTCATCCTTCCTTGACTCCCTTAACGACACCACTTGTTTCTGGACTCGTTACCGCCCCCAATGGAAGGCTCCAGCACTCACTGGCAGTGGAACCATCCCCGTTGATAACCCATGCCAAAGACGATGACGAGGATGTTCTAGATTATTGTAAGAAATAATATTAACCTTTTTAATTTATATATTTTTTTCAAATGTAAGTTTAGATCTAAAAATCATGCACAATACAAATTCCGCAAAACTTTATTTTGCTCTCCTGACAAATTAGTCATTGATCAATTGTACCTATATGTATAGGTTAAACGATGTACGACAGAATTTCAAATGCTGATATCAGGAAGGAATGTAATGTGTTCATAATACCGTGGAATAAAGTATTTTGAATAAAGTTATGAAAGGATCGCTTTGTTGGTTTGGACACTTGGAAAGCAAGGATAAAGAAATAATGATCAAGAAAGTTATACGTTAACAGTTTAAATGGAGTTCAAAATGCTTGGATTTGATTTTAGGAATGTCAAGATATTTTCGAACACTCAGGTACTTCGGGTATTGTAAAATTCCCTGGTAAGAAGTCAGCTGGAATATATTTTCATTATTTGATCACCGCCTGGGATCCGATATTCTCTGATGGTGGAGCGAGTGCAGATAAAATTTCTGCGCTTTTTTTACCTCAGGAAGCGCGGTTATTACCCGTGGCTCTTCCCAATTGAATTCTCGCTAGGTATGCTAAGTTACCAATCATTGGAGAGAAGGAGGAATATCCACTTGGGAGTTCACTTCTTTCAGCTGATTGGCGGCCATATACAAAACTCGGATGTCATGAGTTATGTAGGTCTATTTGTTCTTGATAATTACTTTCGTCAAAGACAGCACAGATTGTTCTGAAGAACCAACCTGTCAATGGTTATGCCTGTGGGTAGGGCAATCTTATTGCTTAATCGGGTCGCCTCGGAGGTCGACATATTTCGTGATAGTGTGAGTTGTCTCAGGGATGCAATATCAATGTTATGATTCTTTCTACTTCCTTAATCTTAATGTTAATGTTGTTTTTATGCTTCCCTTTTAAATTCCTATAATGTAATTGAAAACGATCTGGAATTATATATTTGTGATTTTTATTCAAATAAATGAAATGAAATGGAGTATAGAGTCAAGGAAAACATAACATGACCAAATTAATCAAATTTTAAAGGTCTGCCATGCTAGAAGCCGGAAGAATCGACGTTCGTGTATGACTCACTTTATGAATAAGAGGAAACTAGGGAGGTGTGTCAGGATAGAGTAGTGTGGCGATCCATTCTCTCTGCCTGACCTTTCGGGGAAACGGCGTGATGGTTTGATTGTTTGTTGTTTGATGACGTATACCTCTTTACCAAAATGCCATAGAAACATGTCTCTAATTTCAAAATTACAGTGCTTTATTAAATATATGTGATTTATAAAATACACAATGGTTACAGTTGTTTGTGGTGAATACAGTTCAGAGAAATGTGATTAATAACTCCTTTGTCCACCGATTATATTATAAGAATTAGTGGACCACTTGAGTTTGGATTTATGGTCGTTTGATCGTCTATAGCCCAGAGCAAAACAGTGCACATGTTTGCAACGTATTTATATAATGCGTAAATTAATAGTTTCCCATAAAAACCTCAAATCGCTGATTGGCGCCACACCACTCTTTATATTGGGAACAGAGACGTTCTGTGAAATATGAGTGAAAAATAAATATATTGTATACAGGGTGTCCCAGAAGTCGACGTCAAGCCGGACACGGATGATAGATCATGCTAGTTATGAGAAGTTTTGTATTTTTTAAATTATAAGTTGTTTTTACATTTTTCTCATAACTAGCTTGACTTACCCTTTCATCTGTTTCCGGCTTGACGTCGACATCTGGGACACCCTGTATATATCTTCTTCTTTCGGTGCCATGTCAGGTCCCTCCAACGTTGGCGATCACTGCAGCAAAGGCATCTCTATCCTGCGCCACTTGAAACAGGTTCTGAACCTTTGTTATTCCTATCCACTCTTTGATGTTCCGCAGCCAGGACAGCTGCCTTCTACCAACTCCCCGACGTCCCCTGTATATATAATTAATTTATATATATACGCATTACGTGTTCTTATGAAGGTATATTTATGTGATTGTATTGGTTTATTTAGTACATTTATGGATAAGCAAAACTAGGAGCAGCGCCCTTGAGATGAGTAATTCATAAAAATGGCGCTTTATAAATTATCCAATTTATATTATTATTAGAATTTATATACCTAACATGGATCAGGTCCACAATGACATACGGAATCGAAGCAAGAGAAGATACTGTCAGAACCAAACATCAAGAGTAGCAGAAATAAATAGATTGCAACCTATTGTGTGTAGAAACCTTAGAGATAGGACACCCAACGAAGAGATTCTCAAATCTTGCTAAATTGAACATAGTGAGATGAAGTAGGCAAAAAAGTCGATAATGAAGGCACCACATCGAGAGGCCATCATTTCCATTGATCCATATCCAGCAAGGATACTTAAGATCGTGATGCACGAGACTCCAAAGAACCGTTGACCACCAGGACGACCACGAAATAGATGGAGAGAAAGTACGTTTCCATCACTGAAAGAAATTTAATATCCTACATAACAAATCGCTAGATCTGTAATAAAGGAAGAAGAAGAAGAAGATAGATATTAAAAAATAAAACTCTTTGAATATAACCATGGTATGTTTATTATATTGTATTTGATGACTGATAGTTTCGCTCGTACTCAAACATCTTCAGGGCAATTCTTATGAAGCTCGGGTACAAGCGAAATAAGTTGACATCACATAACATAATAATCATACCATGGTTAAATACAAAGTGTTTTATTATTTTATATCTATTAATTTAAAAAAATATATTATTATTATTACTATTATTTTGTTGGATCGCTCTTTACATCATGACAGCATGAGCCAAATCGATTTAAAAACTAACTAACTAACTAACTAACTAACCATCACGCCATTTCCCCGGAGGGGTAGGCAGAGAGGATGGATCGCCACACTGGCCTGTCCTGGCATACCTCTCGAGATTCCTCTACATCCATACATCTTACCATGCACGCACGTCGATTGTTCCGACTTCGAATGTGGCCGCCTTTTAGTAATTGATTAATTTGGTCATGCCATGTTTTCCTCGGTCGTCCTCGGCTGCTTTTCCCACTCACGCTGCTTGTGTACAACTTTTTAACCATTCTACTCTCATCCATTCGTTCCATATGTCCGAACCACCTCAGGGATCCTTTTTTAATTTTATTCATGATGCAGTCATCTGCCTTACATTTCTTTCTTATTTCATCGTTCGGTATTCTATCATACAACGTTTTCCCGCACATTCTTCTCAGTGATCTCATTTCTACGGCGTTTATCCTGCTTTCATCCTTCTTTTGCCAGCTCCAAGCTTCACTTCCATACATGAGGGTTGGCACTAGAACTCCATTGTGTACTGCCATCTTTGCTTCTGTGGATATATTTCTATCCAAATCGATATAAAGGGTATTATAGTTAATAATAGTGATTCTCGTGACATATTTATGTTAGGTATCTAATCTATCGCCATTTTATTGTCACGTAAATTCTATACTAGACCAAAAACAGTGTGAAAATCACACTGCCCTCACTGGGATTCGAACCCGGAACCATCGGGGTGGCAGTCAATACACTTACCACTCGGCCACGAAGGTATTTAACTATCATCCCAAAATTTATTTTATCATCAGCCTATATCCATCCACTCCTGGACGTAGGCTTCCTCTATCTGTTTCCATTTCAGTCGATCCTGGGAAACACGCATCCATGTCCTACCGGTGATCTCTTTAATGTCGTCCCTCCACCGAAGTTGGAGACGTCCTGAGTTTCCAGTCACAGCTCTAAGACGCCAGCAAAGGAGGTGTTTTATCTATCCATCTTCAGAGCTATGAGCGACAGGACCTGCCCAGTGCCATTTCAGCGCTGCCACTCTTACGAAGGTATCCTACACTCCTGTTCTAACTCTGATAGTGGTGTTCTTGCCAATATATATTTACGGTGCCAAAACTTGGACAATAAAAACCCGGGACTGCGCCTGGATTGACGCTTTGCAATGTGGTGTTGGCGTGGAATGTTAAGAATCACGTAGACCAGAAAAGCACCAACGACTTGGTGTTGAGCTCAAAATAACAGACAAGCTATACAGTAAGCGAGTATTGAGTTTATTTGGTGACATTGCCAGGAGAGCACTGAAAAAAAGGACTTTCACAGGAAGTGTTTCAAGTAAAAAAAAAAAGAGAGGTAGATCTCCTGCCCGATGGTGTGATCCATTAATGACTGGGGAAGACCTTTATTCGGCGGTGCGAGCTGCGCTGACGCTGACTACGGGTTTGCATAGAGAATCTTACTGATAGCCCTCTGCAAAAGCTTACTTGGTGCGATAGGTAATACAGTTATATCGATTTAAAAAAATGTCACGATATTTCCTCCATCACGATAATATCTCCATTTACCCTACTATTTTTTTTAATCCTTGGTGTAAATATGTACATATTTTTAGAATTATAATATTGAGGCGAAGAAATGTAACTATGACCAGTGTAATGGAATTTTTGCATGCATGCATTCAAATTCACGACCGCACACAACGCGGAACATTAATATTTTGAAATCGTATGCATACGTTACAGGATTATTATGGCATGTTAGGTTAGGTTAGGAAGTCATGACCGTTGATGGAATATGTTAGTTAAGTCCGTGTTTCATTGTACTGAATGGGGGCGAAGGGACAACAGATGAATATTAATAGAAACAATGATAAATTAATATGAATTTCACATCTGGTTACGAAATATCTCTATTACTGAGCACGAAATAATGACAAATCGTCACCTGAGAGTAAGAAGGTTCCAACTGTCAAAAGTAAATAGCTGATAAAATGAACTCAAAGTTTTGTTAGTTTCGGGTGTGTATCTTGGAATAAAAGGGTTATCTGAAGCAGATGAAACTCTTTTACCGAGAAGCGTGTAAATTTTCTCTGGCGACAGTTGTAATAATAAAGTTCTAAGTGTAAATGAATCCTTCTTCAGTGAATCGTGTGTTTTAAATGATCAGATGGAACTTGATTCTTTTCGTAACATCAAAATGACTATACTATTACATGTTTTTTTTAATTGAACGTATAGATAAGGTTAGTAAGAACCCTTTTCATGAAAAAAAGTCAAATATGAAATTTTGTTAGTTGGAACCCTCTTACTCTCAGGTGACGAAATAACATTATGAACTTTTTATCATCTTGGATTTTTAATATCATGGAAGTTTGACAATTGATAATGCCTTAGACAAGCGAAACACGTCAGTCACATAAAATATAATTAAGCTTCTAGAAAACAAACGTTTTCATTAGTATAAATTGTCTTTCTTTATATACAATAAAACACTTTAACTGCAATATAATGAAGATAACCAACTGTCTAAATTTCGTGCACTTTTTTCGAATGAGTAGGTAGAGGAAATGGACCTCTACACTATTCTCTCTATTACTATTCTCTCTATATTATTTCTCTCCTGATATTCTGCTAATGTCTCCTCCCCGTAAAGTGTCAGGTACGCTCGTTGATTTTTTCGACTCCTGTGGGTGGTCGATGTTTAAATTATGAATAATTAATGATACTACCATGTGACAAGTTTTCCTTGGTCTATCTTTATTTCCTGCTCCATAATTTTATTCATTATTTCTTAACTTAATGATCCATTCATAATTTTGTTCATAACACTTTAATTCCCGTAAGGAACACCAGAATAATATAAATATGTGAGGTTGAGGACATTATAAGATGAAGCAGACAGCGAAGACGGGACTGATACGGTCACATTCAAAGAATGGACACCATCAGACTCCCCTATATTGCACTACATAATCAGCCTCACGGGACTCGTCCCCGTGGAAAACCTCCTAAAAGATGAAAAGACAGGTGAGAGTCTACCTCACAGGAGGAGCAGCACTCTGAAGAACAGACCACATAAGTCTACAGCAAGGAAAATAAAGAAGAAAAATACTTTAATTCCCACTGCATTCACTTCTCATATTCTCATTCGAAACTCCATCATACACATATATTTCACATATCCCATGGTCTCCGTTTGATTAATAAAATATTTTTATTGTATAATAACAATGAATACATTATTCTATTGATTCCGATCGGCTTACTTCCCATGGGGTGTGGAGTGGTAATGGTATGCAAAAGATTACCATTTATAACGTACAAAATAACGCAGTAAAATAGTTAATTGGAATTGAAACCTTTTATGTCGGCTAAATCAAGCGGATTATGGTCGCAATAATCGGAATCTCTAACAGCGCGTCGAGTGCCTTCAGTGATAAGGCCGCCATCCGCGATAAGGTAATTGCTGAATGCATGACTCAAGAGCCGGTACTTGCACCGGCGTAAGCTGGAAAGTGTGAACCCACCATTGTTACAATGTAGTGATTATCTATGAAACTCTTAGTGACTTGCAAACAATTTAAGTTAATATTTATATTCAGTTAAATACCGGACATCTCCACAGAGTAATATTAATAATGGCAATATCGTTAGCATATATGAACATTTTAGTGAGGAGGTCAACAGGTTGATCATTATTACATGAATATCAAATAAGATAGGTCCAAGTATACTTCCTTGTGGTTGCCCGTTATTTTAATTGAACAATTTACTATTTTTTTAATTAAATTAGGGAAAAATCGCTAGCAGAATACAAAAAGGAAATATATAGAATGATTCAAGGTATCCGCTATATAACCACGAATACCCACTTCAAGACTTCAATCAAGGAAAGGTGTTTTAAACTACACTTAACTGCAACGGTGTCCTGAAGATGAGAGATTGATATCTCAATTCGCGAATTGAGGGAAAACGTGGATGATTAACATGTGAGTTTACATTTATAGTCACCATGCATGATTTGAGACACCGTGTACTGATCCAAAAAGGTATCAGACAAGGAGACACTTTTTCTCCAAAACTGTTTACCAATATCTTGGAAGACATGTTTAAGACACTGGACTGGACGAACCATGGATTAAACATAATCAGAGAATATTTGTCTCACTTGAAATTCACTGATGACATAATTCTATTGTTGGAGTCTCCCGATCAACTCCAAGAAATGCTGGAAGCTATAAATGAATCATCTAAAAAAATTGGCCTTAAAATGAATATGACAAAAACAAAAATATTGACTAACACACAGAGTGAAGACATTAAAATCCATAGTAAAAATGTAGAAATGGTAGATGAATATGTGTATCTTGGTCATATATTGGCTTTTGGAAAAGGGGATCAAGTCAAGGAGATTGATAGAAGAATACAGCTCAGTGTTCTGCATTCAGAAAGCTGGGCAACATCTTCAAGTCGGACATGCCACAAAATTTAAAAACAAAAATGTTGGACCAGTGTGTGTTACCTATGGATGCGAGACATGGACGTTAACTAAAGAAGCAATGCACAAAATCAAAGTTGCACAACGGGCCATGGAAAGATGTTGGGTATTTCGCTTTGAGACCACATACCCAACGTAGAGATTAGAAGACGCTCCAGGGTCACCGATGTAGGGATACGCATTGCGAGGATGAAGTGGCAGTGCGGTGTTCATGTGTGTCAAAATAATGTTATTAATATGAATGAAAACTTCTGTTTTATAGGAGTTTTATTATATTTTAAAAGGAATGACATGTTTCGCCCTTCTGAGACATTATCAAATGACACAACTGTCACAAAAGATATTTGATAATGCCTTAAATTGGATAATCATGTACTTCCATTTAAAATATAATAAAACTCCTAGAAGACTGACGTTTTCATTCAAATAAATTATTTAATATGGAGTTTTACACCATTTTTCAAGAAACAATAAATAAATACAATAGACAATAGTTCTGATTTTAAAAATTTGGTTTGGTTCATGTGGTGCTCCCGTGAATTTGGCGAAATTACGTGTATAAGTGAATTGTTTTGGTCAATTTGATTGTTGCCGCACTTTATAATAGTTAATTGTGAGACGTAATACGTTTGTACTGTTTTGATGTCAAAATTATACAAGTTTTTTCGTTTATATAAAGAATTTTGACAGGTGTAAAAATAAAATTTTCATTTGTTCCAATGACAATTTGAATAATTTCTTCAATATTCTTTTAAAGTTCTTGCTGGTGTTGGTTGGTTTTAAGTGCCTAATTACTGCCAAATAAAAAAGTGGATACGTGGAACATTAATTCAATCATATAACAGCTAATTTAAAAAACGGTGGATACGTGTAACATAAATTAAATAAACACAAAAGTCCGGATCGTCCATGTCAACATGTGCAACATCGGAAAAACATTATGTGCTAAATTTAAAAAACGGTGGATTCGTGGAACATAAATTAAATAGACAAATGTGCACCATCTAAAAATAACATTTTGTATTAAATTATTTTTATTTTGTTATTTTATTTTATATCATTGTATTTTATATTATTTGTTTTAGATTTATTTTGTGGATGTTGGAAGATCGAAGTGTGCGCGGGAGATGCCTATTGGTGGCGATGAGGTTCGCAACCCATCACACCGCGTCTCCCGCGGGGCGAAAAGAGAAGGATGGAGTGCCGCATCGGTTAAAGTGTGACAGTCCATTCTTTCTGCCTACCCTTTCGGGGAGACGGCGTGATGGTTAGTTAGTTAGTTTATAAATAAATATTATTTGATTTCAAAATTAAAACACTGTGTTTTCCACATGATATTATTTACTTCTACGAGATTATTGTAATGATACCACAGTGATGCGAGGCGGCATAGCTCCTCCCTTCCATCATTGAGGTCCTTGCAAGACAGACAGTCAGGGTCCGTAATGACCATTAGATTATGGGCGGCTGCGGTCACCCTCGAGCCGAGGGCAGGGGCGGGCCGGCGGCGGGCTGCCCAAAGCGAACGATTTCGACCCTTAAATGGCGCCAAAAGGACCGTTCTGATTTTAAATCTAGAGGTGTTGGGCGGTTTCGAAAATCGAATATGATTTATAGTATGTTTAACAATAGCTTATTACGGTCAAGCGTCGAAAAACGTTTATATAGAAAAGGGGTTCCAATTTTTCACCGTTTTAAAACAATTTCATGGAAAATCGTTTTGATCGTAATCGCCATTAGTGGAATCGATTTGCATATATAAGTTCATAGTCCTTTTCTCCTTCAAGTGTCATTTTGGCTCAATATTCCATGGGCATTTTTGAATCAGTTGAACTCGCTTTTAGAGAATTTTATTTAAATTATTATTGCTTATCAACCATTTATCATTACTTATGTATGGAAGTAAAGCATGAAACTGACAACATAAGTATGAAATGCAATAGAAATGAGATTTCTTAGACGAATGTGTGGAAAATCTGTGTATGATGGAGTGTCGAATGAAAATATAAATTATTGCAGTCCGAATGAATGTGTGAGGAATTAAATTATGAAAGGATCATTAAGATGGTATGGACACATGTAAAAAAACAATGAATAAATAATGGTAAAGAAAATATTTGTAAACGACGTAAACGGACTAGTAATAGAAGAAGACAGAGGAAAACGTGGCGCGAACAAATCAATAAAATATGAAATGTGGACCACGTAAGGAGACGGAGAAATCGACCTTCGTGCATGACACGATATATGAATGTTGAGAAATCGAGAGAAGTATGTTAGGAAAGAACATTTAGGCTGTTCATTATTTCCGCCTGCACCTTTGGGGAGACAGCGTGATGGTTACTTAACTTAATTATTACTTATAATCATTTGATTATTACTTATAATCGTAAGTAATCGTAACAAAACATATTTTTATATGTTTTGTTATGATTACTTTTTCTAACACATCTGCCTATTGCTGAGGATTTTGCTGATCGAAGCGTAGATTGCCGCAAGTTCAGATATATAGACTGGTACCATTTTGCGAAGCGCTTTAAAAATTACTTAAACCAATGAAATAAAAAATAAAAAAACAGTCGTAATATCAGATGCAGCGTTCATATTTAGATTTAAAACCCAACCTTATACGCCCTTGAGGTGATTACATCACAAAAACGGCGCTTTAAATGTTAGCATGTTATTATTATATTGAATTGAATAATAGTCACATGAAATGGTACCTAAATAAACAATTCAGTGATATGTAAAGATGTATGTCGTATGAATTGAATACCTATGTAAATATTATTAAAAAGAATAAGAAGGCCGCCTTTGGAATTCGCTGCGCTGAACCGCAAAGGCGGTCCGCCGAAACGGACCGCGATATTTTTCAAGAATTTAAATATCGAACGTTCGAACGGTTCCTGTCAATCTTCTTTCCCGCCTCCTGTTTCCCGCCATGGCGGATGGCGGTTCGTCTCTGCCAAATTTACATTCCGAAATGCTTTCGTTAACCCGAAATTCCTAATTTAAACATTAACTCTGAAAATAACTATATATTTATTTATATTTTATTTAATTAATACGGCCCTATCGCTGGAAAAGTTCTTTTAGATAACGATCATTCATCGAATTTTAAATAGCATTTATTGGATTACGAACCATCAATGATGATGAAAAACTCAATATTGAACATATTTTTTTAGTGAATAAAACCTTTTTCTTTTCTTATTTTTTCGTTTTTGAGTTTATTTTTTTCGACAAATTTCGAAGATTTTATACTTTCATCATTGGTTGGTTTCCTGTGATAAAGGTATTAAACAGTGTTTAATTCACCAAAAAAATCTGCGTTATGTAATTCCACAGTACCAAAACTTTAAGTTCATCAAAAAAATTTGAACAATAGAAAAAAATATAATAAATTGATGGTTGTGGTTTTTATATTGTAAAACTCCATTATATAAATATATCAACTGAAACAAAGATGGCAGTGCACAATGGAGTTCTAGTGCCGACCCAGTTAAGTTAAGCTTGGAGTTGGCAGAAGAATGATGAAAGTAGGATAAATACCGTAGAAATTAAGTCACTAAGAAGAATTTGCGGAAAAACAAAGAACGATAAAATATCTAATGATGGAGTAAGAAAAGAATGTAAGGCAGATGAATGCACTCAATTAAAATTGTGAAAGGGTCGCTAAGATGGTTAGGATATATGAAACGAATCAATGAGGGAAAAATGGTTAATAAAACAAGTACATAGTAAGACTGAAAAAAGAAGTTGAGGAGGACCAAGGATGACATGACCAAATTAATCAATTACTGAAAGGCGGCCAAGTAGGAATAATCAACGAGCGTGAATATCACGATGTGTAAATGTAGAAGAGGCGTTAGAGTTATGCCAGGATAGAACAGTGTGACGGTCCATCCTCGGAATGGTTAGTTAGTTAATTAGTTTATATAAAGACGATTATTTATTGGTTTTACACAGATTTTTATTTATTGTATATACAAATAGTATTTATAAACTGTTAAATTATAAAACTCTGTTTTTATGTATCACAATTTTATTTTTATTTTTCGCGACAGCTATTTCGTTAACCTATATTGAAATCAGGTTCAAAAGAAATTCTTGAGAGCCCTCTACATGAGAGAATACGGGGTATATCCTTGGCTCTATCCAACGGCATTTCTCTTGGGTATGCTGGGGTATAACTCCCTCGAACTAAGGAGGGAAGGATTACTAACATCACATTTTTACAAACTGATTCGGGGCTCTATTGAGAACCCCTATGTTCAGGAGCAAATAGGTCTTTTTGTTCCTGATAACTACCTGCGACAGCGCCGACATCAATTGTTCTTTACTCCGTCACGCAGAACCAACGTGCCTTTGGTGATGCCAGTAGGAAGAGCAATTCGGACGCTGAATCTAATCATCTCGGATTTGGACATTTTCAGTGTCAGTGAGGCAGTATTCATAAAAAAAATATTGCAAACTCTGGAAAGAGTACTGCCTCACTGACGTCGACATATTTGGTTTCCTTCTGATATGTATGATTTTTTTGGTCTCATGTTGTTTTATTTTTTTATCTTTATAATACCGTTTTGTGTCCAAATGAGTCGCCTTAATGTTTTATCGTTTGTTATGTCTCATTTGTAAATGTATAAATAAATAAATAAATAATATATCAACAGTTAAATTTCATAGGAACAAATACACATAAAGATTCGAAAAATCACGAATTTTAACAGTTGATAAATTATTGTAACACTTGATGATGTCAACAGAGGTCATTTATTGTTTCGCGAACAAAGATATAAAACTCCATATTAAATAATTAATACGAATGAAAACGTCAGTTTTCTAGAAGTCTTATTATATTTTATGGGATTGACATGCCTTAGAAGGGCGAAACATGTCATTCCCATAAAATATAATCAAACTTCTAGAAAACTGACGTTTTCATTCGTATTAATTATTCAACAGAGGTTAACGAAACAGCTGTATCGAAAAATAAAATAAAATTGGGATAAATAAAAACAGAGTTATTACACTTAACCAAAAGATCAATAAGATGGTTTGGACATATGGAATGAATGAATGAAGAAAGAATGGTAAAAAAATTATATGTTAACGATGTAAATGGAACCAGAAATAGAGGAAGACCGAGGAAAACGTGGCACGATCAAATAAATCAAATATTGAATGTCGGCCATGTGAGGAGTCAGAGAAATCGACGCACGTGCATGACACGATGTATGAATTTTGAGGAAGCGAGTGAAATATGTCAGGAAAGAAAAGTGTGGCAGTCCATTCTTTCTGCCTACCCCTTCGGGGAGAAGGCGTGATGGTTAGTTAATTAGTTAGTTTGAGTTTTATAATTTAACAATATATAATATTGAAGTATCATAGTGTTTCGGCCAAAACAATGGACTACCATATATAAATAGTAGATATAACATTTTTTTGTCTGAACTAATTTATAGATCATTTATCATATAAAATGGTTTTAATACCTGCGTCGTCGTAATGTAAAATAGATTTAATATTTGAAATGATCTTCTGCCGCCCGCCTGTCAGCTACTACGTTACAGATCACACAGCATAGCGACTATCACAAATGTCTCCGGAGGAAGCCGATCGGTCTCCCGGCATTGTATAATATACCGGCGTAGATCGGAGATAAAATTGTAAGTGATCTGGTTTACGTCTTTGGAACGGACGTCTCGTCAGCGGGTAATTACTGCCGACGTCTGACAAACATACTCCAGACCCGAGAGAGCTGATCTCAATGTCAGGGCCAATGTTAACATAATTTATTAATTAACCGCCATGTTTCGACTGAACATTCAACAACGTGAATATAATAATAATTAAATGAAGATCAAGACGTCCGTTCTCTAGCCGTAACTTTATTAAATTGCATTAAAGTGATATGTTTCGAATTGATGGGGTATTGTCAATTTTTTTTTTTTATATTTATAAAATATACATTACAAAACATGTATTCCCCATGAGTTACAATAAACTTATTTTGGGCCTTAAAACAATTACATTTATTATAATATGCAGAAGCTCATATGAAAAATATACAAGAAGACTGCTGACTTGGAGACCGTGGACGGAAGTACAGGGCGACCGCAACTATGGTGGACCACTGCCCCCTTTACAAGAAAAAAATTTCTAACGCCCCCTCTCCCATAACAGTTGTGTTTCTTCTTCTTTCTAAATATTTTTCATTATTTCTATTCCGGTCCACTCCTCGACAAAGGCCTCCTCCATTCACTTCCATGTCATTCTGTCTTGTGCAGACTGCACCCAGGTTATTCCGACGTGTCTGTTCAGATCATTCTTCCACCGTAGTTGCGGTCGCCCTGCACTTCTCTTTGCCGTCCACGGTCTCCAAGTAAGCATTCTTCTTGTCCATTTTTTATCTGAGCTTCTGGCTACGTGACCTGTCCATTGCCATTTCGGAAACATGGGTTACATCCTTAAAAACCGGAAAATACCGATCAATCTAAATCGAAATGTCTTTGTGTTCTGCCAGTTAGTACTTATGGTATTGAAATTGTAACATTGTCCAAACAAAGTGCCGAGAAACTACGGGTGACCCAAAGAGTCATGAAAAGAGCTATGTTAGGAATAAACCTAAGAGACAGAGTCAGAAACGATACGGTGAGGGAAAAAACAAAGGTCACTGACATAGTCCATTAAGAATAATAATACAAATCATAATCACAGTCTTTAAAAACCATACTGCACTCGTAATAGCTTATTTCGACCAAATCATTGTAATTAACCCTATATCTGTTCCTTCGAAAGAGATATTCATATGATAACATAATTATTTGTAAATTTAATACATTTATATATACCTACTACAAATTTTGTTATATCTTTTCTTGTAACCTGTAAATAGACCAAATCTACCAATGATCAAACGCTTTTAAATTATTCAATTCGTCATAAAAGGGCCAGTGGACATTTCCGCTTTGTAAAATTTCGATCCATTCGATTGTACTTTTTCCACCAAGTGCTTCCACAAATTAAAACACAACTCGTCCATCTTGGGCTGGACTGAAGTCCGATGCTCCAACACAGGCCGGCGGATGGAAGATTGACATCCGCGATACGAGAATGTATGTCTCACACATTCGGGCGAATACTTGAGCTTACTTTTGACGAACACCAAAATCCTGTATTTTTTACGTAACTATGGTGTAATTGCTTTAGTTACTTTTTTGTTTTTGGACAGTTAATATTATATTTCTCAATATGGTGTTTAACGTCATTGTTCAAAAAACAATAAATTATAACATTTTGTATTTTTATAACATTTAATTTCACTTTTCACAGACATTTTTAGGCTGTGGCTTAACCTTTGTCGATGTACAAATTTAAAAAAAAAATTACATCGAAAAATTCAATTACTGAAATACGTTGAAGGTCGGGAGAAACAGATGTCGTCGAAAGGATAGCTAAAATTAAATGGTCATTTGCGGGACATGTTGCAGATTGGTAGACGATAGATGGACCAGAAGGACGGTGGAGTGGAGACCCCGTAAATATAAAAAAAACAGAGGGAGACCCCCCATACGAAAGTCCGACGACATTCAAAAAATTTCTGAGGATTGGATGCGAAAGGCATAATACAGGAATACATGGAGAAGTATGGGGGAGGTCTATGTCCAACAGTGGACGACAACGGCTGTTAAAGTAAATAAGTCAGTTTTGTAAATAAGTAACTTATTTTTTGGAGCTAGGAGATTCGCCTACTGCCAACACCTCGTCAATGCTCTATTTTCCCATCAATGATCAGATGCAGCAATTCATATGTTTCTACCCTAAGCACATGACCTAAATATGACACCTTACGAGTTTTAATGTATGCCAACAATTTCCTATGAGCACTATATCAGATATTACACATATTTTTACTTTTAATTTGTTCAGCTTTTGTAGTAGGACTTGGCTACCAGCAACATGTGATGTAATCACCTAAAGGGCGCATTAAGACATGTTTTAAACAAAAAATCTAAATGTGAACGCTGCATCTAATCTATCTAAACTTTAAATTTAGATAGATTAGATGCAACAGATATAAGTCTTCTGCGATCGGTAGATTGACTGTGCCAAAACGCTGTCCAAGCACAAACTTTGGCGACCGAGCCTTCGCGGTAGCCGGCCATTCAGCCTGGAACAGTCTTCCAGCAGACCTTAAGTGCATTGAGAATCAATCAGAGTTTAGATCGAGACTCAAAACGCACCTTTTCAAATTATCATTTCCTGACAGGAAGGGCTGATCGATTTCGTTGGGTGCAGCCCTCATACTAAATATGTTTATATATTTTTTTTATCATTATTATTATTATTATTATTATCTAGTTGATAAAACGGAGCATCTTCTACAGCGCCCTTGAGATGAGCAATTCATAAAAATGGCGCTTTATAAATTATCCAATTTATTATTATTATTAACAGTGTTTTTAATTGATATTTGCTCAACACCGGCACTTTCTATTTCGGTTTACTTAGAACGGGTCAATAAATTAAATTTTGATCTTCCTATTGCTCTAGAAATGGTTAACACCATATTTTAGGCACTTTATGGCGTTCTTATTCTTCTTCTTCCTCAGCCTATTCCCGTCCAGTCCTGGACAAAGGCCTTTTCCATTCGCTTCCATGTCACTTAGTCTTGTGCAGACTGCATCCAAGTTATTCCGATGGGTCTGTTCAGATCATCCTTCCGCTGTAGTTGCGGTCGCCCTGCACTTCTCTTTGCCGTCCACGGTCTCCAAGTTAGCAGTCAGTTTTTGTCCATTTTTCATCTGCGCTTCTGACTACATGACCTTCCCATTGCCATTTTAGAGTCGCCACCCGGTGAATGATGTCAGTGACCTTTGTTTTTTCTCTCACCGTATCGTTTCTGACTCTGTCTCTTAGGCTTATTCCTAACATGGCTCTTTGGGTCACTCGTAGTCTCTCGCTATTTTGTTTGGACAATGTTACAGTTTCAAGACCAATACAGGCTTCATAGACTTTTATGTGTCAGGTTGATCGGTATTTTCCGGTTTTTAAGTATGTAACCCATGTTTCCGAAAGCTGCCCAGCTTAATTGAATTCTTCTCTTGAGCTCTGCGGTTTGGTTATCTCGGTCCATTACCACGTTACGTATTTCCAATTGTCGAGTCACGAATGTTCGTCAAATTTTAGTTCGTGTTTGAGGGAGAGGCAGCCCATCGTGAGGCAGTCGTCCTGACGACCTCACAAATCATTCACCGGCCAATCAGCGATGTCCGTCGGAATGCAAATGGCGACAGATTTATAGTTGACGCATAATTACAGCGCTCTTTACGACGCGGAGAATGCGATCCGACATACGCTGCAATTGAGAACTAAGCACTCCGATCCGTATCTCCAGTCATTTAGCAAACAAAATGCTATCTATCGTTGTCACAGGCATTCCAAGTTGACTGTTAGCTTAAATCTAGCCGAGGAACTCATCTCATATGCATTTTGCTTACATTTATTTATTTAACTAACTAACTAACTAACAATCACGCCATTTCCCCGAAGGGGTAGGTAGAGAGGATGGATCGCCACAATGGCCTGTCCTGGCATACCTCTTGGGATTCCTCTACATTCATACATCGTACCATGCACGCACGTCGATTATTCCGACTTCGAATGTGGCCGCCTTTTAGTAATTGATTAATTTGGTCATGCCATGTTTTCCTCGGTCGTCCTCGGCTTCTTTTCCCACTCACGCTGCTTGTGTACAACTTTTTAACCATTCTGCTCTCATCCATTCGTTCCATATGTCCGAACCATCTCAGGGATCCTTTTTTAATTTTATTCATGATGCAGTCATCTGCCTTACATTTCTTTCTTATTTCATCGTTCGGTATTCTATCATACAACGTTTTCCCTCACATTCTTCTTAGTGATCTCATTTCTACGGCGTTCATCCTGCTTTCATCCTTCTTTTGCCAGCTCCAAGCTTCACTTCCATACATGAAGGTTGGCACTAGAACTCCATTGTGTACTGCCATATTTGCTTCTGTGAATATATTTCTATTTGCAGTGCTTGTAAACATGCTTATATACTCGTACGTATATGTGGTAAAACGATATACGACAGAATTTCAAATGTCGGTATAAGGAAGGAATGTAGAGAGGAAGAAAGTATTTAGAAAGGATCACTGCGTTGGCGTTGATTTGAACATATGGAACGCGTGGATGAAACGGGAAGTATGTCAGAAAAGAAGAGTGAGGCAGCCCATTCATTCTGCCTACCCCTTTGGAGAGACGGCATAATGGTTAGTTAATTGGTTAATAAAATTTATGAAGAAATAAAAATATCACTATTTTGTTGTTTGTATGCCAGATCCGAATCGGGCATTCAAAACACGCCCCGGCGAACATAAAACGTCATTTAAAAATTGCCCACGACTCCGTTTTAGGTGGATACTTGAAACTGTCAAAAAATTGTAAGTTCTTTCATAAATACTGCCTTCCTTTGTCAGCCAACGGTTATAGCGGCAGGACCTCCACGTGAAGCACATCCTAATGGACCTTTTCGGTAGTTCGGGCAACAAAATGGCCTCTATATAATATCTCTTTTGTCGGCTCACGGATCATTTGAATCTTGGCATACTAAAGTCATTATACTAAATTATGTCCCTTGTATCAGTGGTCCCCAACCCCCGGGCTGCGGCCCAGTACCGGGCCGTGGACCAAATGCTGCTTAACCTTTCCCTTACGGTGCTAAAATAAAAACGTGCGTTCCGGTGTAGGGTAGTCAGTACGCGTTAAAAAATTAGCGATTTTAAATCGGAAAAATAGGAACATTCATAGCTAATCCCCTTATATAATTATAATTGAAGTCAAAAATTATATTAATTGAGATTTGATTGCTAAAAACATTTAAAAACTATCTAGCAACGCTCACGGGATGGGCATAGACCCGCTCTGGTTGTAAGCCCGAAAGCGACTGCCGCCGGCGCGGCGGGACGGCGAGAGTGAGAACATTGAGCTAAAATATATGCAAGAGTGAGATGCGAATATAGTGTCGCGTACTCAGCTCTACGAATTTTGTTTCCGATGTTCACAAAATACCTCCGATGTACCCGATGAATTCTGATTATTATTAATATTATTTTTTTAATCAATGCGTAAATATATTATGGATGAATACCTAAAATCTTAACCTTGTATTTAAAATGCATAGAGATATTGATGGTTATTAGAAGTAACGTGTAGAAGATACCCATCATAGGGAAGGGAGGGTTAAAAATCAAAATTACTTTTGAAGAATCGAATATACTCAATAAAATTTAATTATAGATTAAAATAGTTATTCCGTTGAAAAACCCTTCACGCTAAGTTACCACCGACCTTCCGACAATACTTGTAAAATATACGAATTAAAACAACACCACACTACCATTTGAAGGCATGTTTAAACACAATTCAATTAAAAATATTAAATCAAAATACATAAAACTTCAACATCAAAACTTGAAGAAAAAGATAAATAACTTTCAAGTTAATACACAACATTAAAATGCCGATATTAAACCCTAAGCATTCTCCAAATTATTTTCTCTATCTTGGAAAAAATACTTTTAAACTTCCGTTTTTTCTTAAAAATATTGAAAATACCCATGAATCTAAAAGAAAATTAAAAAAATATCTGAAACATAATAATCCTTCATTGTTATTATATATTTTTTCTTCATTTTTCCCACACACCTTGTGTTTTCTCTACTATTATTTGTCACGATAACTTATGTAGGTACCACAGTTGTAAATTGTACATATAATACATATAAATATATTGTACAAATATATTGTTATTAAATTTTAAAAAAAAAATTCAATGTGTCCCCCCCCCTCCCCCCCTCATTGGGCCGCGGTAAAATTATGAAACGTTGACCGGTCCGCGGCGACAAAAAGGTTGGGGACCACTGCCTTGTATGGCAGAGGAAGTCGCTATCATTGTGTTTATGCTTGTTGAGATTTTAAGATTTTTGTCTAAAAAGTGTAAACATCGTTAGTCGGGTTTTGATTGACGTACAAAAAGCTGAATTAAACCTTTTTTTTTGCTTTGTACTTGCGTCATTTGTTATAATGGAGTTCTAGTCTCGACCCCTAAGTATGGAAGTGAAGATTGGAGTTGGCAGAAGATGGATGAAGGAAGAATAAATGAGGTCACTAAGAAGAATGTGCGGATAAACAATGTATGACGTGTGTCATGGGATTTCTGATTTTTCAATGCTGCTGTCACTGCCCCTAATCGAACCCGGAACCTTCATTATGGCAGTTATAGTTCTTGACACTGTGCCACGAAGATTGCCAGCTCTTAGCACATATATATAATAATATAAACCAAATATGAGAATATTGTTACACATTATCTATCATTTATTGATTCATTGATCATTTATTAACCAAGTGCATGGTTTTAACACCTCCCAAAGGGGGTAACCCGTTCTTGGGAGACATTTTCACACTCTATATAATCTCAATACAAAAAATATTATTATAACTTAGGGAACAATATTTCTTTACGTTATAAATTTAACTTAATTATCTTAAATGATACATGAACACTATTTTAATCTAATACTTTCAAACAGTATCCTAATGATGAAGTAAGAAAGGAATGTAAGGCAGATGAATGCGTGATAAATAAAATTAAGAAAAGGTCACTTAGGTGGTTTAGACATATGGAACGAATGGATGGGGGAAGAGTGGTTAAAAATATAAATACAAGTAGTGTGAATGCGAAAAGAAATCGAGGAAGGTCAAGAAATACATAGCATGACCGAATTAATCAATCACTGAATGGCGGCCATGTTCGAAGTATGAACAATCGACGAGCGTGCATGTCACGATGTGTAAATGTAGGAGAGACAAGATACAACAACTTGGCGATCCATTCTCTCTGCCAACCACTCCGGGAAAACGGCGGGATGGTTAGTTAATTAGTTAGTTAGTTATATATAAATAGATAGATTAATACTTTTTTAATTTTTTTTTTATCCAACAGGTCGTTTGAACCCAATTACTGAATGAAATTTGTTTTGAGCTATTAAATTTAATCTCACGGCATGTAATAAGTAGCTAATTTATCGATAGGTAGCTTAATTCTACACATTACAAAATACTGTGAGAATCACACTGTCATCGCCGGGAGTCAAACCGGGAATCAAGACTGCCACACCTGAGGTCCCGGACTATAGAAGTGGCAGTCTTGCCACACAATGGTTGTCCTTATAATTATTTTATCCTAAAATTACAAATTGAATACAATACTAGCTTAAACACAATGAACAACCAGCAACTAGTGCATGAATCAACGATGAAAGATCTCGGGATCATCTCAATTAATCTGCTGAACGCGGTCTCCTCGGAGATCGACTTCTTTCATATTTCATATCCTGTCTTCCTAATGTTGAACTATCTCTCATGCGTTTCTGGTAGTATACTATACACAATATAATATTTTCTCTGTTTTCGAAAGATGCCTTAAAATTTTATTTTGTTATAATAATTAAATAAAACGATGTTTTTTAACTACTTCCACTTTTGTCTTTATTTAGACAGCCAGCCATTCAAAAATTATATATGAATATGTAAGAGATAATAAAAATTAAAACCCATTGTATTAAACCCGAACCTCCAAGAATACCTGTAATACCAATAGTTAAATTCAGAAAAATTTTACATAAATATTTGAAGATTATTTTTGTATAGAATCATGTTTACCACCCCTGAGCTGTATGTATATAAAGGACTAAGTTTACAATAGTGTTACCAGTCTGTCGATGCCAGCGAGCCTGGCGAAACCGGTCGCTGTCTAAATAAAGACAAAAGTGGAAGTAGTTAAAAAACATCGTTTTATTTAATTATTATTTAAAATGAACTTCCATCAAGAGATTTCAGTAAAATCATTTGATTATTTTGTTATGTCTTTTGATGAAATAAACTGATTTGATTTGATTTGATTTGATCACTTCTAAATAGCTGAATACCAAATTTCTTACAAGACAAAAGATAAAACCCTTTTATGAGACGATCTACCTGTATTAAGATTCTTATGAAGACGTATTTTTTAATAACAAACCTTAACATACCTTATGAATAAATTGTACCGCAGACCATAGCGGGACGCAGCTACCGGTTACGATATTTGAGACAGGTGAGATTAAGATAATTTATGTCAGGTTTTATCGTGTCCCTCTCGGCCTGAGTTATATGACGGCCTTATCAGATGAGCTCCTCTGCTTGGGCAATCATCGCCCCTCGGGGCCCTGCACTCTGAATAAAAATGTGTTCATTTCACTATCTAGACTCCTTCTAAGAAAGGCCCCATTTAACCTTCTTTCACCGATGCTGTGTAGTCACTACACATACAACAATAACAAAAGCAACAACAACAACAAACCCACATTATGTTGTTACCCATCTCACAATCTCACCTGATTTTAAAGTGATCATAGCTCGTGTATCAAATCCTTAGAAAAACTTTACGTAATACTAACTACGACGATTTTTTAGTTGAATTAAAACACTTTTTATGAACTAAAATAAAAGTTTATAACGTTCTCCCGATGATGAAGGTGTGTAAGCTTTCGAAACATTTTAAGAAAAATAAACTCCAAAGTGGAAAAAACAGTGTTTTAAACTAACTAACTAACTAATCACTTCGCCGTTTCCCCGTAGGGGTAGGCAGAGAGAATGGCCTGCCACACTACTCTATCCTGGCACACCTCTCTAGCTTCCTCCACATTCATACAGCGAGTCATACATGCACGTCGATTCTTCCGACTTTTATACATGACCAACCTTTAAAATTGTATTAATTTGGTCATACCATGTTTTCCTCGGTCAGGCGTACTCCATTTACATCATTAACGTATACATTCTTAACCATTCTTTCTCCATCCCTGCGTATTCGTCACTTGCATACCTTATACATTCTCGACACCAAGACTTGTAATTCGTCCGCACTATCCGCAACGAGAAGGCGCAATGTCCGCGTAAAGCAGACAATTTATAGACAAATCACTCATCTTAGCACCAGCATTTATTCCTTTGAGTTCTTTCATACACTTGTCCATAAACAGATTGAATAACCATTGCATCGTCACTACACATTGCTTCTATTAACTTTAATGTTTTTTAATAAATATAATCTACAACCAGTTGTGTACTTCTGTAGAATCTGTCGTACTTTATTTAGCATGCATTATTGTTTAAGCAAGTATTGTATTCAATTTGTAATATCAGGATGGATAAAATAATTATAAGGACGACCTTCATTATAGTGTTCTTGTACCGACCCTTATGTATGGAAGCGAAGCATGGAAATGGCAAAAGAAAGATGAAAGTAGAATAAATGCAGTAGATATGAGATCTCTTAGACGAATGTGTGTATACTCGGCGTATGATAGAGTGTCGAATGAAAATTTAAGAAGTGAATGCGGTGCGAATGAAAGGATCATTAAGATGGTTTGGACACATGGAAAGAATGTTAAGAAAAAGTATATGTTAACCATGTTAATGGAACTAGAAATGAACGAAAACCGAGGAAAACGTGGCACGATCAAATAAATCAAATATTGAATGTCGGCCACGTGAGAAGTCAGAGAAATCGACGCGCGTACATAACACGTTGTATGAATATTGAGGAAGCGAGAGAAATATGTGAGGAAAGAAAAGTGTGTCAGTCCATTCTCAGTTAGTTAGTTAGTTTAAAACACTGGTTTTTTTTTCCACTTTTGAGCTTATTTTTCCTAACATGTTTCGAAGGCTCACACCTTCATCATCGGGAATATAGCGATTGCAGTGTGATTGTCACACTGTCATTGGTCTGGTGTAGAATTCTCGTGACAATAAAATGGCGATAGATTGGCTACCTATCACATGTCATGAGAATCAATATAGCTAAAATAAATTGTATTGGGTTCAAACGACCTAAACAAGGAGAAAAAAAAATACGATGTTAACTTTTATTTTAGTTCATAAAAAGTGTTTTAATTCATTAATCGTAGTATTACATAAAGTTTCTCATGGGGTTTGATACACGAGCTATGATCACTTTAAAATCAGGTGAGATTGTGAGATGGGTAACAAAATACCATGTCACGGCTTATCAAATAATAATATCGATTCTCTACGTCCCCACTGGGTCACAAGTCGGGTGACACGCCACTGCGAGAACGCGTACATGGACGTATCCCCGATCATTAATATAGATGGACCATAGAAATATACCTTGACTTGACAAATGTTTGCTGCCTTTGTGAGCCTGACGACAAAAGGATGATTAATGACTCCGGCCGTAATCGGTCCATAGGAAATTATTATTTCTATAGATTAATCGCCATGAATAAACGCGATAAGTAACGTCGTCCTTTTTGAGTGCCTGACGCGCGTATTGTCCCGACTTATAAAAATGTCCTTGGATTTTTTTATCGATGGTGAATTAATTTATTATTGTTGAAAGCCATTGTCGGAATCTGACAAGCGCGTATTTACGAGATTCTCGCGTTGTTGTGAAAAATCGCCATTTTTATGGTGGGTTGTTTTTTTGCGCTTAATTGATTCTTCCTGTTATTCAAATGTGTGTCACAAAATCCGACGCTATAACGCAGACACGTGTATAACTAAATTAATGATTTATTATTGTATACATCATCTTCTTCTTCCATATTTCTAATCCGTACAGAAACTTGGATGAATAAAAACATATTCGAGTTTAAATATGTACAATTCATTGTTGTATTTGAAATGCATAAAAAGTCACTGGTAATTGCATAGGTAGAGATGAGGTCCCTAAGACGTATGTGTGGTAGAACTATGTACGACAGAATCTCAAATGCTGATATTAGGAATGTAGAGCGATCTATGGTATTATGAACAAAATTATTAAAGGATCGCTACATTGGTTCGGACATATGGAGCGCATGGATGGAGAAAGAATGGTTAATAAAGTATACTTTAATGATGTAAATGGAGTACGGAGTCGAGGTAGACTGAGGAAAACATGGCATGACCAAATTAATCAAAATTTAAAGGTTGGTCATGTTATAAGTCGGAAGAATCGACGTGCGTGTATGACTCGTTGTATGAATGTGGAGGAAGCTAAAGAGGTGTGCCAGGATAGAGTAGTGTGGCAGTTCATTCTCTCTGCCTACCCCTGCAAGGAAACAGCGTGATGGTTTGTTATTGTTTTTGTTGTAATTGCATAGTTAAATGTCCAGGAATAAAAATAAACGGCAGTACTTGATTATAATGTATTTTTCTTTGTATTATTTATTCAATAAATCACTTTAATTTAAACACACAAACTGACATTACGAATCTAAAGTACTTAAGATTTCAATTTAGAACAAGATAACAGACCAGAAGCACAACAGTCGAGGTACAGCATTAAAAAATTAGAATACTTTAGAAGCATTAAAAGATTTTGCCTCTTCAACATTGCTTCATTGCTTTGAAAGATGGGGATCTTTGTATATTTTGTGCGTGTATGTGTTGTGTGTTGTCATCATCTGCATAAGTAGTGGTGAGAAAAAAAGTATTGTTTCAACGCGATGACTAGTAAAACTAATTCTGAGTACTTAACCCTTCATTTCACGATTTTTTTAAATTGTAATAAAAATATATTTTTAGTTATCGAATGCAAAATAAAATATGGGAAAAATAATTTTAAATTATATTCTGTTTGTTTATAATTTTGTTTGTTTCCTAACACATATCGACCTATAACGTGTTTGATGCAAATTGAGAAGAAAGCTAAATTTGATAATTAACTGTTTAAATTTAAAAAAACGCTTATAAAATATCACAATTGCATTTATTATACTTCTTTAGAAATTGTCCCGACAGCTGTTTCGCCAACCGATGTTAGCATCGTCAGGTGTTACAATCAACTTAACTAATAATAGTGATATTTTATAACAGTATTTTTTTAACATTATTTTTATAACAGAAAATAATGTTGAAATATCGATGTGTTTCCGCCAAAACAATGGAATATCTAAATTTGATAATATTTTATAATATGTTTTATTATTTCATACAATAAACGATTAACTATCATGTAGGATATAAATGCCTAACAGGCAATGAAGGTATTTTTTATTGATTTTGAAAAGGTCGTTTTTTTAAACTCAAAATGTGTCTAATAAACTGGCAGTAATCGAAGGAGGTCAACCGTTAACCTAATGTTAGTTTTTCAAACTAGCGCCACTAGCTACCTCTTATGTACCATATGATGATGGGAATGTAGAGTGTAGCGTACAACGAGAATATGCCTTCTACTTTTTGGCGCTACATCTCGATCTGGGATTTGGCATCTTCCACAACAGTCCTCCACTGGTCCTTGTCCCTGGCATCCCTCTCCATTCTCCAGATCTTTCTAGTTTCTCCCAGTCCTCTTCCACGCAGTCCGCCCATCTTTTTCTTGGTCTGCCTATTGGTCTCTTTTAGCGCGACATCCATCTGGACATAATTTTTGGTTATTTGCCCTCTGACATTCTTGTCATTGCCACCATAGGCGTTGAAACTTACAAAAACTCACCACTGTTTCCTGATTCATCATCGGCTGTCCCTCGTGTCCAAGGAAGACTCTCCTTCACGGTTGTGGGTCTGCATGTGACTGAAGAGTCCGATCCTGGACCCACAAATTCTGGGGCATCTGGGGCAAGAGAAGGCACTTTTAATGGAGCCGTCACCGTCTCCCAGTAGTCTTTCCTTTCTCCTCCTACTCCTCTCTGCGACGTCGTCTCTGCACTGTGCTTCAAAGTCTTACGTGCCTTTATGTACTGTTGTTCTCCACCTAGGTCTGTCTTCTGCAGTCTTTTCCCAGCAATCACAGTCGATGCGAGTCTTTTGTAGGTTTCCTGATTAATCAGTACTTCAATCACAGTCGATGCCAGTCTTTTGTAGGTTCCCTGATTAATTAGTACTTCTAGATCAAGATTTCTTTTGATTCTCTAGGTCCCATCCTGCAGCGTAGGTTTAAAAAAATTCCAGAGAATCTTCCTTTTAAAATTTGCTAGCATAGCTTAACGATAATATGTAATTCAAATATTCTGTACAAATATTAGTAGGTTTTTCGGTGTGTAGTTAATTTGCTACGCCACGAAATGAATAGTTAAATAAGTAATTAATAGGAATGAAAACGTCCGTTGTCTAGAAGTTTTATTATATTTTAAGTGAGTGACATGTTTCGCCTGTCTGAGGCATTATCAATTGCAGTTTTACATCATTGTCCAAGAAACAATAAATAGGTTAAATAAGTTTTTAGTCTCATTGTTACCTCATAATTATAATTTTTCTTTCGTCAACACACAACCGAATAAGTAAGTACCGCGTAACATTGTTACATTACCCTTTGTTGGCCGAGAACGTGATCTGTGCCGAGTTTGAACTGCCTACGTGACTATTGTTTTACACATTTTACACTCTTCTTGTGAATGGAGGCGACATAAATCAGGCGGAACCGCCGAGGAAACTCTGATCATAAATGCCACTCAGCGCTGCAAATAATATAACGCGAGACTAATCTTGACACAGAAACAAAACATGTTTAGCTAACGTAGCACTTAATACGCACCGCTGCTTACATATAGAATATCTCAAAACGCAAAAATATGTATTGTACTATATTCTAATTGAAAGAACTAGTGAACAACCTATGCAACAAACATTATACTCTCTTCTACCGGTGTGCGGTGCTCAAATCAAGAAACGTACACAGAAAAACCAAAATCGCCCTGTATAAGACAATCATCCGAACATCAAATCAAATCTAATCAAATCAAATCAGTTTATTAACTCAAAAGACATTACAAACAAAATGTGTAAGGCATCTATGGAGTACAGGTAAAATATTATAAAAATACAACATAATACCAAGAACGCATTAGATATGGTTCGACATTTGACATCCTTCACACCTCAGACGCAGACGCATAAATGATCCGACAGATTTCAGATCTAAACTGAAAACCCATCTTTTTCATATTTCATACCCAATTTAAACATTTATACTTTGTTCTACTATACTCTTTAACCGATCGCGAAAATCAGATGCAGCGTTCACATTTAGATTTTTAGATTTAAAACACGTCTTAATGCGCCCTTGAGGTGATTACATCACAAAAACGGTGCTTTGAAAGTTAGCATATTATTATTATTATTAGGAAGATCAGATACTTTCTAAAGTCAAGAGTATTTGTTCCCTGAACGTACCTTCACTAATATGAAAGATGTTGATCTCCGAGGAGACCGCGTTCAGCAGACTAATTGCTCTTCCTACCGGTGTCACCAGAGGCAGATTGGTTCTGGTGGCCGGTAGGTAAAACAATCTGTGCTGTCGCTGACTGAGAAATCTATCAGATACAAAAAGGCCAACACCCTCTAACCCACCGACATGGGTGTAAGGCGTGGACTATGACAGCGAAATCCGCAGAGCGACTGGATACTTTTAAGAGAAGGGTGCTGCGCAGAATCTTAGGACCGATGAATGACGGTGAAGGCTGGAGAGTGCGGTAAATGACGAGCTATACAATATTTACAAAGTTTCCAGTCTCTCCATGTAAGACTGAATAGTCAGAGATGGGCCGGTCACATGCAGAAGATGCCATCATCACGAACCCCAAAAAGGATACTGTACTTATACGATCAAGGCTGCGATAGGAGAATGAAATTGTTACGAGTGTGAGATTTTAGGGTCGAAGCGGAGGACAGGAGAAATTTTTATTCAATACATTTTTTTTTTAAAGGAACACAATATTTGCTCGAAAAAACACTATCGATAGTATTGTTTTATAAACAATTTATAAAACGAAAGATATTATAGTATTCATTATGTTGCTATGCTGATATATCAAAATGTGCCTCGGAGCATATAAAACCATTAATAACTTTAGCCTCATATCTATAGCCTATTCAAATTCAAATTTATATTGTATACACTACATTTTTCTTGAATACTTAACGTAAAACTGTCGAATGGTGATAGCGCTCAAAATGCTCAACCATAAATTACTACAAATATCTATCGAATATCTAAGCTCAGTGTTTCGTATACAGGCGATTAATATTACTCAAATAGCTATGTAAAATAATAAATAAATGTTAAATACATAATTCAACTAGTAATAGATTATAGCAAAGACGTCTTCATAAATTATATATAATTTATTAGATATTTATATCGATATAATAATTAAAATAACGAATTTGTTTGAAAAGTATAGAGGTCATATTAGCATATAAAAGTGAATGTTTCTCTTTATCTTCAAATAATTTTTATGAACGAGCTAATGTATAATTCCATTCCTTGACAATAATGTAAGACTTTATCATAGACCTTAAATCCCCCCTCGCCCTCTTTCGGAGGAACACTCCGGGCCATACATTTAGCCCCATCATAAAACAACTACCAAATCACATTCCAACTATGTTTCCTACAGACGTGAGAGGAATAGCCATTAGAGCTGAACCTCTGTAAGCCAGAAGATCCAAGTCCAAGTCCAAGTAATTTTAAATAATGTTTAAAATAAGTGTGTGGTAGAACGATATACGACAGAATCTCAAATGCTGATATAAGAAAGGAAAGTAGAGCGGAAGATTGGTATTATGATTAAAATAATGAAAGGATCGCTGCGTTGGTTCGGACGTATGTAGCGCATGAATGGAGAAATAATGGTTAAGAAAGTATCCCTTAATGGAGTACGGAGTCGAGGCAGACGGAGGAAAACATGGCAGGATCAAATTAATCAAATTTCAAAGGGCGGTCATGTTAGAAGTCGGAAGAATCGACGTGCGTGTAAGACTCGTTGTATGAATGTGGAGGAAGCTAGAGAGTGTGTAGAGTAGTGTGGTGGTCCATTCTCTCTGCCTATCCCTGCGGGGAAACGGCGTAATGGTTTGTTGTTGGTGTTGTTTAAAATATACTTCTGCAATAGATCAACAATGTAAAACTCCATTCATCGTCAGTTGTCATGTATCCATCCACTACTGGACGTAAGTCTCTCCACCCCCACGCCATCCCTCTCGGTTTTTTGCCAATATTCTCCTGGGCCTTTCCGCTGTCCACACAATATCATTGATCAAGCTGGTGAACTGTCTCCCGATACTTCTCCGACCCAACCTTAGCCTCCATTCAGTAACCTTCTGGCTCCATCTTCCATCATCCCGTCGACACACATGTCCACCCCATTGCCACTTCATCCTCGTAATACGTACCCCTATATCGGTGCCCCTGGTGCATCTTCTAATTTCCACGTTGGTTACGTGATCTCTATGTGAGATACCCAACATGAATCTTTCCATGGCCCATTTGCAACTTTAATTTTATTCTTTTGCACACACTGCCCCAGCACTTTTGTTTTATAATTTTGTGGCATATTTGACTTCAAAATGTTGCCCAGCATCCTGGATTTAGACCAAACAAGCTGTATTCTCTTAATCTCCTTGACTTGACCTCATTTTCTAAATGCCAACAAATGAACAAGGTACTCATATTCATCCACTAGGTACTTCTACATTTTGTAATTTGTTTTTTTGATCATTATATTGTCAAATGGAGCATCAAATAGATCCATACAATGAACCAGCAGCCCCTTTTAACGAGCACCGTGAGAGCCAGTTGCGTAGAATGGATTAGACATACCAATGCCAAGCCGGAGAGACCAGAGCAATAAAGACCCTGAACGTTTCAAGACCGACCGGAGTAAGACCTCTAGGAAGGACTAGATAGCACATTTTTTTTCTGAGGGGAAATCCATCATGGACACCCGGTCTCGTGGACCGGGGAGTGCCGGACTCTTACCGGCTAAAACCCGTCGTCTTCTTTGCAGAACGGTACTCACCTGTCGGTCTTACCCGCATCTGCAATTTGTCTTATTTAGTTTACCTATACGTTTTGTTCCTCTCTTTCATCAGTCTCTTTTATGGTCATTATTTTCTCCATAAAGTCTTCAACTGCCCTCCAGTTTCCCGGTGATTCGCACATTTTTTTCATTAGACTCTCTGGCCGGATGCCTTCCCCAATGTATCCTCCAGCACTCTTCGTTCCGCCTCCCAATTCTGGCACCCAAACAAGGTGTGCTCCGCATCATCCTGCAGTTCGTCACAGTACCTGCAGTTCTCTGCGCTCGTCTTTCCTATGCCTCTGAGGTACTTGTAGAATACTCCGTGACCAGTTAAGCACTGTTCTGTGTATCTAATGGATAATGAACTGGCTAGGTTAGACGATACGGACTGCTGGGAGCAAAAGGCGTAAGACTGAGAAGCTTAGAATAATATCATCGAGGAGGCTAAAACTCTTCAAGACAGCCATGTGAATTAAGTCGTATTTTTATCGGAATTAAAAGATTTAAAGCCATCCTGCGTACGTCTTTAATTTTTTTTATTTTAAATGAAGACCGTCTTTCGAGGAGTAACACATCCACTCATTCGTCTTAATTAAGTTTTCGTAAGTAATATTAATAGAGACATTATGAACACTTAGGTGGATCAGTATTTTAATAATTCCGTCTTAAAAGACACGTTCCTTTGCTCATATATTATTCCGAGTGTTTGCAAACCTCCAAACCTGCGTTTAATTTATTACCGGCCATTCGTTTAAGATCATTTCGCAAGATAAAAAAATGAAAAGGCAATATATTATTTTAATCGCCTTTGCTTTTTGTTTATTGCGAGAGAGAGATGACTAATAATTTATTAATGTTTTTTTTGTGAATAATAAACAAATTAATCACGCGATCAAAGATGACGTTCGAAGTTTGAATGGGTGGGATTAGGGCTGTCCAAACGATTTATCTCGTATTTGCGATTAAGTCCTTACTTATTGCTATCGGGAGATAATGAGAGACAGGGTAGGTACCGCTGGTATATTGCTATTGTTATCATAATTCCTCGTTTACTGAGAGTAAAAATTTTCTTCTAGTGGTGCCATGTCAGGTCCCCCCAACATTAGCGATCACTGCAGCGAAATCATCTCTGTCCTGCTCTAATTGGAACAGGTTCTCAATTATCCTCATTCCTGATCAATCCATTATATTCCGCAGCACAACTGTATTCTGCCAACTCCCCGCCGTCTCTCTATCTTACCCATGATTATCAGCCGAAGGAGGTGATATGAGAGATAGCCGTTGATATTCGTTTTATATGCCCATACATTTTTTAAAACTATTAAACTTTTTCTTCTTCTTCTTTTCATTGTAGATCTTGTGATCTGTTTATGCAGGATATCAACTTTTTTCCTGTGATGACGACCAGCCTTCTCTCCATCTCTTTGGCGGTCGTCCTGGTGGTCGACGGCCCTCTGGAGTCTCGTGCATCACGATCTTAAGAATTCTTGCTGGATGCATTCTCTCGATGTGGTCCCTCCAGAATCGTCTTCTCTGCCTACTTCATCTCATTGTGTCTTCAATTTTGCAGGATTTGCGAATTTCTTCATTGGGTATCCTATCTCTAAGTGTTCTCCCCACAATAGGTCGCAATGTTCTCATTTTTACTACTCTTAAGAGATGTTTGGTTCTGACAGTGTCTGCTCTTGCTTCGATTCCGTAAGTCATTATGGGTCGAATGCATATTTTATAAATTCCAACTTTGCTTTTCACTAGCATATGCTTATTGCTCCGAACAGTGTCCCTTAGGTATCCGGAGATAACTGAAGCATTATCAGTATGTTTTATAACTTTATTATATAGATCAACGCAACTAGATATCTCCACACCCAGATATCCGAACTTTATGACCTGTTCTATAGGTTTATTGTCTACAACCAGTTTGCATCTGAGAGGCTGTCTGGATATTGTTAGACATTTTGTTTTGGCGACGGATATCATGATATTATACTTCAGACGCAAGATGGAACCTATAAAGCATTCATCGTAAATTGTCTTCACTTTTTGTGAGTATTATTGCATCCTCAGCATAGCATACCATATTGATGAGCTTTTCTCCCAATCTATTAAACGAAAAATAATATTAGTAATTTTTTGCCTATTTTATTGAATTTTTATAGATATGGTTTATTTATGTACATTGGTGGCCGGTTCTGACCGTGGTGCAAACATAAGCTATTTCAAGCATTTTCACATCATGGTCACATTCTTGGATCTTCTGTCTTACGGGGATTCAGCTCTTGCAGCTAGCTTGAGTCGGGTGATAACATTGTTTGAAATGTAATTTTGTGAAATTTAATTGTATCTCAATAGAGACGAAGATGCAAACTGGAAACTGAATATGGATGATCAAGGTGTTTACTGGACTTATGACCTGTCATTGGTTGGGTTAAGCGCACGTTTTATTTGCTTTCATTCGCACAGCATTCACTTCTTTTATTTGCGATTGGCACTCTACCATATACAGATTTACCACACAAACTTCTAAGATGTTTTAGAACTACTTGCCCTAATAAAAATTTTGGGGATCGAGCGTTTGCGGTAGCCGGTCCATCAGGTTGGAACAATCTCCCATCATACCTAAGATGCATAAATGATCCGACAGATTTAAGATCTAAGCTGTAAACCCATCTTTATTTTATATATTTCATTACCCAATTTAAGACTTGCATATTTTGTTCTGTTAAATTTTCTAACCGATCGCGAATATCAATCAGATGCAGCGTTCACATTTAAATTTAAAACACGTCTTAATGCGCCGTTGAGGTGATTACATCACAAAAACGGCGCATTAAAAGTTAGCATATTATTATTATTACTGTAGTTGAACTAACTAACTAACTAACCATCACGCCGTCTCCCCGAAGGGGTAGGCAGAAAGAATGGACTGCCACACTTTTCTTTCCTGACATATTTCTCTCGCTTCCTCAACATTCATACATCGTGTCATGCACGCGCGTCGATTTCTGACTCCTCACATGGCCGACATTTAATATTTGATTTATTTGATCGTGCCACGTTTTCCTCGGTATTCCTCTATTTCTGGTTCCATTTACATCGTTAACATATAATTTTTTTACCATTCTTTCATCATTTATTCTTTACATATGTCCAAACCATCTTAATGATCCTTTCATTATTTTGTTCATAACACCATCATTCGCACCGCATTCAATTCTTACATTTTCATTCGACACTCTATCATACACAGAGTATCTATACATTCGTCCAAGAGATCTCATTTGTACTGCATTTATTCTACTTTTATCCTTCTTTTGCCAGTGCCATGCTTCGCATTCATTCATAAGGGTCGGTAGAAGAACACCATTGTGCACTGCCATTCTAGCTTTTTTGGATAGATTTGCGATGGCAACTTTAAGTGCACCATTCACTTTGTTGCCTGCCCCAACCCTTATTTCAATATCCCTCTCCACTTGCTCATCTCTTGTAAACATACTACCTAAATACACGAACTCAACTACTTGCTCCAAATTTTCACCATTCACGCTAATGTTGCAGACTGTCACGGTTTCTTCCTTTTCAAAAATCATTATCTTGGACTTATTAAAATTCATCATCAGATCATTCCGGATGCATACCTCATACATACAATTCACCAGGACTTGTAGTTCATGCTCGTTGTCTGCAAGTAGAACAGCGTCATCCGCATACAAGAGACAGCTTACTGACACTCCGCTCATTTTGGCACCTATATCCAACCCTTTCAGCTCTTTCATACATTTGTTCATATACTGATTAAATAACCACGGGGACATTACGCAACCCTGTTTGACACCTTTATTGATATCAAGCCAGGCTGTAAGGTCTCCATTTACTCTGACACTAGCAGTGCTTTCCGTGTATAGCGACTTAATTGCCGTGATCAGTTTTGTACTCATTCCATATTTTGACAATATTTTCCACAACTTTACTCTATTAACATTATCATATGCTTTTTGCAAATCGACAAACGCACAGAAAAGTTTGCGGTTTTTGGCCAGAAACTTCTCTGTCAATGTACGAAGTCCAAAAATTTGATCGTTACATCCTCTGCCACTCATAAAGGCACCTTGCAGATCCCACACTTTGTCACTCGTCAATTTTCTTACTCTAACTAACTAACTAACTAACCATCACGCCGTTTCCCCGAAAGGGTAGACAGAAAGAATGGACTGCAACACTTTAATCGATGCTGCACTCCATTTTTCTCTTTTCGCCAACGCGAGAGACGCGGTGTGATGGGTTGCGAACCTCATCGCCACCAATAGGCATCTCCCGCGCACACTTCAATCATTACATAATAAATCCCAATAAATTACAAAATTACCCGCGCATACATAATAAATCTAAAACAAATTATACAAAATACAATGATATAAAATAAAATAACACATAACAATAATTTAACACATAATGTTCTTTTAGATGGTGCACTTGTCGTCAGCTGGACGATCCGGACATTTGTGTTTATTTAATTTTTTATTCCACTGTTTTCATTTTAATTAGGCACAAAACAATCCAACACCAGCAAAAACTTGAAAATTTGATTGAAGAATTTATTCAAATTGTCATTGTAACAAACGAAAATTTTATTTTTACACCTGTCAAAATTATTTTTATAAACGAAAAAACTTGTATTATTATAACATCAGAAGAGTGAAAACGTATTTTTTGTCACAAATAACTATCACAAAGTGCGGCAACAATCAAATTGACCAAAACAATTCACTTATACAAGAAATAACTCCAAATTGACAGGAGCACCACATGAATCAAACCATTTTTTGTTAACAGATCACGTATTTCTTACTCTTTCTATTAAAATTCTGCCATAGACTTTACCAACGACACTCCAACTGTAGTTAAAGTTTTTAAATATGAATTTAACTATCACGAATGTTCGAGATGAGTGCACCTCGCGTGTAGTGAGGGCGCTCCATTTATTATAGTTTATTATTTTCTTTGGTCAGGACTGGAAGCATTGTCCGTTAATTATAATTCCAGACTGCGACATTCCGGCAACCCTGGACGCGGCCGACATCTGCGGAACGCCGAGGAGAATGCAAATATCGAGACATCAATCAAAGAGTTCTGAGACATTGATTGATTGGGCCCCGCTCGGTGCGGTCATTAATTATTTCCTTTTTGTATTGAAGTAGCTGCCTCAACCCGCTGTGATGAAATCCGGAGGGCGGCGGCGGTAGGCGGCGATCAGGAAAAAATCTAATACAACACGATATACTTTTCATGGCGTTATGATTAATACCTCGATTTGCTTCGCTTGGCGTTTCTAGTTATTTCAAAACAAAAAATATATTTAATTCTATAGAATAATTCGCCATAAATTTATGTTGTGGATTCAAAACTGTATTTTCATAACAATCTTTTTAAACATGTTTCGGGACACAGAAGCCCTTTAGCAGAAGAATTTTTTAATTTCCTGCACTGAGGAAGGGCTTATTAAAAACACGTTTTCAAAAAAAAAGTTAAAACCAGAATTTCATTTTTTAATGTTTATTTTAAATAAGCATGTTTATTGTGTAAAATTATATATTTTATGATATGATTTATTTTTAGCATTAATTAAAGAAATTATTCCACATTGATAAATCGACGTGTGATATAAAAAATAAGTATCTATTGTTTCTTGGACGGTGATGTAAAACTTCATGTTAAATAATTAACTTACGTTTTCTAAAAGGTTAATATTTATGTAAGTTTCAAATTAAAACGGCCATTATGACGCCATCAATTTATTACTAGAATATTTTAAATAAAAAACGATTAACTGCAAATTATTATACAGGAAACAATGCATGATTTGTGCAAATTGTTTTTTTCTCTTTCACTGTATAAAAAAATACATATTTAAATATATAAAGAATTTTTCTTTTGATATATAAGACTATAATAAGACCGGTAGTCACGGCTAGGAGACATGGTCTCTAACGCAGAAAGAGGAAGGCAGGCTGGCAGTTTTAAGAGGAAAATTCTGAGAAAAAATTTTGGACCTTTTGGATGGGACTTACAGAATCAAACTTAAAGTGCTGATTAACCAGAAAACAGGAGTAAAATTCTGTAAGCCTCAACGCCTATGGTGGGCTGGCCATGTAGAAAGAATGCCAGAGGGTAGAACACCAAAAATTATATCCAAATGGGTGCCCCGCGAAAACAGACCATGAGGCAGACCGAGAAAAGGAGGACGGATTGCGTGGAAGAAGATTGGAATAAAATGGCAAGAACTGGGAATGGAGAGAGATGGCCAGGGATAGAAGTCAGTGGAGAACCGTTGTGGATAAAGTCAAGTCCCACACCGGAAAGTAGCGTTGAGAAATAGCAGTAGTAGTGAGAACTTCACTTTTGTATTACTTAGTTGCGCAACTTATGATACGGAACACTTATTTTATAATCATTTTAAATCATTTCTCTTCGCAGACAACTGTCACTTCGAACTTCAATCCACAGCTGTACGAAAAAAATCCTACAAAAATATCGATTGATGCAACAACCTTCGTCGAACTTCATGATTTCACGACCAAAGTATTTTACTTATCCGAGTTTTAGTCATAAAAGCAGCTCTCTAACAGTTATTTTTATATCAAAGACTTCAAAGTCGATAACTGAGTCTGTCTAGGGTATTCGAAACATTCTTCGATGTCGACATCTCGAATATGGTACATCTAGACAGTTCAAAGCATTCTAATCAAATTGAAGGCAATCTAATTTCAATCCTATTTTTTATTTACGAGAGGTTTCATGACGGTAGCTACTTTGTGCAATATTAATAAGGGCATCAAGTGAGTACTTTGTAGGGAAAGTGAAATTTATTTAACCTCTACAACTGGTATGTAATTTGCGTCCTTAAATTATAAGCTGCTTCGACAGAATCTAAAGTTAACTGACCGGTTAACGTAGATAATCAGCCATATTATTTACGACATAAATACGACGTTTATCCGTACTGTGGCAGTAAATTAGAAAATCGCATGCAATGACATTGTTAGATTTATAAACATAGATGTACTCTATGGCTTCCAGAGCCGGACCCAAAATTGTCATTAAAAGAATTAAAAGAAAAATCCAGAGAAAAGTAATCAAGTCTACTATTTTCGCCTTCACTTTATATTGTAGAATCAAATTTGAATAAATATAAGTACATTTATTATTATTACAATTTATTTATTGTTTCTTGAACAATGATTTCATACTCCATATGAAATAATTAATAAGAATGAAAACTTCTGCTTGCTAAAAGTTTTATTATATTTTGTGTGAATGACATGTTTTACCTGTCTAAGGCATTATCAAATGTCCATTTGATCATGCCTAAGACAGGCGAAACATGTCATTCACATAAAATACATTACAAATTATATAAAACAGTCGTTTTTATTCGTATTAATTACTTATTTATTGACATAGGAACAAATTCACATAAAGATTCGAAAAATCATGAAAATTTGACATTTGATATAATATTATTGTAACACCCGATGAACCAACATAGGTTGATGAAACAGCTGTCGCGTAAAATAAAATACAATTGTGTTGTTTACAAAAAATTAAGTTATTTAATTTAACAGTTTAAACTTATTTATTCTTTTATCAGACATGTTTCGGTTATGACCCAACCTTCTTCCTTGTACAAATTTTAGCAATAAATTTAAACATAATCGTCACTTTATTACTAAAAAAGGATGAAGTTATGTCTAAGCGTAGGGGTAAATTTTAACTAATTAGGATTTAGGGTGGGGAAGGGGAGGGTAAACGGGAACATTTCGAACTTGGAAATTGAAGTTAAATTCAATTGATCGTTTAAAAAATATTGTTGTTGTAAAAATGTGTCGGTTTTTAATTACGGCACGTTCTTCAAAGAAGTTTAAATGGACATCATTAGGACTGAGGCGCTAAATGTTGTAAAGCCGACCCAGTACAACTTATTCCCTTAGTATAATATATATAATGAGTGCGCGATATTAAAGTTAATAGCATCCAATCTGAAATCGCATAAAATTTAATGCAAGTAATAACAAATGATTAATGTGGATGTTTCAGATGTGTATTATCTGACTGATGTGGATAAAATAATTGGCGGAGGACTTGAAGAGGCGAGGCATGAACGAATCAATCCGTCAAGGTTGGGTGAGTGCATTCAATTTTATCACCGAAGAGATATTTTATGGATCTTGGCTCCATCCAACAAATTTCTCTTCTTATTTCTATCTAGTTCGGGTGAGTCAAGGCTTCTAGCAAGAGTCCTCTTTGCCCCCTTTGTAGTATGGTTAATTTCCAAGTTAGTATGTGCAATGTGTGACTGTCATCAATAACTCCTGAACCTCCTGATAATTGAATCTCAATTTCTTATTATTCTAAAACATGAAATAAATCTCATATTCTGTAAATTTTTATTATGAATTGGATCAAACTGGTAACATTGTTTTGTGTTGAGGGATGGAAAACCTCACTCCTGCCCGTAAGCAGACCTACCTGTTAAAAAAAACCTGATCACTTTCTGCAACAGTACCACCCTTCGGCATTCCTTCGTTACAGCCTTATCAATATTATCATCTTGCCTTTCATCGGTCTCCTTCTCCAATCATTTTGCATATAGTCTCTCACATATCCCTGCTCTCCAGCATGCCCCCAACATATCATCAGGTTAATGTTCCTATACACTCATCATCCACGCGGCCTTTCGTATATTTCCCATTCTCTGCATTTAAAAATTGCTTGATCGTGTCTTCCAATGAGCAGTTGGTATTTTTTTCTAATTCTGTATAGGTACTTTGAAATCAACGTGCTCTATCAGGAAATTCGTTAGGTGGTATCTAATATCCGAATTTTAACTTCATCCACGGTTCCAGTTATGTGATAAGGATGTGGATTGATTTGCTTCTGTTGTCTAGGTCCATTATCCTCCTTGACAACTGGCATCATAGTAAACCTCAAATAGCTTGAGGTTGTTGGCATTTTCTTCGGTTTTTTTCATTAGTTTTTGGTATGTGAGAATTTCTCCCTAACAGACATTAAGAGATTCTTAAATCTCTCTATATACTCGTAGATGTTCAGGGGGTCACGAGATTTTCTTCTTCTTCGCCGGTCTCAATCTAAAAATTGGGCTGCACCAAGTCTCTTCCACTCCGCTCGGTCCTCGGTAATTCTCTTCAACTCCGCATATCTCGCCCATATCTCGGCAAATCTGGTCTAGGTACCTACTCCTGGCGAGGTCATCCTCTGCCAATCGGTCCCTCGACCATTCCCTTCGTGTCGCAACACATGACCAATCCATCTCGCGCGCCTCTCCGCTATGGTGTTCAACAAGTGCCTACTCTCCTCAACTCTGCTAAGAACCTCTTCATTTGTAACGTGGTCCCTCCATGAAACATGGGCAATTCGTCGGTAGGTCTACATTTCAAACGCCTCCAGCTTTTGCGTTCTCCCTCGCCCAGGCACCAAGACTCGCAGCCGTATAGTAAAACACTCCACACCAATGTTTTAATGAGTTGTTTTCGGAGGTTTAGGTCTATGCTATTGGACTCGAACACTTTAGCTTGCTTGTTGAAGGCAAGTTAAGCCTGCTGGATATAACTATCAACGTCTTTGTTTGACCAGTTCTTAATGATAAAATAATCATTATTTTCTTTCTTCATCTTTGAGCAGCTTGAAAAAAGAATGAATATCAAAATTATTTTGTTGTGTTACTATGTACATATAAAAATTCGTTTTTAAAGATAATCAAATGATTTTACTGGTCTAGGGGATAGAACGCTTGGCTCCTGATCCAGGGGACTTGGGTTCAAGCCTGGACACGTCCAGATTCCTTCTTCATAATAATGAGCTATTTTCTGCTCACATTGAAGATTGTAATAATAAATTCTAATATCATTGATTTAAATCCTTGGTATTAGTCTTTTTTTTTTAAAATAATAATAATAATAATTAAATTAAATAATGTTTTTTAACTACTTCCACTTTTGTCTTTATTTCGACAGTGGCCGGTTTCGCCAGGCTCGCTGGCATAGACAGACTGGTGACACTATAAAGGACTAAGTTTACAATAGTGTCACCAGTCTGTCGATGCCAGTGAGCTTGGCGAAACCGGTCGCTGTCAAAATAAAGACAAAAGTGGAAGTAGTTAAAAAACATCGTTTTATTTAATTATTATTCATTTTTAAAGTTTATTACCTAATCTCTATTATTGGTTATTTAGTTCTTATCTGTAATAAACAATATTATTACTATTATGACATAATGTTATATATTCTGTGTACAATTTATTTTATCATGCATGCGATATCTCTTGCATACCAATCAGTATGGATGTTTACTAAGAATAATAATATCAGCTTATGAATCACCTTCCATACAAAAACGAAGAAATCGGCAAATCACAAACAAAAGAAATCAAGGTGTCTGTCTAAATTGGATAATAAATCTCTTATGATGGGGTATAAACTAAGATTAACCATTTTTAAATAACTCCTATAAAACATAATACGTACCTACGAACTTTGTGTACACATTACAACACGTGATAGAGATGTTGCGTACTCCATCCGCACCTTTATTTTGACATCCGCATCAAATGTCAGACAAGTGGTTAATTTGCGGATGTCGTCGCCTGGCAAGTTTGTAAGTGGTCAAACTGGCGTCTAGGATTTGTAAACATATGCATTAGACAGTTAGTATTAGAAAATTAATACGAGTGAAAACGTCTGTTTTCAATAAGATCTATTATATTTTATGAATATAACATAAAATATAATAAAACTTCTTGAAAACAGACGTTTTCATTCGTATTCATTATTTAATATAGAGTTTTACATCATTATTTTTTCTTCTTCAAGTGCCCTGTCGGGTCCCCACAACGTTGGCGATCACCTCGGTGAACCTGTTCCTGGCCTGCGCCGCTCGGAAAAGCTCCTCCACACTTCGGATGCCGGTCTACTCTCTCACGTTTCGCAGCCAGGACATTTGTCTCCTTCAGGGCCCTCGGCCTCCCTCAATTCCTCTCCAATATCAATTGGAAAAGGTAGTACTTTTCCCCACGCAATATATGACCCAGATGTGAAATCTTTTTGATAGTTGATAACAGTTCCCTGACAACTCTAGCTCGCCTTAGGACTTCGGTATTGGTAACTATGTCTTCACTGGACAGACATACTCGTAGTCTAAGCATTTGGCGATGAAACCACGTTTCAAATGCTTCCAGTCTGTTCATTGGGTTAAATTTCAAGGTCCACGTTTCACATCCGTACAATAAAACAGACAACACAATAAATAAACTTAAAAATATTTTTATTTTAAATGTATTATATTTGCATTTCTGGAGTTTTATTTAATTTTATTGTAATGACAATTTTCGCCTTGCTAAGGAATTGCATTATGTCATTTCATAATAATGCCTAAACTAAGCAAAACATAATATCCACAAAATATCAAGAAAACAGAAGTTTTTATTTTATTAAATAAATATTTTTTTATAATTTTGCAAGCTATCCAAATATCTTCGCGAGAAACTTTGCTTTAAATCATCACTCAGTTAAAATCCGCATTCGCGTCTGCAGATTCTTATACGAAATTAGGCAAGCACAACTCTACACTGAAATATGAATGATAGTCCGTAAAGATTTATATTGTTTATCAGAAGTTTGTTAAGATATTATACCTACAAGTTTATGCGGCAATAGAATTTTATAAGCCCGATCGTAAACGCGTATAATTCAGCCCCATAAAGAGTAATCATTTATTACCTATTATATATGCCCCATTGTAATGGCAGGTTTATATTTTTCTCTTTATTTATTACCCAATTACGGACGGGCGGCATTTTTTAATCATAAATAATAATGACGAATAAAAGTAGACGTATCCTGTGTATGCGAGTTTGATTTATTCGGCCCAATTTACCGACAGAAACGCTGATGACTGATACACGATAAACGAATCATAAATCGGTATTAAGCTATATAACTGCATTCTATACTAGTCCCTATACATTATTTATACGATTATTTAGACAAGAGTATTTTCATATATTTATTTCTACATCTATTAAAATTAAAACGTTTTCGGACATTTACAGAGTTTTACAAAATAAAAACCACAACCATCAAATGTGTCATATTTAGACTCAATTCATGACAATATTTTATTTAATTGGAATTAATACGAATGAAAACATTAGTTTTCTAGAAGTTTTATTATATTTTATGGGAAAGACATGTTTCGCCCTTCTAAGGCATTATTAAATGTTGATATTAGTCATCAAACATTTGCTAATGCCTTAGAAGGGCGAAATATGTCATTCCCATAAAATATAATAAAACTTCTAGAAAACTAACGTTTTCATTCGTATTATTTATTTAATATGGAGTTTTACATCATTGTTCAAGAAACAATAAATAATTGGAATTATTTGTTAATTGTTAAGGTGTGTCGGAAAGTTCGGTCCATTTTACAAAAGAGGGCTCTGGCTGTCTTCAAATCTGTCGGCCATTTTTTTTCAGTAAGCGTGAGCATCTGTCAATTATGTTCAGTTCGCAAATGTTTGTTATTCTCACTTTAAAAATGTCGACTTTAGTGGTAAATAATAAGCATTTGCAGGAAGTTCTGCTGTCTGTTTTTATTGGAATTCACTTTAGTTAAATCATGCAGAGAATGGTATAGACGATTCAAAACTGGTGATTTTAGCGTTGGCGGCAAAATCGCCCTGGAAGATCGCAAAAGTTTGACCGAAAGGTAAAACAGGCACTGGCTGAAAAACTGGCACAGCACCCTGATTCTTCAACACGACAACGCTTGACCTCACATCGCAATCGCGGTCAAAAACTATAAAAATAATGTGGAATCGGAGATTATAACGCAACCCGCCGTATTCACCAGTCGTGGCACCATCGGACTATCACTTGTTCAGGTCCAGGACGCATGTCTTAGAAAAGCAGCACTTCTATTCATATGCAGATATTAAGAATTGTGTCGATGCCTGGATTACCTCCAAAGACGAGGCGTATTTTTGACGATAGATTCAACTTTTGCCAGAATGCTGGGAATGTAGTGGCTATAACGATGGACAATATTTTAATTGATGTGTTTTTTAAAGGAGCTTTCCAAGCTTTCCTGAACATCCAATACAATTATTAATATGTTTGAAAAAAAACGATAGTTTTCAAGGAGTTTTATTATAATATTTATGTATGACATGTTTCGCCCTTCCAAGGCATTATCAAATGACATTTGATAATGCCTTGCGATAATGCGAAACATGTCGTACATAAATATTATAGTAAAACTCCTTGAAAACTATTGTTTTTCATACATTTTAATAATTTAATATGGAGTTTCACATCATTGTTCAAGAAACAATAAATTACCCAATACAATGTTTTCCTCGGTATTTCTTAACATATCTACCTTTTTCCATTGCTGTTGATACGTTTCTTGTATTCTATTAAGTGGTTTTATGAGTTATTTTAAATGATTGTATTAAATATAATTAAAATCGTTAAAATTATTCAAGTGGTTCTGGGCAACCTAGCCATTAATAATAAGATCCCGGGACATTCCCGGGAAGCAGAACCCCAGTTACTTCCCGGCCAATTAAACATCCAGTTTACAATCCGACACGAGAATAATGACATACAAATGTCCTTTTTAACGACATGCCGGGACGGCGATGCCTATCACAGTCGATCGGTGATCATGTGACAGGGCGACATGTATAAATACCGCATACACACATGTACGAGGCTTGTAATAACCGGAGATGGTCACTTTTGACAAGGTGTCACCGTGACAAGGGGCGAGTGACAGCCCGTCATTTTGAATAGAACACAGAGTACAAAAAATACTACAAGAGAAAATAAACACGCTGTATATGCCCAGTTCATTAAGAAAGTAAAAAGCTAACTATGACTATTGACTGACATTTTCTGTCGCATCCTAAACAATCATACAACGCGTCGTGCACGCACGTCGATTTCTCGCACCCATCACGACATTCAAAAATTGTTTTATCTGATCCTGTCTCATTTTGCTCGGACTTTCTCGATTTTGTGTTACATACCAACTTCAAGCTTCACTTCCATACATAAGGGTCGGCAATAGAACTCTTGCGCTTTATCGGTTCGGCAATAAGGGTCGGCAATAGAACTCTTGAGCTTTATCGGTTTAACAGTGATTTTTCATCAAAATAAGTTTTTTGAGGTAAGGCGTAATAAAGTGTTTCTAAGAAAAACGTATGTTTACAAATTGTTTACAAATGATTTTACATATTTCTAGGTGACTAATGATTCTAAGTATTATATATAAAATAAAATAAAAATGAAACATATCATTCCCATAAAATATATTGTAATAAAACTTCTAGAAAACTGTTTTCATACGTATTAATAGATAGCATGATCTAAAATATGACCATTGGAGTATAAAATAATCGAATACGAATGAAAACGTCTGTTTTCTAGAAGATTTAAAATATTTTATCTGGATAACCTGTTTCGCTTGTCTGAGGCATTACGAAATACCTACATCCCTGGTGACAGGTAAAACATGTCATTCACATAAAATACAATAACTCTTCTAGAAAAGAGACGTTTTCATTCATATTAATTATTTAATATAGAGTTTTACACCATTCAAGAAACAATTAAACCAATTGAATAAACTTGAGTATATAGATATATTTAGGTCATTTTTTCTGCCTATATTTTTCTCCCTAAAATCTACTTTTTCCCGTGGATCTTAACTATAACAAAAGCATAATTTGTGTGTGTAGAAAACCAATTAAAATATCTAAGCTCCAACCTTAATAGCATATGAAAATTCTCTACTTTATCTTAATTATAAATAATCTCTTGACATTGATATTACAACAAGAATAAATAGAGCTTTTAATTGTTTTTGAAAAGTATAATCCTAGACGTTTCGTAGATACATTCTAATTAGCCGACCTGTTTCAAGCACGGAGGTGATGTTCTTTTGAAAATCTGCGCTAATTAACGAATGAAAAGATAGGTTTTTTGTCGACCGAACACAAATCATTTATTAGGGCTGGGAATGGCTATAAAGGATTATCATCGATGCTTATTTTTCTAAGCTATAATATAAAATACTTTGATAGCGCTGGAGAACAAATTTTTTACAACATTTTTGAATGTATACAAATACTTGTAGACGAAAACTGAATTTTACCCATTGCGGGTTATCATTTTTATTAATTGTATTTCAATAGAGACGAAGATGCAAATTGGAAACAGAATATGGTGGTCGAGGCGTGTACAGGACTTATGACATGTCATTGGTTGGGTTAAGCGCACGCTTTATGTAATACAACATTCCCCATTTCGCCCTTTTGGAAGATATAAATATGCTACAATGTTGCACTATACTTCACATTTTTTTAGTTGCTTTCTGGAGACTGGTATATATTTTTATTGTAGTTTCTAATGGCTAGCTAATAAATTAATTTGACTTACTTACTAACTAACCATCACGTCATTTCCCGGGGTAGGCATAAATAATGGAACGCCACTCTGTTCTCTTTTATATACTTCTCTCGATCCCTCAACATTCATACATTGTGTCATGCACGCCCCTCACGTGTCAGACATTTATTATTTGATTTATTTTATCGTGCCACGCTTTCTTCAAGACAAGATACTTTCTAAAGTCAAGAGTATTTGTCCCCTGAACATACCTTCACTAATAGAAAGTTCTCGAAATAGCCCCTGATTAATTTTAAGAAATGGGTAATGAGATGCCCATCTCTGCAAAGCTGTAAAGAATTGGTATCGAGCATTCCCAAAAGAAATACAGTGGCATAGAGCCACGGATAACTACCATACTCCCTCATGTAGGATACCTCAGAATTTTTTTCTAAACCCTCTCCATCATAGCAGAATATCTCGCTCGTGAGGACTCCATATAACATACTTTCGAGTCTGCTCCGAACCAACGCGTTGTATAGGACTCTGAGCACATTGGGATCTCTGAAAACTCTTCCGGTCCAAATGATGAAGCCCAATCTTCAGTGCAATGTCACAAATCGACGCATATGTATAATAGATTCAATGCCAATTACATCGATACTCAATATTCGTTAGCACAACCCTAGCCTTGTCTAGGAGACGTCAGTCAGCCGTGTTCCAGTGCAGACCGTGTACCGTGTAGTGTACGGCGGCCTTCTGGCGAGCAGCCTCGGTGATTGATGGTCCTAATATTCAATGATTGATAATGGTTACTTTACAAGTCTGTGGAGGCAATAAGCGAACTGTAGGGTGACCACACGCCAAAATGTTAAAAAAAAAACAATTGTTTTTAAAAACCATTTTTATTGTTGTGCGAATAAAAGTGTCTTTCTTCTTCTTTTTTAGCCTATTCCCAACCACTCCTGGACAAAAGCCTCCTATATTCGCTTCCACGTCACTCTGTCTTGTGCAGACTGCATCCAGGTTATTCCGACATATCTGTTCAGATCATCCTTCCACCGTTGTTGCGATCGGCCTGCACTTTAGAGTCGCTACCCGGTAGATCATGTCAGTGACCCTTGTTTTTTTCTCTCCTCTATCGTTTCTGACTCTGTCTCATAGGCTTATTCCTATCATGTCTCTTTCCATGGCTAATGAATAAAAATAAATAAGAGTATTTTTTTTTCCTTGTATACAACAGGTTGTTTGAACACAATTACTGTATACAATTTATTTTAGCTATTATGTTGATTCTTATAACATGTGGGTAGGTAGCCAATCTATCGCCATTTTATTGCCACGTGAATTCTACACCAGACCAAAGACAATGTGACAATGACACTGCCATCGTCAGGAATCAAACCTGGGACATTCGAAATGGAATTCAGTGCTCTTACCACTCTGCCACGAAGGTCGACATGAACAAAATAATGAAAGGGTCATTAGGATGTGTCGGACATATAGGAAGAATGAATGAATATTTTTTTGAAAAGTATACGGAACAAGCAATAGAGGAATACCGATAAAAACATGGCGCGATCAAATCATTTAAATATTAAATGTTGTCCACGTGAGGAGCTTTTGTGAACGTACTCAAGGAGTCCGTGTAAGCTTTCGAATTTTAAATTGTTTAATTATTTCGCCTACCGATCAAACTTCATTTTCAAATATGTTTCATATAACAATGAGTGGATTTCTTTGCATTCTATTATTTTTTTTTAATAAAATGTCTTTTGTAAAAATAGAGAAACATTTTAGTTTCACCAAAATCATTGTTTGGTCACCCTGACATTGAAAGTAACTTAATCTTATAAAAATGGGTGAACATCAATCATTTTTATACACACACTCACGAAAGCTCCCTGTTACTACGAGTACATACTATTATGTATTGTATGTATAAGTACACACCAATACATTGACATAAACCTCGGTCTGAGACGTACTCGTACCTTACTTAACCTAACCTACTGATCTATACAAAGAAAGATGAAACATGAAGACAAGCAACTGTCATTCTTATACGCTTCAAGTCTAAACAATGAAATGTGATGGGTTGTGAAATAAATGTTAACAATATACAAACTCATACAATAATAGTCTATATGTATTGTGTTACTTCTTTGGTAATGATGCGGGTTAAACATATGCTAGTTTATTTAAAATAATTATAATATAAAAAAAAATCGTCCAGCTGACAACATTTGCACCATCTAAAAGAACATTATGTGTAAAAAATTTTTTTTATAGCATTGTATTTTATATTCTTTGTTTTAGTTTATTTCATGGAAGTTGGACGATCGAAATGTGCGCGGGATATGCCTATTGGTGGCGATGAGGTTCGCAACCCATCACACCGCGTCTCCTGCGGGGGCGAAAAGAGAAGGATGGAGTGCCGCATCGGTTAAAGTGTGGCAGTTCATTGTTTCTGCCTACACCTTCGGCAAGATGGCGTGATGGTTAATTAGTTAGTTATAATATTATAATATATAAAAGAATGATGAAGATCTCATAACGATGTATGATGAAGATAATAATGATTTATATAGCTCCATTTTTGGGAGAGATTCAACCGATGTTGGCATCATCAGCTGTTATAAACAGCACCTGATGATGCCAACATCGATTGGTAAAACATATTTTGCGACAATCTCAAAAAGCATACTATAAAAAGACAAATATTAAAACAGAACTGTAAATCAAAATTTTTATAATTTGTAATATCATAGGATCACGTACGCACCAGGGTCACCGATGTAGGGATACGCATTGCGAGGATGAAGTGGCATTGGGCTGGTCATGTGTGCCGACGGGATGATGGAAGATAGAGCCAGAGTTACTGAATGGAGGCCAAGGTTGGGCCGGAGAAGTGTCGGGAGAGAGCCTACCAGGTGGAGCGTTGATATTGTGCGGACAGCGGGAAGAGCCTGGAGAACATTGGCGAGAGACCGAGAGGGAAGACGTGGAGGTGGAGAGGCTTACGTCCAACAGTGGATGGAGACAAGCTGACGAATATCATAATATATGTATATTTGCAACCAAGGGGGACCCAGACCACATTTAAGCTACGCTACTCTCCCTCGATGTCCCGCCGTACACACATAGCAATACCACAGCGAAAGAAAATGCACAATTGATACATTAATAACGACTTTCGTGGCCGAGTGGTAAGTGCATTGACTTCCACTCCGAAGGTTCCGGGTTCGATTCCAAGCGAGGGCAGTGTGATTGTCACACTGTCTTTGGTCTGGTGTAGAATTTACATGACAATAAAATGGCGATAATTTAGCTACCTATCACATGTCACGAGAATCACTATGATAGCTATAATACCCTTTACATCGATTTGGCTCATGCTGTCATGATGTAAAGAGCGATTCAACAAAATAATAATAATAATAATAATAATAATAATTTAGAGAAAGAACGGATGTTGCACAATATCATGGTTATTTCTACCAAAGCAAAAAAGCCAAAAATAGGAATATGTACTGCTAGTGAACTATTATCGAAGGTTTTTCTAACCAGGATTTTATTCTTCTCCCGATACTTTGTTTTCCGATAATTTTACGATGAATAATCAGTTTGATGTAAGCGCCATTTGCCAGATTACCTTTTGTCCTTTACATCGGCATGCTTAAAACCTTGTTACGTGTGACATGAAATAGCTCAGTCACTCTTAATTCAAATCACATACGAAGTGAACCAGATACACAGGTACTCATTAAAATAACAGCAATCGTTTAATAAAATGATTACGCCTTGTAATCTAAACAGTTGGTACCAGTAGCAATAAGAGAGCAAATATTTACCTCCCTATTCCTTTGTGTACATATTAATTAAAATGTCACTCTCCTCGCGACGCCTGATTTTCTTTACACGCCGCACAGTGGGGCCAAAATATGAAAACGTGTCATTAACTCATAGAAGCTATATATATAGCTATAAATCAAAGGATTTAATGTAATTAGGTAGGTTAATGAAAATAAGAGACAATGTCATGAATATTAACACTTTATTTTTCCAATAACAATGAAATATGTGTCAAATACTGTCTTATTTTTATATGATCGTTAAAGTCATTTTTTATTATTTTTAATAACGTAAAATGCAGCTTAGTTTTACATAATATATACGTTTCTTGAAAGAACGTCGATTTTACCCTTCATACATACACACCAATATATTTTTTTTACTCGTTATCAGATATTTCTGAGACACCATCATTGTCATCGGATTCATCATTTTCGCTTTGGCTGGAGGACCCTGGAGATGGAGGTATTATCAGATCCAAAACGTCTTTGGGGAATCTAGTTAGTTCCTCTTTCGGTAATTTCCTCTTACTAGTTATTAAAGGATCTGATGAGAGTAAAAGAAAATTTAAAATATCCGTGTTTGAATTCGTTCTGCTGGATTTCCTCGAGTGGTACTCCCTAAACTTTTTAAAATCTTTGTTACGTGCTTCCTACACTTCTTCGGTTAATGGACCTATCGGCAATATTGACGTTTTTATTATTTCAGGTCCGTGTATTAAATATTCGTGAAGTGTGGGTGGCATATTACACCACGGATATTTTTCTTCAAAATATCTGGCTGTATGTAACGCATACTCCCGGTATTTTTCCACACTAATTTCATGACCACATGATATAACTATTAAAATGGTGTGCATTTTTCTTATTAATTCTACATCTAAATTGTTTATTTCTGCAGACACCTCTGCATTTAAAAAAAAACGCCTGGCGGTATTTCCATCGTTTGTGTTACCAAAGCCCGGCTTGGTTTGTCCACGATCAAATCTAGTTTTTCTTTGAACTGAGCTTGAATTTTTTTCTTAGTTTCTTCAACGATTTCCTTGTCTGTCCCTCGAGCTTTCATAGGCAGTTTGTACGTCAAATGGAGAAGACACTAAAAAAAGCGTATCCATCCGTGCAAGACCGAAATGCCGAATTCAAAATTTTCTGTTTTTATTTATTTTGTTAGCAATGCATCTATATATTATAATTAAATTGTTTAAATGTGGCACCACGTATGTAACATTTTTGGGCAGAAGAAGTATGTGTGATAGCATTACATACTTTGCCATCAATCATTGCGAATATTAAATGATGTTTGATTACGATAACGCGCCCATCTAGTCTGACTATGGTTTTGGTAATATTTTTTATTTCTTCATCTATCCTTCGTTTCTCTTCCAAAGGTACTGCTGTGCATTCCTTAATAAATTCTATTTTCAGAGGTCTGCAATACCTCGTTGAACCAGGTCTTGGATTTTGCCAAATAATTTTGGCACCAGACACTAGGCGTAAGGGGGCAAATGATGTGATAAAAACCGCTGCATCATCGGCATCTGCGTCAAAAAAGCCTGTTTATGTGAACTGTGCCCCGAACTTCCATCAACTCCCCATTTGGAATATAATATCATATTATTTAATTCTTTGGGTTTGAGTGTAAAAACAACATCTTGATGGGTGATAATTAAACGCTCAATCGTGAGATTAAGCATGATCTGCAAATCAACATATACCAAAGTATCCGTGACATGTATATTTTCTGGCTCTGGATAACATCGTCTTTTTCAGGCCTGTACAGTTTTATACGAAGGATATAAGTTTTACGATTTCAACTTAATAGCGTTATACTGATGTGGAGGCAAGTCCGCTTCTATTAAAAGTGCTAAAGCATCTCCTGCTGACATGAACACGTTTCCAAAAGACTCCCTGGAAGTTTGATGAGATTTACCTGAACCTGTTGGAACAGATAAAATACCTCGAACCAACTTTGAGGCATCTGCCTGTCATGCAGCTCTAAGTTCCATTTGTGTTGCGTAGAGTAAGTCTGGCAGAGATGCAGAATTCCTCAGATTAACCGTCTTTTGCCGCTTCACCCTTTCTGTACTCTCCTCAAAAGGAATCATCGGGCGACCGCCACATGTTTTTGTAGCGCGAATGAAAGAAACGGATGTATCAAGCCACGTTTTATTAACATCGAGAAATCTTTCTTTCATCCAGTGAGCTGATTCCCATCATGATTTATAATCAAATTTAAACCGAATAAATTTTTTAACACACGTAACACTTTTTCCTAACTCCTCAACACACCCTGTCCGTTTTATGATATCTTTTTGCAGGAAATCAATCTGATCCTCCAATTTTTCTTTTCCGAAACTCTTCATAAGCGTTATTAATTGATGCTTTGTCATGAACAAAGTGCTGGAGCTGGTTCCTAGGTATGCGAGAAAAGGAAAAACAGAATAAGATACAAAATTGGTGTATTTTTTTTTTTTCATTTTTGGTTATTCGAAATGTGCTGTTATTATAAAAAAGTGCAAAAAGTGGCAAAAAATAACATCATATCAATAAAGAACACCAATTACTTATTATAAATCAATTAAAATACTTGCGGAATTCATCGGGATTCTATACTAAATCTCTAAATGTTTTTTTAATATTACAAAAACCTCTGTATCATTTTAATGCGAAAATCGCCTTAATTTTTTTACATTTAAAACAAGCCGTAATTACAATTAATTTAACTCGAAAAAGAGGATACATACCTGACGTGTAAGGTTCCATACTAAAACTTTAAATTTTTTATCAATAATACAACTAAAGAAATGTTAGAAACTAGGGTTGCGCTGACTTGAAATAACGGACGTGTAACCTCTACGAGTAATCGGCTCCGATTGAGGGGTGCTAGAGCGAACGTGTCACAGTCTAGCTTGTCTATCTGCTCGTGATCATATGCTAAATATATCTAAGTCATCATATAATAACAAAGCGTTTAATGAATCATAATTTTTATTTTTTGGGTTATTGTATGAGAAATCTGAATCCTGCCCCATTGTGCGCCGTACACTGACACAGCCTTCCAGCTTGACGCGTAATACCTTTTACAAAGTTCCAGGGTCAGCGCGAGGGAAGGATGAATAAACCGCCGATTAATAGATTTTTTTTAAAACATTGTTTTATCGTAAAAAATTTTAAACTCTTTTCACAAACATGTTTCTGGTCACAGATTTTTTTTTTATTCATTGGACACTGCTTTGTTACATTATGTAATACTAGTTGCAACCCGTGAAATATTCACGGAAGTAAAGATTTTCTACCCTTTAAAAACTTGGTTTACAATCGTAATCAAATGTTGTAAAAAGTTACAACTTTTTATTGTTGTATGACAGAAGTGTAGAAAACAAAAGAATAACAATTGGGTATTGTTAATTGTGAAATTTGGACGTGTTTGAAAATAAAATATTTACATTAAAAGTAATTATATTTTTTTCAACCACGTCAAATTTTACAATACTCAATTGTTCTTCTTTTGTTTTCTTCACTTCTGTCATACAACAATAAGCAGAACAAAATTCAAAATTAGATTCCGAATCTGAACAAAATTCAAATAAGTATTCCTCTTTCGCTCTCTTATATTTAAAATATTCTCGTACTCTTTCTTGATGACATCCAAGTTTTTGCCAATTAATATCTTGGTCTTGGCATTAGTCTTTATCCTAATATTGGAGTTTAATCAACGGTGTTTTTTGGGATCTCGGGTATATCCGTGTAACTTATCATTCTCGACCAACGATTCGAAGATCGTTGCATTCTCCAACATCAGGGTAGTTAATGTGTGATGGGTAATATATGCTTATTTTCTTCTACGCTGCTCCGTATCGCCGCCAGAATGAGAGTGAAAAGATATCCACGCTTACGTGTAACAAAAAACAAAAATCGTTTAACAAAATTGATACTCATACACAGATACAG